>JAWWEW010000001.1:72156259-72251446 GCA_035583185.1 Anabacerthia variegaticeps | reverse complement strand
CCCCCCCCCCCCCCCCCCCCCCCCCCCCCCCCCCCCCCCCCCCCCCCCCCCCCCCAGAAAGACAGCCAGATATTTAGAAGTCCCTGTTTCCAGATGGGGAGGGACTGCACAGATTGGACACTGGCAGACTTCATCTACCCTTGATATACATGATTTTATAAATTCTTTTTTTTATCCCTGGCTAGAAGAGCTGCCTTATCCTTTTCATAATTTGTCATAATCACAACATTTGGGGACCAAAGTGATCATAACATTCAGGGACATCGTGTTAGACCCAGGAAGGATGGATTAGTACAATTAAAAAAATAACAATAACAACAAAACAAACAAATAAACCAACAACCAAAAAATGGTGAATACATTTAATTAATTCCTTGAGAATTCATTCTCATGGAAAAACACTGAACTATAGTAAAGAGGTGAAAGAACTCTCAACAGTCACATATTTAAAAAATAATAATATATTGATACCACTAAATAAAGGAAGGTCACCTACTGATGTCTGGCCATACATCTCAGCTTCATGAAGGATCATTCACAGTCTTTGGAATTGCTTACTTTTAAGAAGTTGAATTTAGTCTGCTGCTGGGCCATATGTTGTAAATTAATTACTTCTGTAGGATTTTTTTTCAGACCAGAATCTTGTAGAAAGATAAGATTCCATTGCTTGATTATCAGAGACCTTTTTATATAGAACTGAACACATGGTATGTATGCTGCCTTCATTGTATGATGACCTCTAAAAGTTTCTGAGTATGCAAACTGTCTTAACAAATACCAAACTCACTATCATTAGGATTCAAAAGAACACTGGAAGGAATTTGTTGTGCAACTGTTTTAACTTGCTTATTAACATGATTTTTCTTCATTAGATGATTTAAATATCAGGACTGAAAATAACTTCTCAGTTTCATATATATGCTGTGGATTTGGTTTTTTTTTTTTTCTTAATGTAAGATATAGAGTGCAAAAAAAGGCCTCTTCTGTCCTTCTGAGGCTTCATTCACCCTTCTATACTACAGTTTTAATATAGGGCCATAGATAGTTGATTCCACACATGACAACTACTTGTTATCACTACGTAATGGTCAAAAAATCCCCCATAAAATCAAAGGACATTCCACCACAGAATGTATACAGCTAAGCTGAAGCTAACACCACACAAGCAACAATTGCCTTATTGCTAGAGAAGCACTTTCATTGAAAGCAGGTGAACATAAAGGGCCTAGACATATCTATGCAAAGCAAGACCAACAGTCCCTGTCCTGGGACCTTAGAGAATCAATAGGAAGCCTGTGGCCTCTTGCCAGCAGTGGCAATACCAAAGTACAGAGCTACAGCTTATGTAGAATTCTTCCAAAGTCCCCAAAATTAGGTTAGTTCTCTAAATGAAACCTTCAGTGTATTGAATAAAGACTCTTGTTTACTTATCCCATGTGTTTTTTCTATGAATAACAGTATTACTGTAGATTTCAGAACAGTTTTGTGATTATCTTTTACTCCAATAATTTCTGTGTATTTGTCATCTACATCTCAAGTTTCTGTAGTTATATATTTTTACCAAACAGAAAATGCACAGTTGACTTAGTCATCAATACTTATCTTTTTCAATAATTTTTTTCTAATTTTTCAAAATAGTTCTGAATTCTAATTCAGTCTCTCTTATTTCCTTCCTACGGTTACAACAGTTTTCTGAAGACTGAAATGCAGAGTCATTTTATTCACTGAAAAAAAGATAGATATATGAATGAAGTGCAATGACCTGTGTCATACTGAAGGTCAGATCAGATGATTTAAAAGACCTTCAGGCTTTAAAACCAAGGAAATCTCTATAAAATCTATCAAGTTTCGGAAAAATATTTCACTGCTGTAAATGACTGTCTGCTGAAGCAGCTTGCATGAAGTTAACTAAATAATAATTGCTTTAAACCCTAACTCTGTTCCCTTATCTGCCACCAGATATTTCAGCTCAGTTGTATTTACACAAAGATATATATCTAACAGCTTATGTTATGTCTTATCTCACAGTTACAATACTTTTGATATGAATAAATTCTCTCTTGAAGTTTTTAAAGATCTTCAGGCTGTTATTTAACACCTAGTCCTACCCCTAATAGTGCATTTTATAACAGTGCATTATACTGGGAGCACATTGAAGTTCTCATTTTATAAGGCAGTGCTGCACAAGTAAAGTTCAATTTATTATGATTAATAGCTGTACCATATGTAGTGATTACAATAAAGAAGTCTTGCTGGCAAATAGGAAATATTCTCCCTATGCTACCTAATACTGAACTGTATACATTCAAAAATGCCTCTGCATTTGATCCATGAGTTAAAAAAAGGAAAAAAAAAAAAAGACTACTAAACCACACATGACAACACATCTCTTCTGCTACCTTCCTACAACGTTCCTACAACTGTCATCCAAGTAATCCTGACCTCATTTTGTTTCCAGTATTTGACATAATGAGCAGTTTAGTTGAAATCTCAGATTTCAACTCAGACAGATTTTCAACTCAGATTTTTTTCTCAGACAGACCTTTAAAAAACCATGGATGGCAAAACATATGCCTTAGAATACCAAGTACAAGATCCTTCTACAAGATCATGCAGACTGAATGCTCAGACAAGTAGTTGAAAATGGAATGTAAGAAATCCAGAATGTTCAGAGACAACTGAGGAAAACAAACTATGACTTAAAGTACAGACAGGAACCATATAGTATAAAGAAATATTTTAGAATTTAATTTTAAATTTAGCTAAAGTAATAAATAAGAGCTGCTGAAATCAGTTTAATTATGAGAAAGAGGATAAAATCTTCTTCAAGAAGAAACCTTGAAAAAAAGCATTGGGAAACACTACTGAAAAGAAATATGCCTCCCTACAAGACCACCTTTTCCTTTCTCCTCCTCCACCTTTCTTTTAAAACATATTTATTAATAGAACCATAAAACAGTTGGAAGGGACCTTGAAGAACCATCGGGTCCAATTTTTTTTTCCCCACTTGTCTTCTCTGTGTTGCCCCTTGTGAAGAGAGAAACTTCATCCTCTTTGAAGCCACACTACTTAGAATTCTCTTGAATTATCCAAAGAGAGAATGACTACCTAACCCAGCAGTTTTTGGCCACAAAGCATTATGCTCTGCCTATGTTTTACCTAAATTTTTCCTCTGTGAATGAAATTTTTCATTCTCAACCCCCGGGACAGGAATATTAAATTATTAAATACATTTTGTATGTACAGAAAATGATAGAATGGTTTCAGTTAGAAGAGACCTTAAAAATCATCTAGTTCCACCCCCCCTACTGTGGGCAGGGAACCTTTCACTAGACCAGGTTAATCAGAGCCCCATCCAGGCTGGTCTTGAACACCCCCAGGGATGAGGAGTCCACAACTCTGAGTAACTTGTTTGCCTCACCACCCTCATACAGAAGAACTTCTTCCTAATATCTAACCTAAAATTAGACTCCTTCAGTTTAAGGCCATTCCCCCTTGTCCTGTCACTACAAGCCCTTATGAAAAGTTCCTCCCTTGCTTGTTAGTCCCCTTTAGGCACTGGAAGGTACTCTTAGGTATTCTGTACAGTACAGAACAAGGGCTCCTCCATCTGAGTTTGGCTTTAGATGATTTTTAAACCAATGGAATTAATGAAGATGATGTATTTAGACACATAAACACTACAAGAAGGGAACTATTTCATAGCTTGTTTTCAGCTTGAAGCTGTATCAACTATGAGCTAACTGAAAATTCACTTAGTTTTACACACTCACAAGCAAAGACAAGAAAGTCTCAAAAGAAAAGCTTCAGCAATTGTGGTTGTAGCCATGCTTCCTCTACTGCCAACTGCTATATGTGGCTGCCACTAGTTTCAAGATCAACAGAGCAAAAATGTTATTCCTGCAGAGGTTTTCCTTTCTGTAAATATTATCTGAAAGCCAGGCTGAGAAGATAAGATGTAAACTAAACATATCCAGTTATAATTTATCTTGTTTTATGTGTTCAAAAATATAAGAAAGCATAAAGAGCTAAATGCTGAACTCATTTACAATTACATCTCAGTGGATACTGAATCTGGTCCATAGTGCATAAACACTGGATAAAATGACAGAACACAAATTAATAAATAGACCACTGTTTAAAGCATCAGAAAACAGTCCTTCCTGAAGACTAATTACAAATTAAAAGATGCCTATCAAATTAACCATGCTTCAGGAAAGCGGAAAATTGAATGGATTATAAATAAAGGAATTAATACTACAGCAGCTTCTCACTTTTTCATTTTAAAGCACTAATCACAAATATTATTCTGAAGATATGACAGCAAAACAGTTGCTGTTTTATTGTCCCTCAGCACCAGGGAGCAGATAGAGCATAACAGTACTTGCTTACAGAGCAGAGGATGTTTCTCTTGATTTGTCTCGTGTAGCATTAATTTAGTAGCATATACAACTTGTTTTCTGAATTATGTTTAATGGAGTTTGGAGTTGCCTGGAGTTTGTTTATAAAACTATGCAAAAAGAGAGCTGAAACAGCCTGTTATTGCTTTATCTCAGGAACTGTAGTTCTACCTGAGCTTCTTTAGATGGAATTGTCATCTGCAGCATTGTTTGCTGTCCTCCTTTTAAACACTCTCCTTTGAAAATTGTAAAGGAAACAATTCACCAGGAATTCCCCTCCTGTATCTAATATTTTGGTGAAAATTAGTATTTTTTTTCTTCTAGATAAACATAAAAGTAACTATCTTTGTCTTTTTAGAATTCTCTTGTATTTGGAAGACTGGGATCAATCTTTTCTGCTCAAGGGTAAAAAATGCAATTTTTTTCAGACCTTGGTCATGCAAAACTGATATTCCACTCACAGACTTACCAGTGCTAACTATGGTTTATTGTCTTTGATCTTTGTATTGCAGCATGGTGTTTCCTTCTTTTTCTTTCTTTTAAAATTACATTAAAAGTTTTATTTCATATTATTTGAATATTTTTTTTCATAATACCAGTTATTCCTTACCTTATATTTGTAAAAATTATTATTTCTTGCTCTATCAAAAAATTAATTTGACTGTTGGACACATTTTGGTCCTCTAAAATTTATATAAGCTCTTTCTTTTCCTTTGAAAATAATAATAATAATTACTATTATTAGACTATTGTCTGAAAGCTGAAACTATGAGAATTAATCTTTTCATGCCCCCTCTCTCATGTCCTCTTCCATCTGAAACAAACGATTTTTTTTTCCCTTGAATTTCAGCTGCCCTCTCTGAGTGAAAATAACTCTAATGGTTTTGAAAGTCAGGTAAATATGTAGATCCAGCCGAATTCACAAAAATATGAAATAAATATATCACTGACTTAAACGACCTTTTCCTCCCCCATTTTTCCTAGTGTAAATTTCCCCTCACCAGGTTGGTCAGCCCATTGGCAAAAAATGCTTTTGTTCCACTACATCAGGTGAATCCTGCCACTTTTCCTACCAGCACTCAACTCTCAATGAGAGTTGAATGGTCATAAATTTTAAATCCCCATTGTCAACATGAGCTTGGAATCAGTTGTTGACTCATAAGATCCAACCATGCCTCCTCAAGCCCCTATCCTCACTAACAGCATCAAAGAGAAAAACACTCAGGACCTCATGCTATCAAGTCTCACTTCTAGAACTAGGTAGGTGCTTGATACTTTCAGAAATTCTCTTTAAAAAATCCACCTAATCTTTTAAAAATTCACCTCTGTTTCAATAATTTTGTGTTCATTGAGGTGGCCATAATAAAACTTCCTTCTGGGAGAAAATCGCATTTCCCACAGTACCCCAAGCCACAACTTAACAGGAGGGAGGCAGAAATTAAATAAATAGAAGAATGTTTAAAGAGCTACTGAAAACAGCAGCAGAAGCAGGTTCCATGTTAAGGATTAACTTAGAAATGTTTTCAGTGTTCAGCTTCTGCCAAGAGTGTGCCATTCTAGCTAGAGCTGTGCAAATAAAAAAGCTTTCCTTAGCACAAAAGGAGCAATAGCTGTGTAGATTCATTTTCACATTCTGCATGCTACAATATCTGCAAGAAAAAGACAGTGAAATATTATTTTAGGGAACAAGTGAGAACCATCCTACTGTAATCCCCCATTAAAATCAGATTTTTTTTCCCCCAGAAGACAGAGAGTTCAATCAACTATTGCAGTTTAAACACAATCCACATTGTGTCTTGCCTCTACCTATATAATAAAAATGTGGTAAAAGTGCTAAGGGAAGAAGGCATCTGTTAGAAAAATGAGCTATCTAAGTGTACACATGTCATGCCATCAGCCAGAGAAAGAAAATATTGGAAGTAACTGTAGATCCTTTAGGGACAATGGGCCTGATTATCTACTACCTCAAAACTTAAAGAAGTGTTACTGACAATGAAAGATGCTTCTGTTCAGATGGGATAACATTTTATGGCTGCTCAGTGGATAGCAAAGAGGGAAAGAAAAATGTATAAACTCATATTATTGAGAAAATAGTGCACAGAAGTCAAGAAAAATATAATCTTAAAACACACGGTAGATCCTCAGTTTTATGGGGATTTTTTTGTGTCTGTGTACTCCCCCACAAAAACTGACACTTTGATTTCAGGAGTAAAGCTGTAAGTAGCAGCAATCTGTCTTACTGAACAGTTTTCACTTTCACAGTTAGATGTAGAATTTAGGTAATTTTAGATATTCTGGCATTGGAATGTAAGACCTTACAGCTCTGCCTGTAATCAGTGGGAAGAGAGGTACTGTTAATGTCATTTACCAGATAACATAATAGACTTAATGCAATTAAAAACAAATGTTCTCATAAGTTTCAGCCTTTTTTCCCACTAAGTGAAGAGGAAACCTAGAGAACCAACACTGATTAAGCAATGAGCTTTTAGATAAACATGGTTAAATTTGTCTCACTGTAAATGGCCATTTCTTTTTTGCATTCACGTAAATGTAAGTACAGAAGGACCTTGGATATGGATATGTAAGCAACTCCTAGCAGCACAGGTGCACAAACCCCCTAACCATTACGTCTTGATTTTCTATTTGTTCAAATCCAGTTTTAAAAACCTGCCTAGCCTCCTTGCCTTTTTTTTTTTCCTAATTTACACTAGTTTATGTAAATGTGCTATGTTTCTATCAACACTTCTAAGCTCTAACAGTAGCAGAAATATATATTGGTGTAGTACAAAGGACAGGATTTTTTTTTTTTTTTTTTGGTCAGGTGTTATATTATCATGTCAAATTCAACATAAATTTCTCTGAAGGTGAAGGGCACTGTGTGCTAAATGGAAATCTTCGTCTAACCGTTTCTTTATTTAATTCAGGAGATGACTATCCTTGGCTTCAAGTTTCTTTGATATAAATGCCTATTCATAGTAACAAGACCAATCCATAAAATATGAATTGCTCTTAAATAAAAAAAAAAAAAACAACACTTCAAAACAAACACAGTGCTACCCCCTGCCTTAAATGATGAACATCTATAAACTACCAGTCCTTTCTGATTTCAAAACTGTAAAATTAATCCTAAAGAAGGTGGGCTAAATCTTCAACCTATGGAAAATAGTAGTTTCACTGAAGGCATCAAGGAGCAGGAGTATTTTAATCTTCTGAAGATCTGAAGCCAATTGTTATTTATCCTCACCACATAGATGAATCATGTTGAGTTAGTATGATTACAGACATTTCCTTGTTAATTTCTGTTGCAGTTTTTTGTACAAAACACAATCTTAAATGCAACATTCTTCAATTCTCTCTTTGTTAGTAGTTAACCTACTAAAACTCCCAGCATTTCAACTCCCAAATTCTGATAGGGTTTATCCTTCTGATAAGGATATTCATTTTATTTTCCTGCAAAGCTTTGCTTAGGTGAGGCGTGTATGCTACTGTGTAACTTCACTTTTTGGTAAGCAGATTGATCGAGCTCAGTATAGGCAGAGCCTGAGTGATTAAAATAAAGGGCATCACAATGAAAGTGGTGTACCTCAAAATTAGACCACTAGAGATCAGTTGAGGCAATGCCACCAGTCAAAAAGTGACTAGGGCCTTAAATAAAATGCAGGGTGGTCTTCTGTATATTGGCAAAATATTATGTTTCCCTTTTATCATAATAATCATAAAATACAGCTTCAGCAAGAATTAACTATGAAGATAAACAGTAGGAAAAAGTAGGACCTATCACACCCTTTATTAGTTTAAGTCAAGTCAGGAAGTTTTTTATAGATTTGTTAATGACACATGGTTAACCAGCACTCAGGAATGATATGTTCAGGATCAATAGCTGCAACAAAACACATGGAGCATAGCACTGGACATTGGTCAAACAAAATAATATTAGTAACTTTCTAAATGTCCTTCTCAAGAAGTTCTAACCCCTTTCTACACACATACACCCTCAGGTTCCTACATACAAGCTCAGCTTCCTACCCAGACATGTAGGTTACCATTCCTCTGGGAGACATGGGTGCCCCAGCCTCATGTGACCTCTGTGCTCACAATATCCCACTTTGCCCACACCCCAAGGACTGTGGTCCTATGCATGCTGCCCACACACTGCTGGGGGCAGGCTGCTCCTACCCCCTTGGGGATGTTGTGCCACACAGACTGGGCAGGGCAGGTGTGCCCTGGGGCTGCTGTCTTGAGGGACCACCCCTCTGCAATGCTACTGCTTCCTCTCACTGCATGTCCTTCAAACTGAGAGCGTTTGCCTGTCCTTCAAATTGAGAGCATTTGCTCTTTTTTTTTTCCCTTTTTTTTTTCTCTTTTTTTTTTTTTTTGTCATTTCCCTTGTTAGTTTTGATGCCTAAATTCCTGGAAGATAGGCACTCAGGAAAACATTAATGGAGAAAGATAGACAGTATCTTTATTGGGAGTTCAGAGGTTTTGGGACTCCACTGGGCCTACAAAACGCACGTTCTTTCAACAAGGATCTCTGCATCCGAAAATCCCCGAAGAACCCCACCCTCAGTAAGGTTACAGTTTTTATACTCTTCCTAACAACTGACGTATTAGATCTCTATAACCAATCATCCTTTCTAATTCTCTTGGTGGTCCACCCATCAGGGTCATAGGCTATGCTCCCTGGACCACCTCCAAGGGTTTCTGGGCTCTTCTATTGTTTTGACTTCAAGTTATCTTGCACATGTCTCTGAAAAACACCATGACCTTCAGAAAGCCTGAGAATGTGTGAGAGAATCTCTTCAGTAACTTCTAATATCACTTAACATGTGAGCAAGAAAACCTATACTTCTAAAACTAAAAATCTACAAAATACACACCAAACATTTAGGCATCAGTTTAATCCCACTGAAGGTCATCTTCCTCTTCAGGACTATCAGTTTTGTGAAAATGCCCTCTCAGAGAGTTTCTGGCATCCCCTTCCCATACACTGTTTATACTTCTATTCTGTTTACCAGCTGTTGTTATCCAGACTGTGCTACTAAGAAAGAGCCATGCAGAGATCCCCTGCATTTTTGTCTTCATACTTAGTATCTGTTTTGTACTTTTTTTCCCTTTAATTAGTTTATTTCATAGCTTTTTACCTTACTGAGTTTTACTTTATATGTGCTCACGATACAATATTTTTAATTTTACACACACACAGAGTTTTTACTTGTTTCAAATGTCATGTTATCAATAAATGTGCCACATCTCTGGTTTGCTGTGGCTCAGAGATTGTTGCAGACAGGTTTCAGAAAAGTAGATGTATATCTAAAGATGATGAATGACTTCCCATAACCAGTCTGGATCCAAAAGCGTAAGACAAGATAAATCCAAGGAAAAAGATACCTAAATATCAAGGGAATCATAGAGACTTCTAGGGGTGGCACACAGTGTCAAGTTATAGCAGCCAGAAATTTATCTGTGCTTAAAGTTTCAAGTACCTAGCTCCAAATTATAAAGCTTACTGAATGAAAATGTTACATTCTGATACTTTGTTTATTAATTGTGTGCAATATTCAAATCTGAAGAAGAAAACGTCTTGCTTTGTGTCATACATAAATATTTTATATACAAAAGGTTGCAGTTTCTGACATAATCATATAATCTACATATTTTCTGTTGCATTTTCTGATCTCTTAATATCTTTACCTTCATGTCATTTTAATTCCACCAGTGAATTGTTTTCCTGTGATAGGAAAAGGTCACATTGACAGACTGACAGATTAATGGAGAGAAAGTATTCTAATGACTAGACTGGCTTGCTGCTTAACAGAGGCTGCACAGAATTGGACACAATAACCTCTCTATTGAGCACTTCTGTTTCAGCTATGGCACGTTTGAGAAAATTTCAAGTCTTGATTTGAAGAATCATGTGATGATTACAGATTACTGCCAAAAAGACCCATAAAACCACCAGTCTTTTCCTCTCAAGACTTTTCTATAACTTTTGTTCTATTGCCTACACAACACACAAGCAAGTTTATAGAAAACTTGTATCCTAAAGAGTATTACAAGACAAATTTGCTAGGCAATTTTAGGGGGAAAAAAACGTTCTGCACCACATTTTGACTTTTTTTTTCAACATACTTAGGAAGCAATATGATGGCCACTTTGGAAGCACCTATGATTGAAATGAGTGACAGAGAGAAAATTAAGTCCATTTTAAAGGCAAAATCCTAAATCCTAGTAAAGACCTACTGGAAATTATGCTATTGTTTCTACTCATACATGCAACTTTATACTTATGAAATTCATGTGACAGAATTAAACTCAGGGACAGTGGTGGGTTGACCCTGGCTGTATACCAGATACCCACCAAAGAGTACTCTATCATTCCTCTCTTCAGATAGACAAGGTTTAAAAAACATCAAGGAAAGGCCCATGGTTTGTGATAAGTGCAGGGAGAAGTCACTCACCAATTACCATCATAGGCAAAACAGACTTGACTTGAGGAAAATTGATTTAACTTATTACAGATCAAATCAGAGTCAACCCACAACAACATCTCCTCCAAAATACAGTTTTGGCAGTGCTGTAAGGTAAACTGAGAACCTTTCCAATTGAGAGTGGTGTGTTAATCTGCTGCATTATTCACAGCACACACAGGATTTTGGCAAAGTCCATTTTGCTGACTTTTATTAGATTTACACATTAAAATGGTTTTATGTATGTGTAATGGTGTGTTAATTCTTGATTACTAGCTTAGATGCTGCAGGTAGGGTCTCTCAGATTTGAGAGCCTTAGAGAGAGCACCAATTATTTTAATTTTACAAAGACATTTGAAATAAAATACATAATAAAGTACCTTTCTTCAAATACTTTTAAGCTGTGAGCAAAAAAAAAAATAATCTCACAGAGAAGGTAGAAACATGTCTCCATAACACATATTTATATGATACAGTATGTCACTGTCTAACTGAGCTGTAGTTGCCAGCAACAGTTTTGGTCTTGACAAAAATGCTTATGGTGATATTCCTAGTGAATTATTTGCCACGATTAATTTTCACTTTTTCTTCTCTCTTCTTCTTTTGTGTCTGACAAACAGAAAATTTTTGATAAATATATTGAAGGAAAAGTACAATCTAGGAGCTACAACATGAAACTGCAATAGCTGAAGTACCTGTTTCTTTTTTATTTATGATGTTCAGATGGTTTCTCCTAATCTATGTGATCATAGCTTATCTAAAAAATTAGTATAACAATATGTATCATTTTCATAGATTGATATCGAGCTATAATTAGCCCATTCAGTTATGCATTCTGAGAATGAAGAAACTGCTGGGGTATGACATTTAGTTTAATGATGTGTGTCAATTCTAATGTTATAATTCAGCATTGTACAATTTAGTAAACTAGATGACTTAAAAAAAAAACAAAACAAAAAAACACCTGACAATAATAACAACAACAACAACAACAACAAAACATACACCATAATCTCAATTAACTTGAAACACCAAACTTGAGGCCTAACTTTGTTCTGTACTTTTCTCTTTAAAGCACTTGATTAGCTGGAATTTTTTACTTGCTAGGTAAGATCTTGTAAACAGCAAAAGTCACAACTGTAACTTGAGTTTTTCTCTATTACGGGCATATAAAACTGTGTGCTCTAAAATGCAAAAGGGCTTCCAAACACCTTGGAGACGAAAATATTTTTTAGGCTGCTTTGACTTTTAGAAAGAATGTTCCACAGTGATATACGACCTGCCTTACACTCCCTCATATCTTAAAAGAAAAACTGATTTTGTTATTTGAGCTTGTAGAGGATTTACAGACTAATTACCTTAAAAAATCTAAGAAGTTAAATTTTAAATTTTATCACCAACTTCAAAGACATATGATATCATTCACAGATTCATTTCCTCTGCCTCTAATTTATCTACAGATATCTACTCAAGACGTTGACTTTACTCTGAGGAGATCTGGGTGTCATCACATTTATTTAGTTACTATACGTTTATATATTTTACATAAATTCAAATCAGTTCAATTTCTTTGATGTTCATTACATTTCTGAGAAGCTACTGATGACATGCTCTTAAATTCAGTTAATAATGTTGTAATAAATCAATATCATATTTGAAGAAAGTTTTTATGCCCTCATCAGTGAGAGCACTACACTTGGATATATCTGTATGCATCATATACTACAGAACTCAACGTTCTTAGAGGTATTTTCCAATGTTAATGATTCTATGATTTTATAAAAAGGAAAATTCTGGAGTACCTAACTGATGAAAGCTCTTTTGTGGATATATACCAGGCAGGCTCAAGAAATAAAAGCATCTATTGACCTTCTTTTTGCCTTCTGCTCCACATCAAAAAAGGCAAGTGCTGCAATGCAAAACAACTTTGCTCATGACCATTTCTGTAACCTTTGTTACAGAATAAAATTTCCCCGTTTTTCATTTATATTTGTATCCCTTTGTTTTAGTATAACTATTTGAGTGTGCATTATTACTACCATGCACTCAATTTATGTCTGAAGCGTCCAGAAACAATGGTTCCACAAATCAAGTTTAAGCAGGCTCTGTCTCTGGCTGCTGTTCTACTCTGATACATTCCAAGTGATTAACACCACCTGTGGCACTCCTAACTCACAGCAGCAGACAATTATATCCCTTGGATACCCATTATGGGTAATTATTCCCACGACAGACTATTAGATATGGAATGTGAACATCTCAGCTGTAAACTTTTTTGCAATTTTATTTTAATTCTGATATTACAATTGAGAGGCATATTTGGGGAAGAAATCAGTGTTACATTAATGGTGTATTTTCAACAAGCAAAAGATTCATTTTTATTGCTGGAGTTGTAGTCAGATTTATTATTTAAATATGTGATTAAAGGAGATTTTACATGTTTGCCATTACAAGATTATTTTATTTCATTCTTTTAGTACAGAGAAATAGCAGATCCTGCTGATAAAGCTACACTAGAGACAGTTAGAAACTAATTGTTTTTGTTTTAAAGACTGTTTACTCTTAACAAATCTCTTTTTCCTCCTGAATATACAACTCCGATACTCTGATCCCTTCTAAGAATGCAGGGGAATTATCAGTGTGAAAAAAGGTCTACATCAAGGATCAAAGTTCATAAAACTTTCCTGGTGCTGTAAAGATCCATTTTTTTTATTTTATTTTTTTAATGAAATAGCAGGCTTTAAAACATCTCAGTCATGATCTCTTTGATTTCCTATCACAGAAAACACGGTCTTATGTGGAAAATAAGCACAACTTGAATCTGAATTGAGAATTTAATTTCAGGCTGAACCAATTGTACTGAAATCAATGGAAATAAGATAATAAATGTAAATTTAAATTAATGGGGAAAAATGGTTGTTCTTAATGTATTCATTTTCAAGATGACCATTTATATAAAACTTCTAATATTGGTTTAAAAAAGAGAAGGGGGAAAAGAAAGAGATCAATTTGGGGTTTTATTAGATTAAAAAAATACAACAAAATATGGTTTTCAATACATTAGAATGAAAAGAAAAGCTTTAGAATTAAAAGGAAAAATGTTTATACATGATGTGATGGTCTTAGTCATTGTTTCTTTAATAAGGCTGAGTTCAGGTTGGATTTCCTGTATTAACCGAGACTCTGATATATACAAAGAAAACACCTTCTGTGATACACCTATCAGAATCCTCCCTCTGAACCCAGGCCATATCTATAAGTAAATCCTTAGCTGTTAATTATAGTTGATTCTACTCAGGGAACAGAGGAACAGACTAGGTCAGCTGACAAGAGGTCCATGTTTCTTTCACGTGATTTATTGAACTTTTAAAATTCTGGAGGCATTTCACAAGTGTTTTTGAAATGTGCAATATGATAGGTAAGCTACAATTGCCCTTAGTGCAACCCCAAGCTCTGCCTTATGCTCTGGTAAAACCTACCTGACTTCTGTATTATCAAAGGGAGTTTATGTTTGCATAATTCAGAAGAAACAAAACAAACCCAGTCCTTGTACTGTGGACTAAATAGCATGACAAATGGAATCAGACTCTATTGCACATATAGTCTGGCTTTATCATAATTTTTCACATGCTGGTGGATCTCTCAGAGACACTGAAATGATGGAAGTAAACGAGATTTGTACACTGTCTCTGTGTGCTATAGGCTTGTACTGTGTATCAAATAATGTGAAAATTTCAAAGCTATGACATCTTGCAGCCAACATTATGGACAAGAATAGCTCTCTCAAAAGTTCTTCCTGATGCTATATTCTTCAGTCAGCAGAAACACAGTATAGCTTCCCCAAAGGCTATCTGGTACCATGCCATAAATGAAGAGTTGGAAATAGCAGTACTTTGAAGGTTATTGGTCAGCTCCTCTAAGCAAAACTTAATTCCTTATCCTCCTTGGACAGGTAAACTAGACAATGGAAAATATTTATGAAGTTATCTGCCATACCTGAGAACTATCCTCAAGTAACTCTCAGGTCAGATGAATTTTTTAAAATTTTAAAAAAATAAATAATAATAATAATAAAAAACCTGAACCAACCAACCAACCAAAAAACCATCAGATTTCATGGCAGAGATTGCCCCTAGGAATTCATTGTAACTATACAAGTATGAAAATAAGTGTGCTCAATAGGCAATTTATCAAAACATGTAGATGTTTAGATGTTTGAAGATGATGGTTCAGTACAGTTGTCTACGGAAATGCAAGCATATTTCCAGGAAATCATTGAAAGATTTATATCTAAGTATCTTTCATGAACTAAGCTCGTCTGCATTTACTAAAATGAATACAATAGCTAACAAGCATCTCCTGGTAGATAACCCAGAAATCACACTTATATTTAAGAGAGTAAGTGATTAAGGATCTTTGCTGATGGTGCATGTAATTTCTTTTACACACTGAAGGAATAAAACCAGTAGTTAGCAAGACTGTGCAACAGCAATTAAAAACATGAACTAACATATGCGTACTTAACATATGTGGTGAATGTGAAGGATTTCAGCTGAAAACTAGTTTATTCTGATCTTGTCCAGTGAGAACACACAAATTCAAGTGGAAGCCAAAACCAGCTAAGCAGTTGAAATATTCCTGTAGTACCTGAAAAAGCAGTATTATTTTACTACCTGTGACTAGGCAAAGTAGAAGTGAAAATGATTCTATACCCTTGATATTACTTCAAGAAGCACACATCACAAATCTAAATTCCATCACTAAAATTCCCTGAAATTGGGGGAAAAGGAGGAGAGAAAGCAGGGAGATAAGAAAAAGAAACAGAAACCCATCCTTTTGAACAGAAGTTGCTTGTAGTAACTTGACTTTATAAGCCAGGTTTTACACTTTAAATGTGAAGGACTTTGCTGAGTTTGTGATAGACACAAAGCAACATCCTTTCTCTTTTTTTTGGGGTCAGATAAAAAACTTCAGTATGCCCCGTTGAAGTCAGTGAGACTCACAGCAAGAGTTTGGACACTAGTACTTACAGACTGCTTTTGTTTTCCTCACTTCATCCATCACAGGTCAATTGCTGAATCCTGGCAGCTTATAAGAGCACATCAGGTGTGGAAAGCATTTGCAGAATACTTAATGGCCACATGCTAAAGATTTTTAAAGTTCAACAACACCATCAGAGCAGTCTGCTGAAGAGCAGTCCTCTTCGAGTAATGTCTAAATTCACATTAAAGTCCAAGGACACTCTCTTCTACATGCACAGCAAAAGTAGTACAGAAGGCTCAACACTTACTACTCAAATCCATGGCTTTGCCAGCTTTGAACACTGTGGAAACTTATATCTAATTGAAAAAAAAAAAGAAAAACAAAAACAAACAAACAACTAATTCTATTTTCCCTCTTTCCTGAAAAACAAAATCTTGCATTAATTTAGTGGTCTGAGCTGCTTGATCTGTTGATGAAAGACTACCTTGTTCGCAAGCCAAACTGACCTTTTTCCATATATTTCACAAGGCATTGCTTTCTTTTTTATAGTGTAGTTCATTTCTCTTAGTAACCTTTTTTATTTTCTCTGGAAAGACACATTTTTAAGCAATGAAAAAACGTGTGGAGCATGTGTTAAATGTCTTCAGAGTTGTTAGAAGCAGTGCAGGCTCCCTTTCACACTCCTTATTCTATTACTGACAAAAAGTCTTTTAGACTCCAACTCCATTCCAGCTGTGTTTATAAAAGAAAGAAACATTGCCATCTGTCAGTCATTTTCTCCACAGGTTGAAATCACTCTCTATTATGAGTAGTATATCTGCAAATAGACCTGCAGAGAGTATTTCTTTTATGTCAGTTACTAAGAAGGAACTATTTAGTAGTTCGGAACTGATGTTATTTGTCATTTTATTTGAGTTCAGAGCACTGGGTACCCAAAGCAAGTTTTACCCCTCCAGCAATAAAGAATTGAAGAGATATTTGCATATTTCAAAACTTTCGGACAACATTTAGCACTACTAACATTAAAAATATTTTTGATGGGATTATTTTATCAATGTAATAGTAAAACTAAATTTTAAAAACCTGGAAGAATTTAGAAAATAAAGAACAATAATTATAATGTATTTATATGAAAAGAAATGGGATTCTACACATCAAGATAGTTAAAGCACAGTTTTTACTTTTCACTTTTAACTTTCTCATATCAAAAGACAGCTCAGTACTTTCAGAATTCATAGTGTTTCCTATTTATGATATATGCCTTTTCAATTTATCAATTCACTAAACTATGAAATGATCATTAAATGTGAATTATGCTACATATATTAAGAATGAAATAGCATTTATTGCAATTCTATTTGGGGAACAATGTCTATTAAGGATTATAGTGCTTCAGAGGATTCCACTGAAAATCCTACTTCAAACTTTTCAGATGACAAACTTTTCAATAAATTTCAAGCTAGTAAAAAGTTAAAATATTCAGAACAATTCCAATGAAATCGGGATTCAGTGGTGATCTGAATCTGTCTCATATATCCATTTCCTCCTTTGTATTACCTGAAATGTTTATTAAATTCTAGGAAAAAGCATCCCATAGCAATCTAGTGATAATACACTTTATAATGCATGATGAAAATTATTAAAATAACATCTCTTTTTCCAAAATTTTGTGATCACCACAACTGTGCTACATACTGCTGTTTAATATGTCATATAAAATAAGCGGAATCTGACCACCAGAAGATGAAAGTTGGAAAATCCTGCAAGAGCATCTGGTCTATCTTCCAGAAGTTTCAATGTTGTACATTTTGATTTTCAATGGGCTTTATATTCACTGAATGCCTTTGAGGACTAGGATCTAAATATTCTGCAATTTTCAATAGAAGACTGGATTAAAACACAGTAAACATTTTCTGTAAAGTAGGTAGTAATTTTCCACAACCTAGTAGATTTAACAGAATCTTCTGCACTTATATTTATTTTCCCCCATTTGATTTCATCCCAAGTGTTTTTTTAGTATAAACAACTCTTATCCCTGCTTAATATTCAGGTACTCAGATCCTGGTTTAAATGTAATAGAATTCTTTGTATATAAATTAAAGAGTAAATTAAACGAAATTTCTCTGCAGACCTTGTGGTTGACACTGAAGCAGATGAGCAAGGTTTTAGAAATTGTTCCAGAGAGAATCGAGTCTAAAATTTAAATGGACTTTGCTGACATTGTTTGAGTGGGAAGGATCTGACTCAAAGTCATTATGACATACATCTGAAACATGCTCCATAATATTTTACAGTTTATTTGTGGAAGATTTTTGTCCTTAAAAACATAGCTGCAATAATGTATAAAACTCTGTCCAAACTAATTATGTTTAAAGAAATAACGTGGAGACTATAGAAGAAAAAGTTATAAACTGGGAAGGAGTTAGTCATAAAGTTACAGACTGGGAAGTTACGGACTCACAAGTCTGTAACCTGCCAGGGACTTGCATTGGCAACATTATCAGAAGCCTGTCAAGCCTGATGAATCCTACAGATTAGCATCCACTCTTACTATTCTAGAGTCAAATGGTGCTGAGACAATTTAGTTGCTGTCCGGGGTTAAGGCATGACACCATCATAGGAGATCAAGTTTTAGAGCATCTGAGGTATTTGATTATATGTCCATGGGATCCAGTGCACCCCAAGGTTCTGAGGGAACTGGCAGATACAATAGCTATTTTCTCTTCCTATCATATTTTGAAAGCTGAAGCAGTTGGTCAAAGTGCTCAGTGACTGTTAAAAAAAGTATCATCATGACCATTTTTAAAGAGGTAAAAGAAGGTTCCTGGAAATATAGTGGCCTTCTACAATGGAATGAATACATGAGTGGATAAAGAATTTATGTCATCTATTAGTGGGCAAAGAACTGAGTAATCTGCAAACTGTGGGTGCCCCATCCCTGAAAGTGCTCCAAGTTGGAAAGGGCTTTGAACCACCTGTTCTGTTGAACGATGTCCCTGCCTATCTGTGGCAGTGCAGTTGAACTGGATGGTCTTTAAAAGTCCGTTCTAATCCAAACTATTCTATCAGTCAGTAAGGACCTTGTTTCTGAGCAATATTATAAGGCATGAATATGTGAAAAAAGTGCAGATGCCAGTGAAGACAGGAGCAACCAGCTTGAGCATCCAGGCAGAGTTCTATTAAAGAAAGCAGTGCTACGAAGTGTCTGGCTAGAATATTAAAAGTTAGAATGACTTAGTATTTGGCACAAACAAGTAGTTTAAAAGGTCAAAGACAGTTCATTGATGCCTTTCTGTCCATTGAGACATGAGGCAGAGCAATGTAGGCAGGAAAATCAAAATGTTGAACAGAATATGAAAAGTTATCAGCTGCTCTGTTAGTTGTTTTATCAGTAATTCAGAAAAAGATGTCAGGATTATTAAAAGAGTTTGCTAAAGAAATTTTCAACCTGTATTGCACCAATTCTTTTTCTATTATAATTATTTTGAGGGAGCTGTTGCTGCTTGAATCACATTTCACAAATAGGAAATATTAACTAAGCACTACAACAGCTCAAGTTAAATTTACCAGGTTTATGGCTTCATGCCAATTTTATTAGGGATCTCCAATCTATTTTTCAATGAAAATTACCACCCAGCAGAACAGCAGCATATATTCTTTGTTTATTATCATTTATTCAAGTTATGCATATGTGGGATTTTGAATTTTTTTTTTCTTGCTAGGGTTCCATCAAATGCTGTCCAAGTTATTCTACTTTTTGTGTTTTTCTTAACTCACATGATTTTCTTTAGTTTAATAAGATGATGAGTAGGTACTGAGCTGCCTATAAGAAGGTTTTTCTCACTGTGGTAGAGAACTATCTCTTCCCCATTTCACAATAAAGAGAACAAATCTGTCTTTACTCACACATTTATAAATCAACAATGACTCAACTGGTCTCTGCAGAATAATAGGCACATAAGCAGTAAAGTTACGATCAAAATCAACTCTTGGATTTGATAGATGCGTTCCAAAATGGTTATGGACTCCTTACCTGGTGTTAAGTAAGAGTCAAACTAGCACCTCATGGTTTACCTTATGAAACAATGCTGTACTGCTGAAAAAAAGGGAAAACTAATAATACAGAAATTTTTACTCCCACAGAAGTTGTCCGTTATAGAATTCCCCACACCTTCCTCTGATGTTTTGGTTTTTTTCTTTTTTTTTTTTTGAGCAAGTGATTGCAGAACTTGGATATAAGACTGCCATCTACCAGTATTATCCTCCTGTATTCACAAACTTCATGTTGTAGTATTACGTTGTTAATTTCAGATATTAATAGAATCCACAACTTTTCAATATTTTAGGGAGTGTTCCATATGATTTTGCACTTCCTCGGGTTTGAATCCTTTTTACCTGTCATTTTGATTTTTGTTCTGCTTTATTTCTTTTTTTTGCTATTTTTTTACTGCTACTGTACTTTGTTATCATGAAGCCTTCTCAAAACTCTTTTTCTAAGAACATTCTTGAACATGTTCTTCATCTCAGTTTGTACATTATTAATAAAGATATTAAATTTTTTCCCAAACTTTTCTCTTATTGACGTTGCTGTACAAATGAAGGGAGACTTATGTGGATCATAGAATCACAGAATATCAGAATGGCTTGGTTTGGAAGGGACCTTAAAGATCGTGTAGTTCAAATCCCTCTACCATGGGCAGGGACCTCTTTCACTAGAAATTGAAAGAGCTCAAAGTCCCATCCAATCTGGCCTTGAACACTTCCAGGACTGTGGCATCCACAACTTTTTTGGACAACCTGTTCCAGTGCCTTCATTGTAAAGAATTTTCTCTTAGCATCTAATCTAAATCTACTCTCTTTCTCATTTGAAGCCAATCCCCCTTGTCCTGTGACTCCATGCTTTTGTAAAATGTCTCTCACCATCTTTCTTGTGGGCTCCCTTCAGGTACTGGAAGGCCACCATTAGGTCACCCCTAAGTCTTTTTTTCTCCAGGCTAAAGAATCTCAGTTGCATGTCTTTTTATTGCACTGCTTTTTATGACTATATGTTTACCTTAGTAAGAACCAAGTCTATACTTTCACTCATAGTTACAAGTTCAAATATAAAACCACAATACCAAAAGAACACCTTAATCAACAGTACGAGATGATAAAAATCCCCATATATTTTCAAAGCAGATTTGAAATCAGAAAATCAATAAAACAATTAAAGATATGGTACAAAAAAGTGCCTTCATGAAGGGAAAATAAATTCCCTACTTCATTCTTGTTGACTTTTTACTATATTCCTACAGTATCTACTAGCCATTCCCCAGGACTTACCTGTGTCTTGTAAAGAAAGCAAGCTTTTTGAGACTTGATGATTTACATATTTGTTCAGTTTTCAGTTAAAATAAAAAATAGCTATCTATAAGAAATGAATACTAGTAGTAAAAGCCATCTTGGATCCACTGTCTGGAGTCTGCAGGAATGCAAGAGTCTTTTATAAAATACTGAATGGTATCTTAATTCCTTAGCAGGGACCACGGGAGAGAATCTCCTGAAACATGATAAGATGTGAATTTCTAGACTATGCCCATCAGTGATACAAGCAAACATCCCTGCTAAGTGACATGCTGAGTTATTTTTGTTTCTGTATAAGTTCAGTTTTAAATTATTGTATCTCTGGTAGCGAGTGATGTTAGAATCATAATATTACAGTTATTTGGCTAACCTGATTGTATGGATTTGATTTTTTTGGGGGATTTCTTTTTTTGTTGTAAGGAAATTCCTTCCACTAATAGATTTTTTTTTAAATATTTGTTCTTTAATTTTGGAGGTGTTAAAGAATATTGCTGCAATTTAAACAACACTATTTAAAATTCCTGCTCCAAAATTTCATGCAGTGTCTTGGGATTTAGCTTGAACTTTCAAAGATGTTTTATTATTTTGCTCCTGTGGTTGTGAGATTGCATTTTTCTACTTTGTGGAGTGTTGCAGAGAGACAAATATACTAAATATTATTACGTTTCTTTTACTTTTTTTTTTCCTAATATAGTAACAGGTCCCTAAAATTCATGCAATGTTTCATGCGAAGAATTTTAGTTATAAAGTAGGAGTCTGAATATGATGTCTGAATAAGGAATGGAACATCCCCAAACCATGAAATCATGAATAGAAAATCTGAACACCAGGGGGGTAACTTTGTTTCATTTGTCCCCAGCGATACAAGGAACTGCAATGACCGGTCATCTAACTTTTCCAGTCATTACTCTGGAAATTCCTGAGAGTTTAGAAGTTGATACTATTCACCCTAACTCCTAGTGAAAGCAAAAATAAATGTAGCAACTTTTCCTATATTCTTAGAAAATCCTTTTATTAGTAGAAAGATATATTTTGCCTGTTTTATCTCTGTTGCTGTCAAGGTTTAACTCCAGTCATTGATCAAGTCCCACACAGCCACTCACTCGCTCCCCCACCAGCAGGACTGGGGACAAATCAGAAGGGCAAAAGCTAGAAAATTTTGGGGTTGAGATAAAGACAGTTTAATAGGAAAAAAAAAAAAAAAGAAAGAAAGAAACAACAACACACAGACAAGCAAAGCAAAACAAAGAATTTATTCACTTCTTCCCATCAGCAGACAGTTCTCAGCCATTTCCAGGAGAGCAGGATCCCATCACATGTAACTGTTTCTTGGGAAACAAACACCATCACTCCAAATGTCCCCCTCTTCCTCCTTCCTCGACCCCTTTATATACTGATCATGATGTCATATGGTATGGAATATCCCTTTGATCAGCTGGGGTCACCTGTCCAGCTGTGTCTCCTTCCAACCTCCCATGCACCCCTAACTTCCTCACTAGAGCGGCAGTACAAAAAGCAGAAAAGGCCTTGGCTCTGTGTAAGCCCTGTTCAGCACTAACAAAAACGTCTCTGTATAATCAACCCTGTGTTCAACACAAATCCAAAACATAGCCCTATACTAGCCACTGTGAAGAAAATTAACTCTACACCAGCCAAAAACAATGCAACTGCATGCAGCAGAAGGGTGAGTGGGAGAACATTATTAAGTGTTATGTGTTGCAGAATGGAACAGACCTCTGGAATTATGGAGGAAAGTGTAGGCAGTGGTTGGTTTTTTCAAAGGAAAAAAAAAGTGAAAGAAATCTGATTGAAGATATGCAGTGTGAACAGTGAGAATGGGAGACTAACAATATGTGAGATGAGTAGGGAGAGAATGAGAGAAGATGATAGCACAGCCACCAGTTGGGGTTTTATTCTGAAATTCACAATATTCTTTGCTTGATTTAAAGAAACCATAGTAATATCTGGGTTTTGGCTTTTTTTAGTCCCTGAAATCTTCAATTAGATAATTTTTATATCTATGGAAAAGGTTCTTATCACCCATTGCAATCCTAGTACTGAAGGCAGTAGAATCTTTCTAAGAAAGCTGAGATGCTCACTCACATTTTGCAAGTGCAAGTGAGGCTGTACAGAAACTAACCTCATATCCCTTTTAATGGGGTAGAAACAAGTCTGTCCTAATGGATGACATAATTCCTTTGCTATTTTGTCAGCTAGACAAGGAATAGAAATATATGGAGATGTCAAGAAGTACATGACAGGTACAGTAGGCTGAGTATCACGGTAAGAAAAAGAAATTCAGACATTCTCTGAAGCATGCAGGCAGTGCTAGAGAGGATGAAGCCTACGGCAGTAGGCCACAACTGGTGGGAGGAAGGTGCTTCTCAGAGGTGTATGTAATGCTCCTTTATGTCTAAACAGTGTATCTCACAAAGGAATTATCTGGAAATTACCTAAGAAACCACTGCACAAAGACAGACTTTGGGAAAACACAGAAAGCAGAAAAGAAATATGGGAATAGGAGGCACATGAGAGCAGTAGATGGGAAGGCTGCCCTCTCTACCCAAGCACAAAAGGATACACAGAGCACAGAATAATGTGTCCCTTAAAAAGACCCAAAACATACTCAATAATAACAATAACAGAGCATGGTCATTTCAAAACTTCAAATAGGGAGTCCTGATCCCTTTTTAGGTTGATTATTATTCTTTGGTGGTTGTTGTTTTGGTTTAACATAAACTACTAGCCCTTGAAAGCTTCATACAATGTGCTATTAAAGATGTGTAACTTGTCACTTGGATAATAATGAACCTCACAGATTCAGCAAGCAGTGGAAAGAAAATCTGACTGGTCAGAGAAAAACATCTTGTTTCCATCTTAGAAAGTATTTAGTCCACAGTTGAAAATTGGGGGATTTTTTTGAGAAACAAGTTCATATGCTATTCCTATCTTTAGAGTTCTGTTTTCTTTTCCAAGTATCTCTTACCAAATACTACTAGAAATAGGATACTGTGACAGATAGGTTTAGTCCGCATTACTCAGACAATTTTTTTTTCCACTTTCCTGTTGCAGCCAGAAACTGAAAATAACTTCTTTCAAATCAAAAGAGAAAAAATTATAGCCCTTTAGTATTATTATTTTGTATTTAGTAATCTGTGCTACAGTCAAAATGCTGCTATCTTAGAAACTGATCTCTAATAAGTATAATACTTTGGAGATTTTATAAGAAAAATTATCATTACATCACTTAAGGATTGAAACACCTTGTGAAGGAAAACCCATTTTGTGAAACGAGGAAATTTATACTACAGATGTAGCTACCAATTATAAGATACTAGTCAACAAAATTATATGCTCTCTATTGCTTAAGCATTGATAGTGCACATTGTCTGTAAATTGCTTTGTCAAAAAAATTGAGTAAAAGGATGGATCAGTTACAAATTTTTTTTTTTTTTTAAAACCGTGTCCCTAATGGCCTCTTTGATAGCAAGTATGCAATAAGGGGATGCTATTTCATATATGAACACAGGCTTGCAAGCAGCTTTCATGACAGCTGGCTATATATCTATGATCTTGTGATGCCCTCATGCTGCCATTGCTGGCACTGCTCCTTTACAATTCCCCAGAATTACCATAATAATCATTCATGCTTAGATTCCTAGATATATTTGTTCAGTGTGTAACTTAAATTACTTTATATCCAGGAATTTTATATCTATAGTGATCTGAAAGGGCTTAGAGAGTGTCTTAATGAACTTCATGATCATGTCGTACTGGGCAAATCCTAGACAAATATTATTTTGGATGTATCTTTTATATTTATTAAGAGGTGATTATGTTCCATATAAAGGTTGATGCTTATCTCAGTCTGACAGATTTGTTTCAGAGTTCTCTGGAGATAGAAAATAGACCTACTAATGTCTGAATAACAGTACTGAAAATGTAATGTTTTTTTTTTTATATTGTTTTTCAGGGAGAAATTTTTGTAAGATGAATACAATCCATTAAAAACCATTTTAGCAGAAGTGCAACAACATGAGCACTCTCTTCTCAGCTGGCATTCTGAAAACAGATATATTTAAATGTCAGATGATGAAATTTTTACTGTAGCATTAATAATTACTTTTTATTTCTCCCATGCTCCTTCTTCTTTGTTACAGTAAGAAGCAATATCCTCAGAAGAGGACATTGCATAGAGAAATAAATGCAACATGCAAGAAAAAATTTTTTGCCCAATCTCAGATAGTAAGAAGAACCCAGTGACTTTCTGGTACAAGTTATTTTACTTTGATATTGCATAGTTAATCAATTATGGACTATATGATTCTATGAGATATAGAAGTATTCCAAACCTATTTTTATTTCTTAATTAGTTCATTCAGCACCTCTTTTTCTGTCATGGATAAACAAGCCTCATTACATTAAGTGTACTGATTTCAGCAGAATTACCTTCATAAGGAGGACTGATAGACAACAGTTTAGATAACATATGCTAGGTTTTAAGTGATTATGTAGGGAAATCAAATCTTCATCTCTCAATGACTTTCAGACAAATGCCTAAGTTTCTTTCCCCATTAGAAGTACCCATCTTGAACCCAGGAACTTTCAATTATACAAGAAATCCAATCATATTTCTGGGAATATGTGGAAGTTCATACACACATATATATAAATGTGTGAATGTATCTATGCTGATGTATTCATATATGAATGTAGGTTAAGACTGTTAATTAGCTAGCAAATTCAAGTATTAAAAAAACATTTTCTATTTTGCTTTGTAACTAGGGTAATTCTAGAACATTCTAGTAAACAGACTGTTCTTACCTTTGGGTATTCAAAACCTAAAGTAGTTTCAAGTAGCATCAAACATTAAAAGTAAATAAAGATGTGCGTATCTAAGCAAATCTGTATAAAAATTTTTAATGCAAGTATTTTTTAGTTAAACCTTTCAATTTAAATAACCATTAGACACCACTCCTCTAGTGCAAAAATGCTGGCGAACTTAGCAGAAATGAAAAAAATTAGTACTCTATACTATGTTGCAATCGTAGAGAGGAAAAAGGTACACACACACACTCCAGCAACAGGGAACATGGAATAGCATTTAATGAGAGGAGGAGCAGACTTTTATAGAGATCTGAGGGAAAGTTCTCGAATTAGGGTGGAATATGAGTGGAACTTAGACATAAAAGGAAATAAGGGGATGGAACGTGACCAAACAGGGAAAGGCGGGGGAGGAGATGACCATATAAGGGGATGGTGCGGTGCACCAAACTTCAACCAATGAGGGATACGGATACAAAGAACCAATGGATAACAGTAATACATTTCAACACTTAAAAAAGCATTATTACAACTGTATTAAACTATAAAACCCCGAAAAAGATATCTTCTTCTTCAGTCCTTATTGATAATTCGTTGCTGGCTTCTAGGTGGGTGTGTTGCTGAATCAATTCCTTTTCCCTTCTCCAGATCGTGACAATTCTCAATATAATTCTTTTTCCAGTCTGTATAATTATTTGCACCCACAATATTACATTCTTTTGCTGTTTTTTTTTTTTTGTTGTGTTGGTTTTTTTGTTTTTTTTTTTTTTAACTGTAACTGTTCATTAGAGACATATGTAGCAGTTCCTAAGAATTCTTCCTTTAAAGAAGTGTCCCATCTGCAGTGCATGTCAGGAAGGTGGGACTGACAGGACTGGACAAAAAAAGAATTAACTTTCTTCTGCCAGGCTGTAGTTTCTTCTTGTGAGGATGGTAACACAGGTTTGTGCTCTGTCTCTTTCATGTATGTTGAGAACTCTTTTATCTAAGGAGATATTTGCCGCTTTTCTTGATTCACTTTCTGTTTGCTGACTAGTGCAGAGGATCTGATTGGAGCAATCTCCTGTAGCACAGTTTGCAGCCAATGACTTTGGAATAACGTGACCTTACCTTGGTAGTGTAGGTCAAAAGAAGCTCAAACAATTGCAGAGTCATCTTTCCTGAACGTATAAAATTCTAAAGACAAAACTTCTTTAGTGTTTATAAGAGAAACTATCCACATTACATTTCAAGAAGGGATTCAGGGATATCTTTAAGCTTGGGTAGCACAAAAACTATCTTGACAAAACCTCAGTCTCAGGCATATGTATTAGTTGAGTTTTGGTGTAAGAGAGCAGAAAAATTTGGGCCCATTTCTCACCAAGGTTTGAATAGTTAGGTAGAGTTACAGTGAGAATGAGCCTAAACAGAATAAGGTATGTGGTGCTATCACATGACAAATGTTAGGAATAGAGTCCTTTCTAAAAGTTTCTACCTAGTTCTTGGGCATTATCTACAAAGCCTGATGTAGTCCAACTAAACTCAGTAGTCAATGGAACAGGGCAGTAATGTTGTACTTTGATTTCAAGGGCAGCGTTGTAGATACATAGGCTTAGATCCCACAGCTAGTGGATGTGTCCTGAAGGAAGCTGTCATGCTGTGGGGAGCCTGAGCTGGAGCATACTCCTGGCAGAACCTGTGATTCCATTGAGAGGAGTCCACACAGGAACAGGTTTTCTGGCAGGATCTATGGCCCAATAGGGGACCCATGCTATAGCAGTCTATTCCTGAAGGACTGCCCATTGTGGAAAGCACCCACACTAGAACTGTTCAGGAAGAACAGCCTTCCAGGAGAAGGACCCACATTAGAGAAGATCATGAAGGAGTGTATCCCATGGATGGGACCTGATGAAGGAGCAAGGGATGAGGGTGAGAAGGAAGCAGCATCAAAACCAATATGTGTTGAACTGATCATAGCTCACATTCCCTGTATCCCTGAATTGATTGGGAGAGACTGTGAGTGAAGCTGAGCCCAGGAAGAAGGGAGGCCTGGGGGAAAGGCATTTTAAGATTTGGCTTTATTTCTCATTACCCTATTGCAATTTGATTGACAGCAAATTAAACTAAATTTTCCCCAGGCTGTCTGTTTTGCCCATAATCTTAATCAGTGAATGAACTCTCCTTGTCCTTATCTTATCATGAACCTTTCATCATGTTTTCTCCCACTGTCCATTTGATGAAGGGAAATTACAGAGCAGGTTGGTGGGAACCTGTCAGCCAGCCAAAGTTAACCCACCACAGCAAACCAAGATATGTTTAGACAACACGTTGAATGTATTTTGCAGAAAATATTGTTGCATTTAAAGTATTTTGTCCTTTATAGAAATTGTCTCCTGAAAGTCCCAAAACATTACTTTTTCAAAAATTCAGATTGAGCCCACTTGAAGAGTCCAATTCATTGACCAGACATTTTTAAAGCTTTTCATTAAATAGTTTCAGTATATAAGAAGAACATTAATTTTTCAGCAGACATAGATCTGTTTTCTTTATGCTCTGAGTACATAAAGTTTCATATATTCACACTTCCAGTAAACTAAGAGCTGCTGAGTGGACATGGTAACCAGAGTCTTGAGCATGAGTTAGTGGCATTGAAGGTGAGCTAATTCATGCTGTCATTGGAGATTATGAAGTGAGATTTGGATGGCTGCATTAAAATGCATTCTGACTGGTTTAAACCATGATTAGCCATACTAAGGAAACATCTCAAAATTTTAAGGAATTAACTGCTTTTATTATTTTTTTCTGTTACACAGCAAGAAGTCATATGTACCAGGACTGACCAGGACAATCATTTCTTTTGCTTTTCCTGAAAGGGATAAAATGAGACCTCAGAGTTAATAAAATGTAATAAAGACTGTAAGCACATGTTTATAGTGCATGTACCATTCTCCCGATCCTACCGATCACAATACTGTGCACAGTTTTCCATGAACAAATGGAGGATTGAATGAGGCATACTGTTAAAATTTTAAGGCCAAGTTCTAGACTGATTAATAACAAGATATTGAAAACTTAATTTCAGTTCTGTTCAAGGCACCTTCTTTATTAAATTTTCTTCCATTTTTAAGATCCTTAAAAGTTTCACTCTGCTGTGTTTCCTGGAGAAGTGTGCTCACTGTATGTTACAACACATACTTCTCATGCTGTCATCAGGAAGAATAGAGTAAGTTACTCTATTGCAGACTGCAGACTGTTTTCAGAGCCTCGCTATTTTTCTTGTTCCACAAAAACTCTGAAAGCAACACATTCCTAAGAAAACTGGTTGAATAGTTGTAATGTTTTGAATAGTGAAAGCCCCTGCAAACAGAATCCTGTGGGATAAAAGACAATAGAGAGATTCAAGATATATTAGTTGTTCTGTACTTCATATGTTTAAACGTCTTTATTTATGCATCCCATTTCCATTCAAATGTCAAAAAGCATTACTTTTTCCCTAAGGTATCATTATATTTTTTTTTAAATTTAATTTGTTTGAGGAAATACATAAAAATATTTTTCACAGACAGATTTGGGCTATCTTTTTGATTTGAAAATTATAGTCAACCATGGAATCAGCAGATAAAAGGCCTCTAGATATCTCTTGGAAGTTCTGAGCAGCTGTAATCCTAGCTGACATTTGACAGATTCTCTGTCAGATTTCCATGTTTTATCTTTCCCCTCTGAGGTTATTTTTAAAGTGTGGCTATGAAAACTCTGCATTGTATAGAAAGCTTATTTGTAGCTGGCATGGTGCCACAACAACATATGGAGGTGTTGAACATATTGAAAAATTCTACAAATGTGAAGCACGTATTAGAAAAAATCTTTTTACACATATGACTTAGCAATGTTTTTCTTTTCACAGTATAATAGTCTATTTTAAGTCTATATAGAAAAAGTATAAAATATCTATATTGCATGAATATTTAAATCTATTATGAACTTGAATATGATGTCTATGGAGATCTTCATGAATATAGTATGCGTACACAGATAAATTTACCTAAATCCCACCTAATCATTTGTGTACCAGATGGAAATTGTCCACCTCCCTAGACTGCATGTCCATTGAAGACATTAAAGTAAATTCAATAACTTTCTCTTTAGTTTGAAAGTTTCCCAGGCATGTTCAGAAATTCTTATTGTAAGGTGATAAACCTCATTCCCCTATTTAACAGTCAATTATATTAAAGATTTTAGTGAATAAGCCTAGGAAATTTGTCAGAGTGGCACCAAATCAGAATACTCATCCAAACTTCAAGAGAGAAGTGGTTAAGCTATATAAAACTCTGCTGCATAGCAGTTTCCCAGCCATCATACAGCACAGCATTCTCCATCTCGCTGGTGTTCTAGAAGCCAAGCCACTGCACAGACAGGTATGCTGGGGAGCTAAGACAGGACTCATGGACTACACACAAATAACAATGTATCAGGTCCAGGTGCCTAGGTGCTGGCAAAGGTAGGGCTGAAGGGTAGCCTCTGTGAGGAGAGGCTCCATTCCAGACACAGATGTTTCCAGCAAAGGACCCACCTCAGGGCAAGGCTGAGCCCAGCAGACAAGATGGTGGCACATTAGTGAGAACATATTTAAGAAATGGCAAACACAGCAAGGCAGGGAGGAGTGCACTGCTGAAGATACGGGCGGTTTAAAGGAGTTTGGAATGAAGGAGTAAAGATGAGCATGAGAAAAGGTGTGTGTGAGGGTGTTTTAATCTTTTGTCTTTGTTTCTCACCACTCAAATCTATATTAATTTTTAATAAATTCAACTAATTTTTCTCCAAACAAGTATGTTTTGCCTGTGATGGCAACTGATAAGTCATGTCCCTATTTTTGTATTCAACCCACAAACTTTTTCATATTATTTTCTTCCTCTGTTCTTACACTCAACAAGTGAGAGAGTGGATGGATGGTCATCCAGCCATTAGCCAGGGTTAATCCTCCATGATCAGTGGAACAGATGTCTATATTTAAGCTAGTAATTTTAGTCTCCCTTCATTCTGAGAAGAGATGATGAGGCACTTACAAAGCAACAATATGTTTCACCTTATTTTATTTGCAGATTCTTCCATTAAAAATGTGGAGCCTTGTTTTCCCACAAAGTATGGATTCACAAATAGCTCCCATATTTTACTTGTGTATCAAAGCCACACTACATGATTTGCAACAAGGCCATGTAGCCATAAGTGATGTTGGGCAAGTAAGTAAGCAAGAGCAGACAAGCCGATACCTCTAGGCTATCATGGGTTTCAGTTGACTATCAGGTCTTGGACTTCAGCAGCAAATGTAAGAGCCCTGTGCTGAGGGCTAAGCTGCTGGTGCTCAAGCCAGCACTTGTGTCCTGGGGTCAGACTGCCATGAAGAAAGTCTTGTGGAAAAAAGTTGTGAGGTGTAAGAATCTTAGTCATCTCAGCTTCATTTAAGTTCAGACACTATCCTTGCATGTGCTATGTAGCAAATATGCCTGTGTCTGTCTGTCTATTGTGTTGGTCTTGGTCTTGCTCTTGACCCACTGACCTGATTTCCTGTATTCATCCTCAAAACTGTCTCATTGCTCTGGACTTTTCTGGCCATCCGGCCTTTTGGCTGATTGAGGTTTCTGTGGCCAGACTTGCTTGGTGATTCTTGTTCAGGGTCTGTGGGATTGAACTGCTTGGTGAAGGCACTGTCATTCATATCTTGGGGCATCCTTTCTCAGCTGCCCTCACAGAGCAGCCTACACTTTTTGCTCCCTTCCCCTGGGGGCTGTTACTCTCTTACAAAGTGTTTTGATGTATATGCTGTGGCTTTGTTTGTATTTTGGGAATGCAATTTATATATAAAGTCACAATATCTATGCTTGTAAATAAACAAACAGTGTTAGGAACAAATCCCCAGCTCAGAGGTGTGAAGACACATTAGCCTCAAGTCTGTCCTGCTTATTGACAGCTCTCTCTATAGCAGATTTTTTTCTGACAAAATTAGTTAAAACAGAGTCAGGGACTAAACTAGCAATTAAATTATTGAAATAATAAAGAATATAAGAAGATCCTCTTATATTTCACAGCAGAAGCATGCATGTGCCTGAGACAAGGCAAACAACTCCAAATGATTGGAGGTTTCTAACACATTCTACCTGCTTTCAAAACCCTTAGGGGAGGATATCTAGGCTTAATTACAGCTGTTGGGATTACGCTCTGGAGGTATAAAAATAGTAAGAGTTATTTCAACTATTAATTGTCATTGTAGGTATATTGATTGTAGTGAGCTAAACTAATTTTCCCTTCTCTACTGCCATGCATGTAAATTAAATATCTTGCTTTGGCAGACACTTGTTTTAGAAACTGAAGTTTCACTGCTGCATTATATTAGCAGCAATTTCAACAGAAACAGGACTACATCCCAGTATGATACAAAGTTTTTGCTTCATACTTCAGATTACATAAATGGTTAGACTCCATTAAAGAGCAAAAAAAAACCTCTTACACTATGTTATATTTCATTGCAAGAAGCTCAACATTGTAGAATGTTTTTAATATTGAATAAGTTGACTTGAATTTGGGAATAACAGTAAATAATCAATAGTAAATTACTGTTAGAACACTGATGGAAAAAGAGAATTAAGTAGCTATGTTTTTGATTCTAGAAAAATATAACTTGAGATGTTCAGGGTTTTTTTCCCAGCCAGAAGTACTGGAATTTAATGTAACCTTGAAAAAGTACAATCTGAAACAGGCAGTTAACACTTTTATGGCTTTGTTTTAAATTTATAAACTCATAGAACTATTTAGGTTGGAAAAGACCTCTAAGATGACTGAGTCCAACTATTAACCTAGCTCTACCAAGTCCCGTACTAAACCAACATCCCTAAGTGTCACATCTTTTAAATACATCTGTGAGTGGTGACTCCACCGCTTCCCTGGGCAGCTTGTTCCCAGGACTGATAACGCTTCTGGTGAAGAAATTTTTGCTAATATCATATCCCTTTGGTCAATTGAAGTATATCTAATAAGTTCCTTCTGTCACATACATTTCTTTAAGAAGATATTAATTTCAGATGAATTAGGAAACTTTTATGTAAACATAAAATGCTTGTAAGAATTCCAGTGATCAGGGCCTACTCATTTTAGATATGTATCTCACTTGTTTATTACATTATTTTAAAATCTAAGAGAATCCTGTATCAATCTTTAAAAATAAATTAGCTACAAAATAAATTAAATATAAAATTATAGGTAAATATTTCCTCTTACTGTGTCTTCTTTTTTTTTTCAAACATGTTTAAAGCAAGCACAGATATTTTTCAAAGCATATCTACAGCATACATAAATAATATTCAATATGGACAGCAATTATTTATGAATACTCACTGAAGATAGGTCATACTAATATTGTGTTAAGCTGAGTCTGAATTCTATTAGACCTACTAGTGTAGGCAATGCACAGTTATTTGTCGATTGGTCAATTCTCACTAAGTTTTGGATGCACTGGTTGAATTGATGACTTTTCACCCTCTACTTTTTAGTTAATGTATCATACCTTTTTGCATCACTATTTTTCTCCTTAGTCTGTAAGCTTCTATTCGGTACTGTCTCAAGAAGTCCATTTTTGTTTGTTGTCACTGTTCTTATTTTGTATAGCCTTGTATATTTGCATATTGATCAATATTTAATTTTTTATTTTTATTTTCAGTAAGGCTGAGCTGAGTTTGTACTCCACACAACTGGACTTTTGGTCACAAGCAGTGAAATTTCTGGACTCTTGGTTATAATATAATCATGAAATTTCTGATAAAATCATTTATTGACCGGAAAAGCCAGTTTCTTTAACTCTGTTTAACACAAAGCTTCCACAAAAATTTTAACAATTCTTGAGGTGGAAATTCTGGGCAAAATCAGAGAAAATAATATTTCCCCTGTAGCAAATAATGTACTGGCGTAGGGATCACATCTTAAAAATTACAAAAAGAGATTAAAAATGTATCTTTTATAACTCAAAACCAGAGTAAGTCCTTAGGTCCTTCGTACCACACTCGAGGATCACAGTCACAACATCTCTCGTAATTTTTTTATAAATCTACATCCCCCAGACATTTTTATTTTCTTTCTGCCTCCAAAAATGAAAGGGAATATGACAGGGAGAGGAAAAGTCCTGAGGTTTTCTGTAATTAGCAAAGGATAAGAATATATTCTATATACAGAGCATTTAAATTCGATGCCTGCTCCAAGTAGCTCTTTGGAGGAATCAATCTTTCTGTATTGCTTATATGAGAATCAATGCAGACTAGTCTTCTAATTTAGGTACATATATTTGGGATTCATCTGCCCTACTTAAGCCATTTAAAAGGCAGACAAGTCCTAATTAGTCACTCTGCTCTCACTTTCTAATAATCTCCAAGGACAATTCACTGCATAAGAAAGGACAGATGAGTCGGTCCCTAATAGAGATGCCAGTACCTTTTTGCAAGCTGTAGAAGGAGTTTTGGGTTATCAAAACATGATGACCTTAATTGTGTTGTTCATGTATAGGTATTTCTCCCACTGAGGAGCTCTATGGCATCTGGGACATCTGTGTAGGGATAATAAAGGTATACAGGAAACCCATTCTCTTCCAGACCACCAAAGAGATGTGAGGCAGAATAATAATCTGTTAAACCTGTAATTGTACTAAAAATGTGTCTCATGGTCTAAATGACTTTTAAAGGTCCCTTCCAACCCAAACTATTCTATGAATCTGTGATTCTATGTCCAGAATCTTATCACTACAACTAAATGCTATTCCAGATTTGCACCATTAAATTTCATTTTTCATATGTCAGTGCCTGTTTTCCACTGAGGAAGTGCTGGTTCTTTTGAAATCTTAGTAAGAAAGTCACAAGTGTTCGACGCTGATCATAAGATCTATTGCATAAAGGATTAAAAGTATAGAAAAGCTGATCACAACCTTCTCTCCCTCCTGTTTGAGGAACTCCTGCTGTTGCAGCAGCGGAGCCCACCTTCACTGAAAACAGCATACTGCACAGAATTCCTGTCTGTGATGATGTTCAGCAGCATGAAATTCTGGTTCACAATACAGATTCATCAATCACTAATACCATTAAGTCTGAAGAATCTCTTGGACCACATACTCTAACATCCTAATCTCATTAATGTAATTACAGCCTCTGAAGATCTGCACATAATATTTCCAGCGAACAGGAAATGCAGTATACATATACAGTTAAATGCACATTGAATGCATGTACTTTAACCACATATTAATTATATGTACTTTGATTAATTATACTATTATTTAGATATACCTTGATTAAACATCAGTCACATTGCACCTGGAATATGTTCCCATATTCCTGAATGGTCACAGATAGTGTCTACATGTGTATTATGTGTACAAATTTCCACTACAGGCACTAGACTTCTGGGACTTAATTCACTTGTCTAATGAGATATGGCAAGGGCTGTTTGAGTCCTAGACTATTGTCACTAGCCTCCAGCTCCATTTTCATGGAGGCATAGATCCCCCATCTGTTTTCTCAGATAATCTAAAGCAACTTCAAATAGCACTAGAGGCAATTTTTAGGCAGCACTTACAGTCTGTGCAGCACAAAAAAACAATTCATCATACCAAACACTGTGGGTTAGGTCTCGTTGTCTATACATCCATAGAGCCATTGTTGCTGCCCTAGGATATCTGAAAGATACTCGAGTGACACAGGCCCTAAAAGACACTTGTGATGTCCTGGAGCAGCTGGAAACTTTTAAGGCTAGCTGAGATATCTCAAACACCCCTCTTTTTAAGCAAATCAATCCAACTTTATATGTCTATTTTAGAATCAACAGAATTACTATTCAGACTCCCCTAATCAAAGTTGATTCATGGTATTGAGAGCTTACACACCTAAATCACCTGAAAACACAACTGTATGGAGAGACTTAAGTGTCTGAAATGGGAATGGAATTCTTTGTTTCTCCTTAAAACTGAGTGTATTTGGTCTGGCTGAGATAGAGTTGATTTTCCCCATAGTAGCCCTTAGAGTGCTGTGCTTTGCATTCATAGCTGAAACAGCACTGGTAACACACTGCTGGTTTGGGTACTGCTGAGCACTGCTCCGACAGTACCAGAACTGTCTCTCCAATATTCACCACCACCATAAGGCTGGGGCTGGGCAAGATCTTGGGAGGGATCATAGCCAGGACAGCTGACCCAAACTTACCAAAGGGTTATTCTATTCCCTATGGTGTCTGCTCAGCAAAAAAATCTAAGAGGAAGAAGGAAAGTGGGGAAGGGGCCTTCATTATTATGACATTTGTTTTCTGGAGCAACTGCTATGCATACTGAAGCCCTGCTTCCTGGGATGTGACTGTACATCACCTGCTAATGGGAAGTAGAGAATAAAATCTTTTGTTTTCCTTTGCTTCCACATGAAAACTTTTGGTTTGCTTTTCCTTTATTAAACTGCCTTTATCTTCACCTCTGAGGTTTTTTTCTATATTATTTTCTTCCCTCGCTGTCCTGATGAGGGTAGTGATAGAGCAGCTTGGTGGATACCTGGTATCCAGCCAAGGTCAGTTCACCACAGTGAGTAAAGATGAATTCCATACAAAGTCAGGTATATATGTTAGGCAATGTGAATATCTCCCACTGATTTTAGAACCTTTGCATTCAAGATGTTCTGTTTTATATAGAAAATTCAATATTTGTAACACTAGGAACCTGAACCTGATGAAACTACATTCCAAATAAATGGTCTCCAAGACAGCTAACTTAATATTTCAAGGTTTGAGGATGGAGACAGACATTCAAATTTTTATTTCTCTTTGTAGAGAAAGAAAACAAATACTAAAAAATTCACTAATTGTCTCTGATCTAATTCTAATCAAAACATTTATTAGTGGTATTAAAGTTAAAGGATTGTCAGTTACCTGTATCATTTCCTGGCTACACAATCAAAACATTGGGTACACTTCCTTCCACCTTATACTTTCTCCTCTGCTTTCCAATGCAGGTTACGATCTCTATGATAGACTGCAGAAAAGAACATACATCAACAGCTACAATTTCTGTGTAAAAGTCTACCATCTAAGCTTCAAATTGTCATTGTGAGAGCTATACCTTCATATATCTTCTCCCAGGCAAGGCTTGTCAGAATTTGATTTCATGTTTTAATACAAAATTTATTTACTTCATTTCAAATCACAGCAGATTGGTTGAGGCCTTACTCTTCATTCAAAGTATCTGTCTGCTTGTTTGATTTCAGGGCTCAGACAAATCTGATTGACAAAACTGCAAAATATACTTACTGTCATTATCTGGATTTTCATCAGAAGCAAAAATTAAAATAAAAAGAACATTGTTTTTTTCAACAAAGCCCAAGACAGAAAACTTGAGCATCCCTACAGACTGAACCACTGTGGTCAGGAATAAAGGTCAGAGAACTACAGAGAAGGAAGGCAAAAAACTGCTTTAACTCTGGATGACTTAGTACAGTAGGTTCTTTTTCCTTCCTACATTTTGATTTTACTAATCCTTTAGGGTTTTTTTAAGCCATAACATTGTAATGTAAAATTCTAAAACACTTCTAGAAGCAAAGGCTGGTAGCTAGCCTCCTCTTTTTCAGTATATAAGAACATTTAAGTCACTATAATGCAGTATTGTGCTCCTTCTGACTCACTCTCCTCTTAGGAGGGCATGACAATTTTCTCTCTTTCTGTATAGTGGACATTTACAATAATGCAAACGAGGGGTTTTTACTAAAATTATGTTACAGAATATTAGTTGAGTTTGATTATACTATGTGATGGGGAAATTACCAAAATTCACCCGTGAAATGTGATTTTATTTATATGTAGTGTATTGAGCTAATTCCCTGAGTTTTGGAGCATTTATTTGCAAATAAAGTACCATTTAATTTTATATGAAAATATACAGTAAAAGCCAGCTTTTAGAAACCACCTATATTTTTATTGTGTGGCCTTTACATCTGTTAATAAAATATTTTAGTAGTGCGTTTCTAATTTGCATCTTAGTAAATGAACTAGGGTTGGGCAGTATCATATTTAAAATCATGTATTTTGAGAGGAATGTATTGCAGAAGAAAATCTGATAGATGGAAATAAAAAACAGACATTAGGAGAAAAAAATTTGTGGTTATTCAGAACTGTGTATTTATCCCCTAAAACACCTCAAAAATCATAGAGAACAAATTTTTGTGCCTATAGAGATGCATACATAGATATTATCTATACATATATATATTACAGTCCATCACGCTTTAGTACTGCTTCTTTGCTAGCAAACATCTGTTCCAGACATTATGAACCTACTTAAGGCAAACTGTTTATGTGCTGAAACTGTCAAGTATTCAGCTGGTCATTATCTTTTGGCCTTATTTAACATACCTAATATTAAGTCTGTAGCAACATTACATGTTTACTACCCCTATTTTTCTGTTAAAACAGTTGCAAATGTCTTTTCAATGTGATTTTATATTAATTTTTTACTTATTTAAATTTGTAACTCTTTTTCTATCAATATTTTCTTCTGCTAAGCCAGTTTAAAATCCTCTCTTTTACTTTCTGAAAAACTAAGCACACTGGCTGTGATAGATATATTGATCTTTTGTCAGCTATGCACAATTTTAAAAAAAGAAGAACCACTTGATTATTCACCTAAGTGTCAAATCTTCCTTTTCCCTTTTCAGTCTGTTCAGAACTGACAGCTGCAGGAGCACGATTCTAAAATGATTTCATTTTTCCAACATACATGACAGTGTAACCTGTTTCATTTCTCTCATCTGATGTGTTATCTCATGGACCTCTACAAACTGAATACTTTGTTAAAGAACTAAGATGAACTTATGCTAATATCCATCCATCTTAATGGTATACCTTAACAGAGAAACAGTTTGCTGACCAGTTACATTAGATATGAAAGTTACTCTCAGTCAGGCTGTGCACTGTCACCATAAATGATAGAAAAAACGGTTCATTATCACAATACTTTTGAAAGGAAACAATGAGAAATTGGACAATATAATCTGTCCTTGTGTTCAAATTTCTTGCTTGTGTTTGCAGTGCTACTTATTTTCCATTACATGTATAGTATACATATACCTTATTTCTTTTTGTCTTCATACTCCACCCCTATTAGATATCAAGCTAAGTAGATTTCACATGTTATTCTGAGTTGGAAGGGACCCAAAAAATCATCGATTCCAACTCCTAAGTGAATGGGCCATACAGGGATCGAACCCACAACCTTGGTGTTATTAGCACTGTGCTCTGACAAACTGAGATAAGCTCATGGTCAACATCATTTTAGAATGGTTTTCTACTCTATCCAAGTACTGAAAACCAATATTCCATTAGAGAATACATATTCTTGATGACTTCAAATACAGATGGATAAAGAAAAAATGAAACCAGTAGGACTTGAATAATGACTTTTCAGGAACTAATTTCAGTGAAAACATCTCATTCAACATTATGTCTTCTGACATCAGATATGATGATATTGATACAGGACATTTTGAAAATGAGAAATGATAATTTGATATATATCTTAGTGGTGGCAAAAGTAATGTTCAACATTACAATGAGAATTAATTTGATAACAGTATGTTGTAATAAAGAAGAACCTGCAGAGTACTTATTTTATGATAAGTCTTTTCTGGAAAGTTTTCATTCTGACATTTCTAGAAAAGACATCAGCAAACTAAATATTTCATAGATATTTTGGGTATAATTAAGGAGAGAGTTTTCATAAGATCTCAATAAAGTAGTCACTACAAATAGGATTGCAGTGAAGAAATAATTCAGTGTTTTGCTGAGTGGTACCTGCTATTGAGGCTATGGCAGATTTAAGCCATAGGAGAGCTTGACACATGTGACAGCATGTAATTTAGAAGTACTGTCCAGATGTTATCCCTGGGGAAGGTTTGACTTGACTCTAGTGGTTTAAGGAAATGCTGAGAAACGCAAGTTACAAACTGAGCAATCCCCAGCTGTGTTATATACTTTTGTGTCTGAGTCTGTTACAGCTCTTCCATTTACATTTGATAAAGCTATTTGCTGTTGTTCTGCTGAAGTCATAACATTTTCTCAGCATTGTGCATTGATACTGCTAATTGAGAAAAACACCATTAAATGTGTTTTATTTTCATTTCAGCAGATCACGGTAACAATTGCAGTGGAGCTAGAGTTCATGCCTCTGGCACATAATCACAGTTTCTCCAACTTCCAAGCTTGCTGTCATTTGATATGCTCAATTTTCTATCTTCATGATCTTAGACGTTGCCCATGGGAACCAAAATTATGAGCAAATTCTAGACACCCCCTCCTATCACCACGAATCTTGATGATGAGAAGGCTGCAATTTGAAAATATTATAAGACAGATATAAAACACCACAAAGAACAGTCAGCTCTTAATCTGTTCTAAATACAGATACTGTTATACAACCACAAAAACTGTCTATAGGCACTGGTTGTGTCAAGAGTTGTGGGATGGGGAAACAGTATTTAAAAATACTCCTCTGAAATATAAGCACACCTAATTCTGAGATCAGAAATTTCCCTTCCTAAAGCCAGCAAAATAGAATGAAAAAGGTTAAAAGTTTTCCCTTCCCTTAGTGTGTCAGTAACTTAGCACTAGTAGCCAATTAGGATATATTTATAAGGTTACTTGCATATCAGTAAATCCATGACAGAATATGGATACTGAACAATTAATACTTTAGACAGATAACCCACATAGCATAACATAGCAGTGTATCTTCCCTGCACAACATCTCTCTGCACTGACAGTTGTGACATGTCACTGCCACACATCTTTTTCACTGGATGATAATTTTGACATCTATGTTACAAAAGATGTTCAGCGAAAAAAAACAAAAGAAGGCAAAGAATTTTCAGTCAGCTAAAGCTACCAGAAGAAAGCCAGGATTTTAACTGCTGCCTGTGAAACCAAGCAGGACCAAGCAATATGTAAAACTGGAGTGAAATATGACAGTCTGAGACTGCATCATGAGAAGTGCAAATTTCCAACAGTCAGCAAAATATAAATAATACCTACTGAGAAGACAGAATCCTTAAACACAATCTTTTAGGGGTTTTGCAATTTTGTAAAAAATATTTTTTCCCCCCTCACTTCCCATAAAATGGCAGCACTAAATATATTCTTTCTGCTTTGGTGGGTATCTGGAAAATGAACTGTGAGTCTTGTCTCAAAAAGGCCTGCATAAGCCCTTGCTTTTGCTACTTCATCTCTTGCAATATTTTCTACTATACTAGCAAGAATGCCACATTGAAAAATTATGGCATTGAGAGTCTTAATTTAAATGAATAACACCAGCTTTCATAAAAAATAACCCACTAGAAGAAAGGAAAAAAAAACAAAACACAAGGCCAAAAATTACATAGCAAAAGATACTCTCACATTCTAGTACTAAGAAAACAAAGAGATGTTTCCATTAGATCACTAAACAGCACTCTCCGATAAATCATGTCCTTATTCTTTATTTCACTACATCTTATAAATTTACGCCATTTTGAATTAAAGATTGTCAGGAATAAATACATGAACTGTGGTTTTCTTTCAACTGTCTTGCAGTTCAATGTGTCTTCGTTAGCATAAAAAAATAGAAAAAGTTTGGACAGATTATTCCTGATACATTTCATCCTCAAACTGAAGGGATGAGGAAGTGTTATAGTTTCAACACTCAGTTGGAATTCCTTCCAAAAAGCTTGGAGCCAACGCCTTAGTGTCGGTAAAGATGGTTAACAAAGGGCACAATGAATGTGCATATCCTGATGTTAACTGCTTCAGCCAGAGCCTTTTGTTCTGATATCTCCCCAGGCCGGGAGGGGGAGGGAAGATGGGCTTGGGTGGGGGAAGGGGTCAGGGTTTCTGCGCTTTCTGTGCAAGTCAGGAGCTCAGCTCTCGGCAGAGTGAGCAAAGATGGAGGACACACACACTGATTCCAGAATCACTGGATAGCCTGGACGTGTGTTTTTTCCCCTCCCTAACTCAACCCTTTTATCTGTGGGCAATCGTGGGCAGCGCAGAAGCTGCTGTGAGGAAAGAGGGAGAGATAGTACGCCAGTTTCCCGCCCCTGTGGAGACAGGATTTCTGCTGCCTTTTCGACATTGATCCCACGGGAGCTGACCTGGGGACTGTGCCTGCCATGTCGCCTGAGAGAGAGGCCAGCCGGCCGGCCACGACATCGCCACCTGCTGTCCGTAAATATAACTGCAACCCCTGAGAGAGAGAGAGCGGCTCAGGTGCGACATCACCACCTGCTGTCCGTAGATATAATTGCATCCCCCCCATTTTTGGGGGTAGCCAAAAGACATTTTAACTGTTTGCCTTGTCTTTTGTGGGGTGCGGGGGGGGGGGGGGGTGTGGTTATCACAAATTATTGTTGTTTGGTTCTTTCTGGATATATATATATGTATGTGTGTGTGTGTGTGTGTGTGTATTGTGGTTAAGTACTGTTACCCTTTTCATATACATATATATTTCTAATTAATGTTCTGTCTTTTCTAAATTTAAAGGAGAGCAATTATTTCTTGGCCATCATAGATATCTTAGTTCTTTTCTGAACAGTGACAGGAAGTTATAACTGAAATGATGATTTAGAATGGAAGCTGTTGCATAACCTCAAACATGAATGCTGTTACTATTGTACTAGTAGAAAAGGCAACCTGAAGCCAAGTGTCTTAGTTCGAGGGAAAAACTAAGATATCTTGTTGGCCAAGAAATAAAATAATCCCTCTCCTTAAATTTAGAAAAAAACACTTTAATTAGGGAAAAATATAAATATGAATATGAAAGGATAACAGTTTTTAATCACAATACACAGATATACACATATACCTATATATATATATCTCCAAAAAGAGCCAAACAACAACAATTGAAATTAAAAAAAAAAAACAGTTAAATGTCTTTTTGGCTGTGCTCAAAAGGGGAGAAGATGCAATTATATCTATGGACAGCAGGCGGCACTGTTGCACCTCAAGCGCTGGCTGCTCCCGCTCCCAAGGGGTGGCAGTTACATTTGCAGACAGCTGGTGGCGATGTCGTGCCCGGCCGGCTCTCCCTCTCTCTCTCTAGGGACAGTAAGCAGCCACAATCTGCCCTCGTGGGCCCCGATGACACAGGAAAACAGCAGCAGCAGCCTATACAAGGCAGGAGGCAGAACAAGTCCCCTTTTTCACAGACACCTCGCCGTGTCTGTTGGTGATTGGCGAAGTGCCAGAGGTCAGAGGACACAGCTCCAGTCTCCAGCAATGTCAGATCTGAGGTGTGCGTGCGTCCCCTCCCTCTCCTCCCTGCTGAGCAAGTGAAGTTCCTGACCTGCGCAGAGAAGCCCAGGCCCCCCTGACCACTTCCCCCCAGCCCAAACTCACCCTTCCCTTGGGCTCAAAGAGAGATTCAGACAAAAGCTCTGATTACCGCTATTAACAACAGAACATGCATATTCATGGCATCCTTTGTTAAACCTGTTTATCCGTACCCAGGCGTTGGCTCTGAACTTGTTGGAAGTAATTCTGAGTTTTAAAACTATAACACCAAGGTATGGAATCTTGAGTGCCATTTTGTTAGATTCATATGAGAAATTTTTAAGTTCATGATGAGTTCATGGTCCATGAAAATAATACTCTTCAGTGAAGTCAGAGATGTAGAAGAAAACATCACAGACTCAAGTGTTAAGGTTTTAGTAATATATAGTTTGGGTTTTGTTTATCATTTTAAAGAACTTACTTCAAATGAACAAAACTGCATATTAGTTTGTCAGCAAGTAAAAGTTTCAAACTTTGAAGAGAACATGTTTTCATAGTATTCATCTAACAAATATATAAAGTGCAAATGTACTATTTAAAAAACTATTTTTGTTGCTTGTTAAACATCTTGAAAGTTTCTAGTATGAAATTAGATCATGTGATGTCTGCTAACAATTCCTCAGTTTTATATGGTGTGATTAAAGTTAATTAGAGATTAATAATGACTATACTTGTCAATTCCTTTTAAAAACAGCTTAAACTTTATTTGTCTCAGTCTTCCTGTGTGCTAAATGGCAGCAGAGTTTAAAGCCCTGTAAGCTGAAAGAAAAGAAAACTGTCACAGGGCAGTTGTGTTGGGGGTATGGGTTGTGGTGGTGTCACTTGTTCTTTCAGCAGTCTTTTAGGTTCATTAGTTTTGGTTTTGGTTTGTTTTTTGGTTTTGTTTTTTTTTTTTTTTACCAATTAAAAGAATCTTTCTGGTGGTTTTTTTTGTTGTTGTTTTTTTATTTTTTTGTTTTAAAGAAAAAATGATTAAAATACATTAAAGTAACTTTTGTCCAATAGCACATGCATAAAATGCTTGGTAGCTAAGCTACCAGACGGAGTCATTGTTCTTCATTTGGCTTTCCTCAGTACCTCACTTACTGAAAAAATTTCCTTGTAATCTATTGAGTTTTAAGAGTGGAATGTTAGCAAGCAAAAACCTTGAATCTCTTCTCTCTGGGCTCAATTAACTCTATGAAGTTAACAGAGCACTTTACACTGACAGGACTGTCTGAAATGAACTCTGTTCTAGGGTCACAAGTTATGTCTTGTTCAATTCTTGTTCAATAAAGAAGTGTTTTCAACATTTCATACATCTGCTTACAAGTTGCTGTCATGTGTTCACTTTGTGATAGTGAACAGAAATCAAATTAAAGAATATGAGAGACCTGACTTCTCTTATCTGGTTCTTGCATACACGCTAGTGGGCTATGATTAAAAGAAACTCTTCAGGTTCCTTCCCATAATAGCATTCATGGTTGAATGAAGTACTAGCAGGAGACATATACATGGTCAAATTTTTGCATAGTATTATCCTATTACCTTTTTTTATTTGATGCTGTGTTATAAGAAACTGCAAACCTATTTCAACTCATTTTGCCCATACCATTCGTGGTTTTAGAAAAATCTGTCACTTCCCTCTTTGAATGTTTTCTTTCCAAGCTAAAAACTTATTAAAAATTTCCTCACATGAAAGTTGTTCCATAGTTTTGGATGATACTCCTTTTTGCAGTAGTCTGTACCCTGTAGGGGATACACTTCAGGGTGGGTTTCTTTTTTCCTTCTCCTTTTTACTTTTTTCCCCTTTTTATTTTTTTGCAGGGTGCAAGAGAATAGAAACATGGATTTAGAATGATATTTTTTCCCCTTATGGATCTCAGTCTTTTCTATTAATTGGCTCAAGTATTTTTCTGTGGAAAAAAAGTCTCTTGATTTTAATTTTGTATTGGTGAGACTTATTTGAAAGACAATAGGACTGTTAATGGTCAGCAAATAGTTCTGAATTAAGATTCTGCAAAAGTTTCAGAATGAGAAACTTTTTGGATCATGAGAAAAGTAGATCATCTGACTACAAAAAATTTTGAAAATAACTAAAACTAAAGGGCAGTTTTATCTTTAAAGAGGTAATAGTGTTTTTATTTAAAAAATTATATTTTACATTAAATCTTTTTTTTTTTTTTTAATTATAGACTTATGGATACAGAAATATGTCACCATCAGGTGCTGTTGATATATTTGCTATCTATTGGTAACAATTGATGTCAGAATTCTAATTTATGGAAAATGTATGTGGAAGGGAAATGTGTATTGATCCAGATACTCAGCACCCAGTACAAAACCCATGGGAGTTTTGCATTTGATTTCTGCAGGGAGAAGATTTCCCCCACATACTTTTATTAATATGGTTATAGTTCTGCATGAGGACAAGGAATAGTTTTATACACACATATTTCTGTAAATTAGTTCTATTCCTTAGATCACTTCATGCAGGGTGTTTAATAGCTTGCTATAATAGTTTTCTTATCACATGTCCTGAATTAGCTATACTTGTCTTATAGAAGTTAATGAAATAAAATTAAACTGGTAAGAAATTGGTTACCATTATCAATAATGTATCACAGTAACTGGTGATATAATATTGATACAGACACAAGATATTTCAGTACTAGCTATCTGAGCAAATATTTTTCAGTGAATGGTCTAAATTCTTTATGCTTTTAGTGATTATCTAAAAAAGGGCAGAAAGAATATTAGAAGTGATAAAATACAGCTCTATAGAATTCTAAGCCTCTTGAGCTTTTCTGACCTTGAAAGAATTAAGTAAAACCTGAATCAAGCACCTGTAAAAGGGACAAAATTCTCACAATACTGACAGTTGCTGGCAAATTTCCATGTGTACTTCATGTAGTAGTATAGAAAATTCAACATTAATTTAAATACTCACTGTATGAAATAAATACTTGAAGTAAGAATAATCGTTTTTAATGTTTGTTAATATGTTTTTGGAAGAGTCTTTAATGTCTATTTTATAAATGCTTGACATTCTCTGTACTCTTTGATAAGAGCAATAGGAAACTGTAGTTTGCTTCAGGATGCTTGATTTCTATTTTGAGCTCAGCTGCTCCAAGACTGACCTTGGGCAACTCATCTTAAATCTCCTAAGATTATTTTTTGCCTTTAACTCTTTATTCTCATTGTCTTTTAAAACAATAAACAATTGATTCAGGGCAGAAACTTTATCTTATTGAAAGTAAAATTTCTAAAGCTAAAGATATTCAGACTGTTTAGAATGGCTAGACTATGACACAAAAATATACAACTCTGTATTGCTTTCTCTAAATTTATTTCTTTACCTTAGACTTGGTGCTTTAGACTTCCAAATTTTCTTTTGTGAGACAAGGATTTTTAATTAAAACAATTGAAGTGGTTAAAATGGTTTGTTCATACCAAATCTTTCTCTCATTTAATACTTAGGTGTATTTCATATTTTCAGTATCAATCCAAAAAGCAAAGATATTGCAATCCCCACTCCAATGTAACATGGATGAGTTACCACTTCATTCTTCTGACAACACTGTGATATAAACACCTCACTGCAAATGCCAAGAAACTGAGTTAATGGTGAATTGAGATGAAACCTACCAGAAAGGTTTTGGCATGCCCTATGATGCAGAGTTGAAAGCCCTTGAGAGGTGTTTAGTCAGGAAAATCCCAAACACACAGGGAAAAATTCTTTTGCAATAATGTGATCTTTAGAGATTGATTTGCCACTTTAAAATCAAGTAGATGAGATTTCATAACAGCTCCAAGTAGATGGGGTAGGATGAAGTGCTTAAGCTTCTCATTCAAGAATTGTAAACTTGCGGCTGGAAGCATGGCCCGTAAATAACTGTGGTAACAAATAACAGCAAATAACATCTGTGGTTACACTAACTCAGGAAAAAAAATTTACAAGGACCATCAATCTTCATGCTTTAGGGCATAAGCTGATCACCAGCTGAGATCCACAAACAATCTCTCTCATGGTGTTTTATTACACAGTAAAGTAGATTATGAGCTTCTGTGACTTCGGAGAAGGAACAAACATTGAGCATGGGCACTGTTAAAGTACAGGACTAAAAAGATCATTGCTCCTACTCAAGATTACAATACTTGTAATACATGTTGCATCTTCCTTGCAAATTTAAGACTGATCAAATTTTAGGTTTCCCACTGAAGCTAATTAACTAATCCATCTGTAGTGAGAAAAGTATTTTTTAAAAATGGAAATTCAAGACAAAAATAAAAATTTTATTTATGTAACAACACATGAATTTCAATCATACTGGAGACATTCAGACAATTAAGATAATATTGGGTAATTAAATAGATAATTTAAAGAGATTTTTCCTTTGACAACAATCACTGAAAAGTGATAGAATGTTTCCTTGAGAATAGTTTAAGCTATGTAAGTTTTGTCAAGTCAAATTAGAATCTGAGAATGCAATTCACTTTAATGTGAAAAATATAAAACTAATGGATGAGTTATCTTTCTGTGATAGAAATTGGAATTTTTTATCCTATCTACCACAGCATCTGGGAAAAAGACAAGCAAACAAACAAAAAAAGTAAACATTTTGGGTTGTTTTTAATGAAGGTTTGCTTTTATACCTAAAAGACTCTCATAAGTTCAATGTACTTTTCACAAAGGCAAAGAACACTGTAGTTCCAGAGGCCAACTACTACTGAAGTAAAAAGATGGGGCTTCCTAAAAGTTTGAGTAGAAAAAGGGAAAGCCCTGTATAATGATAGGTTGCTTTTCATAACTGTATTTTGAATATGATTGCCCATTGTGATTTTCACAGAAGTTAAAATTTTGAGTTTATTTTGAGAAGGAAAAAAAAATTAAATCAAAGTTTAATAAAGCAGAAGTTAAAAGTTACAGGTGACTGAATGTGAAGTCTCCAGCATCATAACTGGTTAGTAGGTAATTGATGATGGAAAAGTAAACATAAGCATGTAACATGGTTAGAACAACAGTAAAAAACACAGAAAATAATTATTGAAATACGAGATTAAGTACTGTATAAAATATATTACGTGTCTTTGCAGATGCCTAATGCCTTCCAATACCTAAAGGGACTACAAGAAAGCATTCTTTCTTGTTCATTCAATTCCATTCATTTTTGGTTCCCTTAGGTTTGAAGTCTTTATGCTGCACAGTAAGCCAGAGATAGCCAGAAGAATGAAAGAGAACTTCCTGTAGACTGTTATGTGTCTTGTTACTTAACTTCCAGTGAGTGAGGCACTGAAACAGCTTGCCCAGGGAAGTTGTGGATGCCCCTTCCCTGAAGGTGTTAAAGGCCAGGTTAGTTGTGGCTCTGAGCAACCTGTTCTAATGGAAGGTATCCCTACCAATAGCAGGGAGGTTGGAACTATATGATCTTCAACGTCCCCTTCCAACCCAAACTATTCTGTGATTCTGTGAATGTTTTTTCTTAGCAAGACAGAGTTCCTTCATGCTGAGGTAGATCTAAACAATACACATTCCTGATCTGGGATAAATATATTAATCAGTAGAAGTTTATGGGAGAAGAAGTTCCTTTTGCTTTGTAGCCATCATCACAGGAGAATCAGGCATTCTGAATCCTTAAGCGCACAGGAAGGGATTTACCATGTGCCTGTGAATCAGCGACCCTTTATGATAAAACTCTTTAGGTAACGTTATCTATTGGGTAGTTATTGGCCCTTTCCAAGCTGAATACATTTTTTACCTGAGGTTATTGAATTATTCTATTCCTGTACCCAATGCAGTAAAAAAACAAAAAACAAAACAAACAAACAAACAAACCCCCCAAAAAACCCAAACAAACAAAAAAACACACACCCCCCCCCCACACACACAAAAAACCAACCAAACAAAAAACAAACTCCCAAATCAGGAAAAACCCACTTTTTTTAACTTAGCTGTTTTGGAAGATCATGTGGAGACTTATTGCTTCTCTCTTTTGACCGTAGTCAGTCTGAGATGTCTGGATTCTTTAGATGTTACATAAAGGATAAGTGTTTGCAGTACAGATGTTGAATATCATCTTTGCTTTATCTTCTGGAAACAGAATTCCACTGAGAAAAAAACACATTTTATGATTTACAGCACACATTAGAGGTTCATTGTGCTTCAGGGACGCCACTGTATTCTTTCTTCTACCCTAAAACAAAAAAACCAAAAAAGCGCTTTAGGTTGCTTTTTTATTTCCCAAATACTAATTTTCAAGCAAATGAACCAGACAAATAGGCAACATTCTCTAAAGCCTTTCTTTTTTTATCTTTGCATAAAACATATTTGTATAAATGATATAATATTAATTCCAATACTCTTTTTTACTATTTAGAAGTTTATTGTTATATTGATACTATAGCTCCCAAGAAAGTAGAGAGGGAGAGTTTTTCTTAGCTATACAAGTAGTGATTCTTTTTCAGAATCAAACTGTCACCAGACCAATTTTGATTATAAAAGGTCTGCAAGAGTTTTTACTAGACTCTAAAGAATGCACATTAACAGCTTTGTAAAAAGCATGTCGCCATTAGGCAACACACGGAGCTAGAAGATAATCATCATGCCTAGGTACAAAGAAATAGCCCCTTTCTAACAGGTAACTCTAAAACTGAACTAAGGGTGCCGTTCGCTATTAAAAGCAGCAAAATACAGAAAAAAAGTAAAACAAAACATGCTTCCAAGAGAGAAATCATTCATGCTTCAGAATGCAGCAATTGCAGCCTAAGGAATTTAAAGCATTGCAAAACAGATTTATGTTCACGTTTAGAAGGAATGTCTTGAGAATGGCAGTGGTTGCTGATGCAATGCTTTTCTTACTGAGTATTGCAGTCTGACATGCATTTCTGGTAGTTAGGCTGTCTTTCTAATTTATTGTGGAAAAAATACTCACAGAACACAGTGTAAAAGTCATACTCTTTTTTTTTTTTTTTGTAATGAAAAAAATGGTCCAATATTTCAGTTCTTCCTTGCATTATTACTTAGAGATTTATGTCAATGCAAAAAACTAAGGCCATGGCTAAATCAATTCCTATGGCCATTGCGGAGATCCAATGTTACTCAGATAGTTAAATGGGTGGTTTTCTTTATCAGAGAATTAGAAATTAAATCTTCATACCTTAATGAAATGAATTATGCTGTTCAAAAGAGATCTACTTAACTCTCCAATTTCTATATGTAGCCTCAATAGCATAGCTTGGTCATGTTTATATTTCAGGGTACATGCAAAAATAACAATAGATTTTTGTATCTGCTAATAAATATGGCTGTAGAACGACTGTCTTTTGTTTCCTGACACAGCTGTACCCACATGATCTCAGGCAGCCCCATCTTTAGTTGTCTGCTTCCTCTTGAAAAGAAAGAGTCAGATCTAAACATAGTTAGGCATTTATATACAATAATTACAATATATGCATGTATAGAAATATATATATATAAATTTATCTATATTTAAAAACATGTTTTTTGTACAGAGAAAATATTTTAGTATATACTTCTCAATGTGCATATAGGGGAATACCTTATATGTTTATATACATATCTATAAAGCTTTAGAAATTGAGTACATATAGCCATAAAAACACAAGTATAATATAGATGAAATATTATATAATAAGAAATAATTGAATGATTAAAGTTTAATTCTTAATAAATATTAATTGAACAAAAGTAAAAGGCAGGCTCAGGTTCCTCTACTTCACCAGGCTGCAGAGAAAACCCTGACATGTCTACAGTGAAACCACATTTAGAATTTGGTTTTGATATCCATGGCAATTTTTATAGGATTACAAAAATAAAATAATTGACCAACTTTAAAGGATATGTAGCAGCAGTTCATTGAATCACAGAATCACAGAATGATTTGGATGGGACCTTCCAACCTCCCTGCCATGGGCACCTTGCACTACACCAGGTTGCTCTGAGCCTTGTCCAACCTGACCTTGAATGTTTCCAGGGATGGGGCATCCACAACTTCCTTGGACAATTGTTTCAGTGCCTTTTTGTGATATTTAGACTGTGATGGAGCACTCAGTGAAGCTCCATCTTAACTTATATGCAACCTTCAATGATGTTAATTTGTTTAAGGAATTCCAAAAAAGTTAAGAAGTGTTTTGGGTACTGGGTTTAATCCCAGGAGGCAGCTAAGCCCCAATCAGTTTCTCATTCATTCCCTCTTCAGTGGGATGAGGGGAAAAACTAGAAGGGAAAAACTGAAAAAACTCATGGGCTGAGATAAAGACAATTTAATAAGTAAGAAAGTTGTGCATGCAAGTAAAGAAAAATAAAGAATTAATTCACCACTTCCCATCTGCAGACAGTTGTTCAGCTACTTCCTGGAAAACAGAGCTCTGTCACACATAATGGTTACTTGGAAAGACAAAGGTTGTAACCCAAAACATTCCCTTTTTCTTGTTACTTCCCCCAGCTTTCATTGCTGAGTATGAAGTCCTGTTATGGGATATCTCTTTGGTCATTGTGGGTCAGTTGTCATGGCTGTGTCCCCTTCTAACTTCCTGTGTAATCTCAGCCTACTTGCTGCTGGGGCAATATGAGAAGCAAAAAGGCCTTAATGCTTAATAGCTCAGCAATAGCTAAAACATGGGTATGTTGTCAACACTCTTTTGGTCACAAATCCAGAACATGGCACCATAAAAGTTATTGTGAAGAAAATAAACTACCCAACAAGACCCAGTACCTCTTCAAAACAGTTTTGTCTCTCAATAATAAAAAAAATGTGAAATTACTGTAATCATGGTTACAAATTACATTTCTAGAAAGTATTTTAGGAATAATAAATGTGAATCCTTCCAATTTCTGGAAAGAGCCAAGAAGTGTGTGATTAAGAGTGCACTGATTTATAATCTCCTTAAATTTCTAAAAGATCGCTGAAAGCTTTTAAGGAAGATAAGCAGCCCAAGAGAGTACAGCTATTGATAGCTAAATAATTGGTTAGAAGTTCAGAAACTAAATGTCAGAGTAATTTTCATTTTTCACAGTGAGGGAGATAGCTGCTAGGATCTCTAAAACAATCCCTGTTATAACTCATCACGTTCAGTAGTCATAAATGACATAGAAAAGAGGGTAAGGGTGAATAGAAAGTGAGAAAGTTTTCTGATGATAACTGAAGAGACTGAAAATGAGATACAAATGTGCATTATTGCAGAAGAATCATACAAGACTTTGTGACTATGAAATAAAAAAAAAAGACTGATAAGTGTACTCTAGATAAATGTAAAGTGTTGTTAACAGAACAGAAAACATTATTACAACATCATAAAAATCCCTGCTATGCTTTATTACCAATGATAAATGACTAAGTTGTTTGGGAGTCTTTACCTTAAGGTAAAGTTATGATGGACATGAGGTATGACAAAAATCTGTAAGGTCATAAATAGCAGAGTGTTATTTTCTCAGGTAAATAAATGCAAAACATCAAATAAAGATGGCAGTTTCAAAACAAATAAAAGGAGGCAACTCTTTATGAGGACTTTAAACCTGTATATTGCCATGGCACAGGTTTTTAAGTATCTTAAGAGGACTGAGACTCAGTAGAACATTGGGCAGCATTACAGACGAGGAATACTTAGAAATCTCTTAAATAAGAAAAAATCTCTTTGAACTTAGAGAGTTTCAGACTGACATATTTGTGTAGACTGAGATGGTATGATAGGAAACTGACACTGCATGACTGTTCTGTTTGTATGTTTTTTCCCCAAAGCTTCCATGCTTGACTGCTGTCAGAGATAAAATCATGAGCTAAATGTACTTTGGTGTGATGAAATGTGGCCATTTTACATTCTTATGTCTGGTGGTGTTTCAATTAGATCAAATACAGATGGCCAAGGCTTTATGTAGTGTCTACATAGACAGTGTAGAGAGTGAAGCAAGGATTATTAAAAGTCCTTTAAACTGAAAACAAATAAAAAAGAACCCCCCCACCCAAAAAAAAAAAACAAAACAAAAAAAACACTCCTTGATAGGATAGTTTTATTTCTAGCTGCGAAAGGTATTGAAGAACTCAAGCTAATGAAAAGCTAGCAACCAGCTAATTCTTCCAACCAGCAACCTCTGTGCAACATTCTTTGACTGAAATTTCTCTCTCTACTGTCCCTGAGCCTGTCACACAGGTCAATCATCCTCTTGCCAATGACTTAGTCTCTGCGTAAGTGTAAATTCCTGGGGCTATCTCATAATCCTATGCTATATCTAATATTTTGCAGTGTCCTGGAATAACACAGTTCTCATAGAAGGCTAAGTGCACTCTGCTCAACAAAATAGTTCCACATGATCCAATAATTTAAATTATTTATAAAAACATGGAAAAGAATCACTTGTCTTTTACAGCTCCAAAGGATGAAAACATCTGAAATTAAAAATAGTAATTAAATTAAACTTTATGATGTTTGAGGGTTTTTTTCTCAAACACTGAATTTTTTCTATAGAAGAATATCCTTGAAAGGTTACACTTCCCCAATTTTTTTTTTTTTTTTTTTTTTGTGTCCATTCATGATCACCACGAGTCCTTACTCAGAAAATCTTAAATGAAAATTAGCACTTGGATAAGTAAAATAAAGAAGGTCCACAAAGTAAATTATCAGTAGAATTAAACAACATTGCTCCTTAATAGAGTTTAGAAGATTTCAATTAATTTTGGTTATCAAACAAGATATATTGAAAGTCTGGAGTTATCTAAAAATAATACTCAAATGGAAAGGAATAAAAGGAAAAAAAAAATAAAGTCTTTCTCTTCCTATACAAAAAATGTGTAAAAGGGAAAATTATTTCATTATGTGGTAGAATTTGGTACTGATAAGGCATTCAAATTAACAGAAAGCCTTTGTAGCTATTTTGTAAAGCTGTTTAAACTTCAAAGCCTTTAGTAAAAGTGAGAAGACTTAAATTTAATAAGTCACCTAGATTTTGCAGCAAGGAAAAGAAAGCACCAGCAGTTACACAATAATGGTAAGGCTGGTAAGGGAATACTGTGATTTCAGAGACACTTTGAATAGATCTTTTTTTGAGTGAGATTTGTTTGTAGCTTAAATAATAGATACATGCATAACAGGTTACTATTAGATTTTTATGTCATGTTTAAAAAAAGATGTAACTGAGTCACATTACTTACAATTGAGACAAAATTTGTTATCTTAAAGTAAAATAAATATAGAAAAGGAAATACAATTCTGGTACTCAGTAAATTGAAGGCTCTCTGTATTAGGTAGCTAGTTCGAGTAGGTAGGTAGAATCTAAATAATGTGTTAATTTGAGCCATAAATAAAGTACAGCTGTTATATTTTAAAATCAAATTAAATCAAAGGATCAAAAAAAACCAGGGAAAATAGACTTTATAATTCTGGTACAGAACTAAATGAGACAATTATGTTTTGTCCCAGATGTACCTTTAATAGGAAAAAGATAGAACAATTACTTTGTGGTAATTGTCCTTCACCAAAAATGATTCATCCTTCAACTGCTGTCTTATGAGGGTCTTCATCCACACTACAAGGCCTTTCAGATACCAAAACACAGTGCAACTAAAACTTCCTCTGAGAGATCTCAAACTCTTCCAAAAGGGTAAATTCCCAGCTTCAGATTGCTGATGAAGTCCATACAAATACTCTGAGGCAAATAACAGCACTAAGTGAAAGACAAAAAATGGAATCCAGAAATGTATGGACCTCATTTATCCTTAATGTGTCACTGCTAGGCCATCTCCTGGATCTGTTCGAGTCTTCTCAAAGCTTTTGCAAAAAAATGCTAGAGCTGGACGGCCCTCAGTGATCTGCATAATAACCAGCTGCACCAGGTAATCTCATGAGGAGAAATAATTTTCTGCCCTTCTCTACTTTGATAGCATAGGCATTACAATAGCAATTTCTATGGCACGGAAATATGGACATCCCTGGACTGTTGATAACTTTCTTTTCCGTAACCATCCCCTACCCTTTCTAGCCGTATCTTTGGTTTGCTGATTTAAAGTTAGTATGGCTGTTAGCACCATCTTTGCTTTGTAAGTCATGCATTACTTTCATACAACTCTTCAGTGCAGTTTTTAGCTGTGTTTCTTTTTCATTAGTAATTTAATTTGCAAAAAGCTTCATAGAAATCTATGACACTGAAATAAGAGGCGAATGTGGCTGTGTTAAAGGCTCTTCTAAGGTAAAGTTACTTTTCATAGCTATCATTTTCTGTTGTAACACCTTCTCCTACCATGACCTATAATGGAGATTATTACTCTGTTTCTTTTCATGAGGCTTGTGGTAATATGGGGCAATAGGCAATCCTTGCTATATTGGGTAGTATGATAATTATTTTCATTTTAAAAATTAAACCTTGGTTATTGTCTATTGTTTGTGGTAATCCAGTGATCTAATTTTTCTGAAGGTCCCCGGGAGTACTAGACTCAACTAGAAATCCAACACTGCTTTAGACTGGAGAACTACTTTTGGCATATATTAAACAATTAGTCATTATGTGTTCTTCATATCTTGGTCACCACGGTGTTTGGAAAAGCTACTTCTAAGTGGCTTCAGTCTGGTTTGGTTTCTGTTTGGGGTTTTGTTGTTGTTGGGGTTTTTTTTTTTTGTTTTGTTTTGTTTTTATTTTTCAGCTGTGCAAAGTCAGAAATAAAACTTCCTTACCTATTTCATCTGCTCTACTAGTATAGAAAAAAAAGTGTCATTGTGTCTCTGCTTCATTGCATGAGGGATCTTTTCCCTCTGTGATAGTAACTTCTTATAATATCACGCTTTTGGTCATTGCAAAACAAATTTGCAGTGCAGTCTGAGCGAAAACAGTCAAACTGTGACATGGCCTTTTTAAATCTAAACAAGGCTCCAAAAATTCACCCACTGAATATTTTGAACAGCCTTTGGACCTTTAGAGAGAACACACAGGAGAAAAGCTGCACACATTATTTCTCAGGAGGTACTTTTAATGATGAACTTTTGGAAATAAAGGGAACTTGGCAAAAGTTTAAAGGGTAATATACAACCACAACAAAGCATTCCAAAAAGCTTTGACTTTGCATATGTTAACCCATAAAACTTAGTAAAATCCTGCCTATCAAGCTCTAACTTACCCGAAATATTAAGAAAGGGGATTAAGAGAAAAAGAATTAAAGAAAGAAAAAATGAGAAAAAAAAAAAAAAAGCTACCAACAGAGAGTCCTATGCGAGTCCAGCTTCTAAAAATCCAAGTGGCAGAGTTCTAACAAACAAGGACAACCTGTGTTGCTGCTTTTATTTGCTTTGGCCCCCTGTGTCCACACCCCTCACCCCCAGGCAGGACTTCCAGTGTTCCAGCTGATCAAAGGTGGGTCAGTAGCTCCAGGATGTGGTAGTGACCCAGCTCCTGGTCTGCCTTTGACTGACAGCTGCTCCAGGGGTGCCCCAGGAGACTCGAAGGAGCTGGGATATGGGACAAGGTAACACCTCAACTTCAGGTTCAACCAGTTCCTCCCCCTCTGCTTCCCACACACATTAGAGTTGGTCAGAGCCAATAATTACCATAATATTCTAGTGTCTCACAACACTGATGCTACTTTTGCTACAGCAGTTAATTTTACATTCCGGGATAATTGTGTGTTATATCTAATCTCTTCTGGTTTCGACTGAACAGAGGAATCCCTGATTACAGACCTATTGACAGTAGTGCCTGTTTGGACAGGAAGACTTAACTACATACATAGACACAGTTCAGCTCTCACAATGCAATGTGCTGCTTCCTCCAGGGCTAAACCCTCTGAAAAGTGTTAATTATCCTCTCCTGTATTTCACCCTGTAGGCATTCATTGATTGTTCTTCCTACTTAAAACATGGCAGCTAGAGGTAAGGGTTCTTAAAGAGGGCATAATTCAAAGTGTTGCAGAATAATATCCATATTTTATAATCTTGTAGAAGAAGCAGAATCATCTCTGATTTGTACTTACTTATCTTCCAGACATAAGTTTAAGAGAATGTGGGAATTTCTAACTTTTCCCTGTTTCTTGCTTTAACATTCTTTTTCAGGTTCAGTCTCTTTTTGGGCAACTTTTAGTACGTGAAAAGATACTACAGAAACAGTTTATATATTATTTGAGAGTAGAAAGCATTCATTTATTGGCTACTATACATAGCATATTGCTAAGATTAACAAACTACTACAGTGATCAATAGTATTTTCATCATGCAATTGCACAGCAAAAAATGAGCTTTTGCTGCATCTTGTAAAGGGATGACCCTCAATATTGCTGAATTGGTGTCTTCTAATTGATCTCCTGTGTTGGGAAGGGAGGGCCAGAGAAAATTTTGATGTTATTATTTTTACCCTTGAATCTTTGAGCTGCTAACTCTCACCATTTCAACAGGTACCCTTTTGTCTGTGTTTTTACTTTTCTTATTTTTTGTGGTTTTAAAGCACTGACTTTTTCACACCTTAGCAACAATTTTATCAGTAAAATTGATCCAAGGTCACATAAATGCTTTGAATGAAACTGGACCTTGAATTACAGAGAGCTGGTTGAGTATGGGGCTACTTCAGCTTGAACTGAGTTGTCTCTTCAGATTAATGACAGCCCTAAGTCTCCAAACTATTGCAGTTGCCCAAACATGAGCATCTAATTTTCTGTGAGATACCCACCTTCCTGGCATATCCACTTGGTTTCTGGCTATCAGAAAATCTTCAAATAACTTGTAGAAAAAAAAGATATTATTTGATTTTTTCCTAATTATTTTTTAGAGTCCCATAGTGCAAATATTTTTTCACATTAAGGGTAGATGCATGCCATTACTGTTAACTGGTTCCAAAACAGTTGATTCAATCTCAATGATTTCTCTTTTAGATTTGCTTACTCAAATTTTGCAGCAGTCATTACATTTTGAGGTAATTTTAACTTTTCCCAAATTCTGCTGAAAGTTTTACTTGAATGTTATAAAAATTGCTGTCAATTTGCTTATACTGTGAGTGGATATCACATCCTTTTAATATATTTGTTTTCTTGAAGTATGAAACATGATGGCACTTTCTGCAGACTGACTAGAAAAGTACTGAAACAGAAGGATAACACTCACTGAAACCAACACTTTCAATCTGAAAAAAGCTTCATCCCTGTTACTTTTCATGTCAAGTTCATGAGCTGCAAAAACCTATTTTTTGTCTGCTCAGTCATGGAAAAGGAAGTGACAACCACAGCATTTTACAGCTCATAACAGAGTCAGAAGAAAGTCAGTAAAGTAGAAAATATAGAAGGGAAAAATCCCTCACTGTGTGTGTTTCATTGAAGAATAATAAGAAATAACAAGAAAACATCTCTGCAGTGACAGCAAATACATGAAAATAGCAATGGAAAAAAATATAAATAAGAAAAGGCAAACCAGAATATAATTCATAAAAGAAAATGGTTTCACTGGGTGACATATATACTCAGAAAAACATCTAGACACGAAGAAAAATAAATGCTCCTGGGAACTAGGGAAAAGTTTAGGAAAATTAAAGTTGGTGGAAGTTTAGATTAAGAGCTAGACAGAGATGAGGGAAGGGACAAATTCTAAAATTCTTCAGCCTTTAGCTGGGAAAAAAATCATAATTCAAACAGCATCCACATATATTTCGTCATTCAGGATGTCAGTTCCTCTGGCTATGTATTATATAGGTTTAAGTAACATTTTCTATGTTGTATTAAAATCTTAATCTTAAAGCAGTTTCTTTTATTTCTGTTTGCTGAACTTCTTGAAATACTGTATCCTAAAAAAAGAGGGAACCGATCCAGGTCATCAGGATCAATAGAATAATATCTGTTAACTTTGAAAGGCTTTAAGCCCTTCATAAAGTAAAATCTCTTCACTTATACATAGGTACATAGATGATAAATAAATAAATATATAAATGAAAGCCATTTTAAAAATAATTCCCTGAAAGATTTCTGATACTGAAGCAATAGCAGCAATTCTCTGATCCTTTCCACCCCCAAAAAATCTTTTGCACAACATGACCTTTGCTGCTATTTTATACAAAAAGTTGCATCCTGTATTAGATTTCAGAACTGGTTCCAGAAAACTGCTTCATTTAATATGTTATGCTTATCGGTGGCAAACTTTATAGACCTGGAATCTCTAGCCTTGCAGATAAGTATAAGGATTTGAAGCTGATCTGAAACTCTATAAAATGGAGTGATTAAAGAGATAGGTTAATAGGTAACATGAAGAAATGTGTTTCTGCCTATTAAGTCAGTAAAGATAGGATTTTATTTTTTTTTTTTTTTAATGCTCTTTTCCTCTAATCTTGCAGGCAGCTAGTGCTTGGAAATTTCTGCTCTGTTGCAGAATAACACAAATCCTCACATGCATCAAAGGAAGAGAAACATCAGGGAGCTTGGCTACTGCTTATTAATAAAGATAATGAGAATTATTTAATTTGATTTGTTGAGAATCTTAATAATCAGAACTATGGAAATCAAAGTGTAATGGAAGTTAGATGGAAAAGCAAGCTTATCTTCTTCTCTGAATATAGAGTGTTATTTTGCCATATTAATACCTTAACTAGTGAGAGCCAACATTTATTTAAAAAAAATCCCCCCTTTCCAAAAAAAAAAAAAATAAAAAAAATTGGTGCATATTCCAATAACATTCAGAAACATAAAGCTTAAGATGTGCTTCCAGGGGAAGGTATAAGTTTTTGAGTTTCTTGGTATATTTTAAAGTATTTGAATTGTGTTCGTCAAATTTGCTTACATAAGAAACTCTCTCAGAAAAAAAATAATAATAATAAAAAGACAATTTATGCTAGTAGCAATTGAATGAGCAAGTCCTTATGATTTCTGTTATTTAAAAGCTTGGAAAGACTAGAAAAGAAGAGCATTTTGAATTTGTGTTCTTTAATAATAAATCTGGTTCTAGAAAGTGAGAAAATAGAAACCCTGCAATTTATAGAAGTGTTATTTTTGAACATATGCATCATAATGAAATCATTATTCTTATTTCTGACAAGCAAAATTAATTATCAGCATTCATATACACTGGCAGTAATTGGAAGAGAAAATTTATGTAAAAATCATAAAATTATATGGCCTATAATTTATCATGTTTAAAAAACACCAAAACAATTAGTTCATAAATAAGAGCCAATGGCTTGAGAAAGATTTTGCCTTAAAGCTAATTTTGAAAATAACTGTCAGGTACATACTTGGAAGAGAAAAAACTACACATTTTAAAACAAAAAATACATGTTAAAATTTGTCTTTTATATGGCAGAAGATATTTTTCTTCATGATTTAATGAAAAAATATGTTAAAGAATAGCATTGCTGCTAAATAAATGCTGTGGAGTTTGTGGTGTGTATTCTTTACAATGGCTCAAGAAATGAAAACCAACCTGATAGGAGGTAGAAAAAGTATGTTGTTCTTGTAATACTACTTTGTCCCTTTCTGTTGGGAAGCAATAGTTATGCTGAACGTGAGATTGCCGGTAAAGCATGATTTAGATTAAAACTATGCTATGGAGTATGACATATTTGGCTTACAATAAAACAGATTGGTTAGATTTGTATGTCTCTTGTATGTGTTCTGAGTGGAAGTCAACAAATGTGCCACTGGCAGTATGACCAAAAAAGGGAGCATGAAGAGCTCATTCCATGATTATTAATCATCAGAATGAATTTCAGAGGTTGCCTTGAACCAAGGTTGAACACTGTTCTTTCAGTGAAATGGAGAGGAGGGGGAAGACAGACAGACCAGCAAACTGAAATGAATTCATTACTAGCTCTAACACTGTTAGGTCACTGGAAATTTCCTTGTGACTTAGTTAATTCATGGCTCGGTCTTTTACAGAAGATTCAGAGTTCTAGTCTCATTCATCAGAGCTGCGTACGTAAAAACTAATAGAGTTTTTTTGTATGTATAATTAAATTTGAGTGTTTTCTCTTGCTCCATTGTTATTGTTTTTACATGATGATATGTGAGACTGCACTACGTCAAGTCTTAAAATGCCTGTATTTTGTAGATTGTCAATGGTTACTTGCATTCTATTGTGAACACCCTGAACTGTGAAAATCTATAAAAAATGTATCTGGTGTAAAATACTTGTAAATAAGTCCTGCTTTTATCTAAATATAAATAGAGACTAAAGAATCAGCATGCCTGTATTATCATTAAAATACTTCTGATTTATAAAGCTTCAGTGATATCAGAATTTTCCTAATATTATGGGAGCACTGATGTGAAATGTGTCAAAATGAAGTGAAAAATAACTAATATAAGTAAATAAAGTAATATTAATTAGAAGCTGACCTGTACTGCTGAGATTAAGTATCTGTTTTCATTTTTGCATTAATGAATGAGATGTTCAGAAGGTTATGCTCTGAAGTTTCACAGAGAGTGTTGCAACTGTCATGGTGCAGCTGATACGCTATAAAACTGAGGGCTAACTCACACACAGTCAAATGCTCTATCACCTTTTAAAATATGACATGAAATCAAAGTTTGTGCCAGTGAACAAATGAAAAAAAAAAAAAAGGGAGGGGAGAAAAAGAAATTAAAACGCTGAATGTACTTAACTAAACTGAAGGGATCTGATACCACTGATCTGAAAAAGAAAATTAACCTTACAGTTGCCTGCAAAACAAGAAATTCAGCAAGTGTCCTGAGAGACAAAAAAACTTTCCTCAACCAGGACATCAATGATACCTTTCCTGTGTGAAAAATACCAGCCATCAACTTACCCAGCTTCCTTATAGCTTTGACTTCCAAACCGAGTCCAAAGTTATCATCTGTTACACAGGAAATGTACCATATAAATCAACAATATTTTACCTGAGGTAACATCTTCCAGCCCTAGCCTACTACAGGTTTGAAACTCTGCTCACATCTTACCTTTCTGAGAAACAGTAGCTTCCACTTCAGTCTGGTGACCATTCTGAAACCAACCATTTTAATACCTTGCAGAAATATGTATGAATATGTGCTAAAAAATCAACCTAAACCTGATGGCACAATGCATCATCTCATACCGCCATTAAAGTCACTAATTCCAATACCCAGAACTTCTGTAAGGCACTGGGTGTCTTTGACTTGTTTCTATAGGAAAACATTCATGTGAATTGGTTGTCTATCGTCATTTAACCTGGGATTCCTGGACATCTGGTCGAACACAAAGTGAATATGATAATCCTGCCCATATAAAAGAATGAGAGAAATGCCAAAAACTGCACAATTCCAATTCTGTACATCCACACAATTTTATGTGGTGGTCAGCAGTACCAGTCAGGTCTAGAAGCACTACAGTTAAGTAATTGAGAACTCAGGTCAATACTGAGATATAAAAGGAACATGCCTAGTTTTTATTTCTGGAATAGGCTTTATTTTTTTTTTTTTTTTCTATGAAACAGGAGTTGGAGTAGGCAAGTTGAGTGAAGTTATCTAATCATATGTAGGTATCTACAGCATAAGCATTTGCAACTTCTGCATCACTCATCCAATTTTCACTTTAGAGATGGAAAAGGGTATTTTTTGCCTATTCAGCTCATTCTATAAGTTGTACAACACCATCCATCTCAGTCTAAATTCAATATCTAAACCAGGTCAGATGAATAGAACTCTATCTGCATTTATTATAAAGGGTTCCTACATTGACTATCTCAGAAGCAGACTTTGAAACGTAGCTGAAATGAACTCCACTCAACTTTCTGTTTCACAGAAAGAGAAGATTTCATTGCAGCTGTATTTTAGATGTCTATTCTGTGAAACATGGAAATAATGTATATCTTCATTTTGTCAAGTTTCAAACATGTTTCAAGGAAGTTTCAAAAAATATTTATTTTTACATTGTTGTGTCTTCATTAGTTTACAACATATCTAAATGAAACAAAATGAAAGTATTTAGAAAAAGTCCACAGAAACTATAGGAAGGTGCACAAAGGGTCATGAAAATTTTAATTTGAAATTTTAGATCTGTTACTTTTCAGTATTTTACCATAATTCATCCTGTTATGTATTTTGTTACAATCAATAGGCTTCCAGAAAATATAAAAAATATCATTCCTCTTATGTGCCTGTATCCTGATTAGATACCCACGTGTCACCTTGATGTTGTCCCAGGGTTATAAGGAAACTAATCAGTGGTAAGATAAACATAAAGCTTCATTCATTCCCCTTCAATTGAATGCAGATAGGTCTAATATCATCAGTTTCATTATCATGATGGATATACATGTGCTTGAGAGAAGAATCAGAACTCACATTTGAAGCATTTGCATAGAGCAAATTTACAGCAGCAGTAACCAGGAAAACCTCACTTCTGTTATGGGATTGATTCCAAGTATTTCAAATCTCAATTTGACAAAATTGATTACAAAATCGTATTTACAGTACCAGTCTTAAAAGTGACCCATAAGCAAAGGTGATAATTTCTAAGCATTATACATGGACCAAAAAGAGAGAGGCTGAATTTCTGAGCTTCTAACTCTGATACAGGCACTCTTTGGGGAAGTTATGTAGTTACTATTCTCTTTACATTTCCCAGAAAATAAAGGATATTGACTCCTCCTTCTCTCCACACTTCTCCAAAGGCCTCTTTTAAATAGTTTTGTAATTATTCAGTTAGGTTTTTGATCTATGATGTTAATACAAGAACAGGATAAATTAAACATCCTTTAGTTGTAGTATAATAAAAAAAAAAGGTTTTATAAAGTATTTAACTTTGTACTAATTGAAAAAGTTATGCTGATTTAACTACATCAATATAATTAGGAAAATAAACTTTCATACATGTAAAAAACTTTGCATCACAAAGTCCTTATGGAGAAACTTGTTTTTTCTTCCTTCAGAGAGCTAAATTCCTTTGCACATAAAGGAAAATCTTTTTCTTCACTCTTTTCTGGCTTATGTTCCAAGTACCAATACCTCATTAAACTGACCCACACCAACTATCTTCCTTCGTATCCTTATCTGGCGCCCATTATTTTACTTCAGTGTGATCTCAGTGTGACTTATGTTAAGACACATCATCTCACAGTTAATACTACCTTAATCTATTTATTCAAGATGGGTACGTCTTCAAGGTGATCTGACTCTCTTGTAGTTATATGGTATTAGTTTGTGAAATCCAACACGCAGTTGCCTGTAGCTATTTTCCAGGTGCATTTCTTCTACAGTGTAGCATTTTTTGGTCCTTATGTTTCAACTGCCCTTCTACACGTGTGAGTGTATTCCCTCCTCACAGAGAGAGACTTTGGGAAATAGCATGCTTTGAATTGAAACACACAAGGTATGTATTCTTCTCTAGTGTTTACTGAATAATAGGATTCCCTTTGTCATATTCCTTTGGTTGTTAACAATCATCTGTGTTCCAACAACAAGCTGTAACTTGTTAAGCCACAGTAATGTGATTGCATGTCTTTGCCCTCAGATTTTATACACCATGGCTTCCAGACCTGCTGCCATCATGACGTCTTTTTTCCAAGTCTCTCTCCAGTTTCTCGCACAGCTTACTGATTAACCTTCTAACCTCTGTGTCTGTTCCTAGAGAAATCCCCAGTCACCCTGCTGAGTTCCTGCTCAAACTGTCTTAATGTGAGCTTAGTTTGGAACTAATCTTCTCTTACCTGTTTGCGTAAGAAAGACTAATGGTGTCTTACAATTATTTTAATTGTAGAAAGGTAGCTACAGCTTCTACTGAAATTAAAAGGAAGGAAAGGAAGAAACAGAAAATAAGACAAAATAAAAGTTAATCCCAACACCCTCCTCAACAACAACAACAAAAATAACACAAAGGATGTTTTTCTGTTGTATTATTGTTGGGTTAGGTTTCTGGAGAATATTTTTGTTGGGGATTTGCCTTTTTTTTTTTTTTTCACCTACCTGATATGATTCTTTTGGGACAGACTTGTAGCTTAGCTATACTAGCTAGACATTGTCTACCACCTTTAAAATGAAAAGAATCTTTTATTTTTTTCTTAACAAAAGTGCATTCTATTTATTGAAAAAAGTTCAGACAAGTTGATGTATTTTAGAAGTCTTTCACTGATACACAATAAAAATCAAATGTAATTACTGTAGCAAAAGTAGCTTGATTTGTAAAGGTTATTTGCAAAAACCCTTCCTTGAGCATATTATGAATGGAGGAAAGTTTACAAATGATGTCATGAGGCAGATGGGACGGGAAGAACACAAGTGATTTCTATTGGTCTATTATATGAGAAGAGTTAGGAAGGATTATGTCAGTTGGGAGTTCATTTCAGGAAATTATAAAGAATTCAATACTAAAGTGCTTCTGAGGAAAACTGCAGTTCAGGGAATTTGCCCCCTACAGCCTGTGCTTAATGCAGTGGTAAGCATGCATTATGTATCTGTCCTTTATGTCCAATCACAGAGGATATGAGTCTTTTCTAGCCCTTAGCTATAAACCTAGTCCTTTCACAGAAACTGTAGAGAATTATGACATCAGGAGCATTGGAAGTCTCAAGATCACACGAAGACATTAGCTGTTGCACATATGCTCATGTAAAAAGAAAGAGTTCTTCACAACAGTAAAAACAGCTATCCAGTTTCAAAGAGGAAACAATATTAGATACTGGGCTTTGACAAAATGAAAGCTGTAAGAACAATGCCTTCCCTAGTCCTCAAGCTACTTACCATGCATTTTAAACTGTCTTAGACAATGAGAGAGTATGAAAAAATACTGTCTGGTGTGCAACAAACCTGTAAGAACTTTCAAAATGTGGGCTCACTGCCAGGAATGTATAGCATTTTTAAAACTGCAAAAGCCACAATTTGAAAAAGAAAGACATTTAAATGTGAAAAGTAATTGAAATTAAATTCATAAAAAATTAGGTCAGTTATTCAACATGACATTGAATATCATTTGTGTGAAATTTGCAGAATTACCTTGAGGAAAGCAAATCAGAGACAGCTGTCAAACTCCAGTTTCTGACTTGCTGCTTCTATGGGAAGGTTCTGGCAACAAGACACAGGAAGGGAAGGAGCTGGTGTTCAGTAATGTCTCATTCTCAGAAAGAAAGCAGAGCTCTGAATCCCCAGGAAGTTGCTTCAGCTTCCAAATTTCAGGGTTGTGTTTCATTCAGAGGTGCTTAACACGCCAACACTCATCATGTTGGCTGCTTTGAATACAAATTTAGGTTCCTGTATTTGGTGTGTAGTGATGTCTAGACACCTAGACCAGCACTACATATTCGGTTTTGATTGTCTACATTTTATATGTTGCAGGGCTAAGCATCACAATGCTATCTGTTGAATCTCCAACTGAATCATTTTTTCAAAATGAGACTTCAGAATAGAGAGAAATAAGGAATTAGGTATATAAAGGAGTACTAGAATATGTAGATCACATATTAGCCAATCTGTGCATAAATAATGCCTATCCTTGATGTAAGTAAAATACATTAAGATTGTGTCTACCAGAATGTTTTATATATATTGCAGTTCTTCTACACATGCTTAGATCTTGTCTAAACAGACACTCAGATCTGCTTCATGAAAATCTGTCTTCAAATTCTATCATCATACTTACCAAATATCAGCAAGAGCAGGCCTATTATGTTTCTTTATTGCTTGTTTCACATTAGCAACACATCAGAAAATATTGCCATTACCATAGCTTCCTTTTCCTCCTCATCTATGACATAATGCTTAAAGAATTTCTCTAGGAAACAAAAAGTATATCCTGGCAGATCAAGAGGATTTTTGATGTTACTCCCCTACTTCCAGTAGGAAGCTTTCAGTTACTCGGCTTGTTGTTTTGATATATGTATATAATATATATATAAATATATATGAAAAACCCAACCTTGCCATTGTTATTCCCAGATGAAAAACAAACATAATTACACAATTCTTCCAAAGTATTTTGAAGGGATCAGAGGATTTTAAGTAATAGCTCATTGTAGTTGTTCTTATAGATGCTTTTATTTATATGTGCTTTTATTAAGGCCTTTAAATGTATATAGTTTTATTCATATGCATTCTTTCAGTCTAAGGACTGTTTTTGTGGTTTCTAATTACCTAGATGCATAGAATGAAGCATAATTACTACAAATTATGTTATGGTGCTTAGTATTGTATTTGCTAATGAAAACTCAAAATTACAGTTATTTCCTGTCTATCACTTAGAAAAAAATCAACCATCACCACATGGTAAGCTACTATAAGACAAATTTGCCAAGCTCAGCTGTACAGTTGTATTTTCTATTACCAGCTGGGGCAGATTCCAGTGTTTAACATTAAAATAAAAGCCTATTTCTTTCATCATACTCTGCCCCTTCTTGCGTTTTAACCTAGCAGGTAGCTAAACATCACACAGTCAATCACTTGCTTTCCTTCCCTGTAGGACAGGGGAGAGAACTGGGGGGAAAGAGTAAAATTTGTGGGCAGAAATAAAAACATAGGACAGAACTGGAAGGGAAAAGAATAGTATTTATATTGATAAAAGAATCAGAATATACAAAGCCAGGGATGCACAATGCAATTACTACCTGCTGAACAGTGCTCAGCCAGTTTTCAAACAGCAGCCCGTAGTCAGCTTCCCCCCTGGTTTATGTACTAAGCATGACACCATACGGTACAGAATATCCTTTTGGTCAGTTGGCATCAGCTGTTCTGGCTGTGTCTCCTTCCAGCCTCTTGCGCTCCCTGGCCTTTTTGATGGTGGGGTGGTGTGCAAAGCAGAAAATCCTTGACTTAGTGTAAGTACTACTTAGCAACGACTAAGACATTAGTGTATTATCAACATTATTCTCTTCCTCAGGCCAAAACACAGCACTGTACCAGGTACTAGAAAGAAAAATTAACTCTATCCCTGCTTACAGCAGGATACATCTAATTTTACATAAGATAAAAATCAAAACTACGCTGTTCCAATATGTTGTCAGTGAACCATATAGATGATACGGAACTGAAAAACACTGGGTAGTGCTAGTGGTAACTCAAGATACCAGTAGTTGGAATTCAGAACAAGGTCTCCAGGAGTCTGCTTGTGGAATAATTCATATTTGCCATGGCAATTGTGCTTGCTTAAATGGAAAGAGATCATTTATTTTGCTAAAAGAGCAAAAAAAAAAAAAGAGAAAAAAAGAGAAGAATCTCAAGACTTTTTTTTTTTTTTTTTCCTTGCTACAAACAGCATCACCAATGATGCAGAGCTTTCAGGAATGCTTCCAAGCATTTTTTATTAAAAATGGACAGAACCATTAGATTGAGCTATTTCACCTTGGATGTTTGGTTTTACAATGTTTTTTGTATGATATTGCAAAATGCTGTGATTCAGCTATTGTGTTATACAATGGTGTTACTGCAAAATCTTGGTATACATACGACTACTGCAAACACTAATGAGTGCATGCAGAGCAATTGAGCGAGAAACAATGATTATGTAGAGTGTAGGCAATGTATTTTTGGTAGCTAACTGCTGCTTATCTACTTAGTAATGACACTCCTACTCTGCTAAATAAAAATATTTGATGCAACAAGATGCTCCGTGATAATCCAGGTTGTTTAACTGTCAGGTCACCCTCTCGGCCTCTTGTAGACAACCTTCAAATGACAATCTTCTAGAAAGCCTGGTCATAGTTTGGTCCAGGGCTGACTCTCATAGGTTATAGGCAAAAAAACTGCTTAACTCCTTAATTCCACATATATTTCCAACTTTAACACATAGAGTTTTGTACGCTGTTCTACCACTACATGATCTTCTGACACAAAAGAAAACATGAAATGCTCTGACTCAGTTTTACACTAGGAAGGAAACAGTCAGCTGAACCTTTCCATTTTTAAGGCATTTCAACGTAGGGGCAGGGGGAAAAAAATAAAAAAAAGGAAACGAGAAATTAAAAAACTCCTGAGAAATAATTCTGTCTTAAAATCATATCACTCCTGTAATGAGTCCAGAGCACTTCCAGAACCAAATGCTATGCTGTGGGGATGTGGCAATCTGCTCTACAGGAAGCTGGCCTTAAGAGTAGGGAAATGCTGTTCTATTTATCAATACAGAGCCTCAGTGATATCCTGAGCTTTGCTTTCAACTGGTTGCAAGTGAAAATTCCTGATAATTATTCTTTCCTGAATATAACTGAAGCAGTCTTCTTTTTTTGTTGTTGTTTTTGTTTGTTTGTTTGTTTGTTTTCTGTATTAATGTCAAACACAGTCCAGTATGCTATGGTACGTGTTATACTATCTGAGCTTTAATTCTTTCTTCCCTTGGACGCTATTTTGCTTATTTAGCTTTTTTTTCTTAGCTATATACAAAGGCAGTATTAGATTGTTAAAAATACAGTGTAACTGACTTCTTTCTTTAAAGGGATTTCTCTTTTGTTAGCTTTTTAAACATCACTGTCTACTGCTCTTGTAAAGACTATTTCTTGTTGCAAGCATATTTAATTTTTTCACTGTGATAGGTTGACTTATCTTTATGTAATAAAGAAGGTAGCTGCATTACTAAATTCAGCCTTTATGTCTTCAGTGGCTGTAGCTTAGAGATGCATGCACTTGACTATAGAACAATTGTTCATCAATTCAGTTGACTCGGTGCTTGAACTAAAGACAACTTGAAGAATTACAAAGTGGAAAAGGAGAAGGATTTTCTATATATGGCTTAAATTCTCTAAGCAGTGCAAGATTTAAAAGAAAATAATACATCAGAAAGAAGTGGGAAAAAGGTGGTTTTAGATAGTCAAAATTTCCTCCACTGTTGGTTTCTCCTGCTTATAACTCTGTACTTATGTCTCAAGTATTTCAAAATATGTTAAGGGAAAGGAAAAAAAAAAAGCAGTTTGACATCTAGAAGAAAAAAGAGAATAAAAGGAGAGAGAAAGGGAAAGATGAGGCAAGAGAGAAGTAGAGAAAGAGGGAAGAAGGAAGGAAGGAAAAAAGGAAGGATGCAGACAGACATGTATGTATGTATGTATGTATGTATCTATTAATGTTTTTTAAAAATACAGTATAGTTCTAAGACAACAATTTCCTTGAAAGTTGAAGCTTATAGCTCCTATGATAAAGCTTTAAAGTAAAGATGTGGAAGATGGAAAGTAGAGGGCATTTGTGGGCTGAATCCAACTGGATGAAGTTCAACAAGGCCAAGTGATGGGTTCTGCACTTTGGCCACAACAACCCCATGGACAGAGTGCCTAGAGAGTAACCAGGCGGAAGGGGAGGTGGGGGTTTAGATTGACGGGAAGCTGAACATAAGCCAACAGTGTGCCCAGGTGGCCAAGAAGGCCAATGAAATCCTGGCCTGTATCAAGAATAGTGTGGCCAGCAGGACAAGGGAAGTGATCCTTCCCCTGTACTCAGTGCTGGTGAGGCCACACCTTGAGTACTGTGTCCAGTTCTGAGCCCCTCAGTTCAGTAAAGATATTGAGGTGCTGGAGAGGGTCCAGAGAAGAACAACGAGGCTGGTGAAGGGATTGGAGCACAAGTCCTATGAGGAGTGTCTGAGGAAGCTGGGGTTGTTTAATCTGGAGAAGAGGAGGCTCGGGGGAGACCTTACCACTCTCTACAACTACCTGAAAGGAGGTTGTAACCAGGTGGAGGTTGACCTCTTCTAGGCATTCAGCAATAGGACAACAGAGTGTGGGCTTAAGCTCTGACAGGGGATGTTTAGGTTGGGTATCAGAAAGAAATTCTTTACAGAGAAAGTAATCAGGCATTGGAATGGCCTGCCCAGAGAGATGGTGGATTCACCATCCCTGGAGGTTTTTAAGATGAGATTGTGTGTGGCACTTAGTGCCATTATCTAGTAATCACACTGGTGTTGGAGCGAGGGTTGGGCTGGATGATTTCGGAAGTCTCTTCCAACCATTTTATGATATAGAATGACACAGGAATAGCCTAATAAACTGAGGAAAAAGTAGCAAAGACTGTGAATGTACCTCCTCTGAAATAAATGACACTATGCAAATAATGAATTGCAAAAGTAATATTATCTCCAAGACATCATAGTGAATCTGAGGAAAAACATAATTTCTATCACCGTTCAAATAATTGTGATGAGTTTCATCTATAATTATTTTAGTTTTCTGATATCAATTAATAACTCTGTAATAGATTGTGGTCATCCAGTCCTAAGATGTAATTTGATATGGAGATATACAATTACCTTAGTAATGAATTCCGTACAACATTGTTTGATTCTTTTGCCCCCTGACTCTAAGAACTGGTGAGATGGCACAAAGCGTGCTCAAAATGTATGTGTTCTCAGCTCACAGAAGTGAGTGAACCCATATCAGTTTTAAGAGGACACAGGAGGAAAGAAACAAGCACATTCTGAAAGTTTGAAAATAAAGAACATTTAACTTCTGCACATCAATTATCAGTGCTGACACAGAACACTAACCCTACAGTAGCTTTGAGCTCTCAGTGCATGATGAGTGGGAAAACACAAGATCTGAACACACCATAATATAAAACTAGGAAAACGTAACCATCTCCCTACTGTGGCAAGTAGACTACAGATAAAAGAGCAAAACAAAACAAAACAAAATCCCACAAACCTCCCCTCACCCACTCAAAAAACCCTAAAAAAAAAACCAGGGGAAAAAATGTGCTCAGATATAAAACATTCAGTCCTTATTTTTAGAAGCTTACTTATGTTTTCCTCTTCTTTAACTCATACTATATTTTTGTCTTTTGGCAGTATCAGTGACAACATTCAGATCCATCTAATTATATAACAGATATCTTTATGGAAGTTCTATTGCAATGGATATATATCACATGCTTTCAGATTGCAGAAATATTCCTTAGCTTGCCTTGCATTCCTTACAAGAGTCCAAGTCACTTAGATTTAGTCATCCAAGCTTATGCTTTGGATCTCTGGGAATATATGCACTCTCGTTAAAGCTCCCAATCTTAGAAGAATACACTGAATGAACATAAAGCGAAGGTAGGGCTGGTGTCCTGAAAGGCCATGTTCATGCTGAAAACACATTATAATTGCTCTTAGTAACTCAGTTAATAAACTTTTGCATCAACTCCTCCTGTCAAGCTGCCTGTCTCCATCTTAGAACTCGTAATATTACCTCCAGATGTTTTCTCCTGCTGTTTTCATTCTCCTTAATCTGCCTATCCCCAGTGTTTCACTGCTTTTTCATTACCTGTCTGTTCACAATAGAATCTGAAAATTCAGGGTTATTCCTTCTCTGTGGGATTGATCCTTCAAGTCTCAGATTACAAGCAGAAGTATGTTTCTTAGTCCTGTTTTGCTGTCATATAAATCCTCTGCAGATCACTGAGGAAACCGAGGACCGTCTGTTCTCACAAATTCCCTTGACACGAAGTCTTGCTGGGCCAACAATATACTTTCTGGTATCTTTCACTGTCTTTGGTATCTGAGAATGTATTTAAAGATAAAAACATGTTTCACATAAGAAGGACATAAGTGGATTTTATACAAATTAAGTTTAAAAGCCGTCGAACTTATTTACTTGAAGTGATTTCCTACAGGGAAAGTCTAAGAGAATTGGGATTGTTCAGCCTGGAGAAGAGAAGGCTTTGGGGTGACCTAATTGCGGCCTTCCAGTACCTGAAGGGAGCCTACAAGAAAGATGGAGAGAGACATTTGACAGGCTATGTAGTAACAGAAGAAGGGGGAATGGATTCAAAATGAAAAAGAGGAATTTTAGATTATATATTAGGAAGAAGTTCTTTACTGTGACGTTGGTGATGCAGTGGAACAGGTTGTCCAGAAAAGCTGTGAATGTCCCATCCCTGGAAGTATTCAAGGCCAGGTTGAGCAATATGATCTAGAAGGTGTCCCTTTCACAGCAGAGGGCATTTGAACTAGGTGATCTTTAAGGTCCTTTCCATATTAGACCATTCTATGATTCTATGATTAAGAAAGCTGATGGAGTGTAATATGCTGGAGACATTTCTCCAGCCTCTTTACAATTGAATTTTGATTAGCTAGGCTAGCTGTAGTGCTGTACATGTCAACTAGGAATAAAATGATTGTTAGCACTAGAAAATAATCTGCTACTAGGAAAGACTTAATGTGCAATAACCGGTGTGGTATGGATGCAAATTTTGGATGTTTTAATATGTAAAATGGGCTTAAGGGCTTTGCAGTATGTCTATGTAGACATACTCCTCCATCTAGTATTTGGCTTAGCATCAGTAATGCAGTACATTCAGCAGTTAAGTCTTTTTAACATTTTCTGTGAGTGTTCAGTCACATAGTACTATTAGCATTTTATGACACTGCATTCATATCATTTTAGTCTGTAACTTGACCTTGGGAATGTTTATATTTTCAGTAAGGTATTTGAAAGTAACATAATATGTGGAAACCAAATAAATCCAAAGATTTAAAGTAGTTCCCTTTGGCTATGGAGCCCAGAAGAATTTGTAACAACTGTCTTGATTAAAGCTAGTATAAAGGGGAATTCACAAATAAAGTCTGCCGTTGCACAGCTGTTTCACAAGATGCTGCTTTTCACCTTAGCATAATAAATTTGGAAACCTCCTCTGTGTCCTGACACTGCCTAAGTATTCCCATTTTTAACTGCAGAGAAAAAGTTTCCTGTCTGGCACTCTATACTTTAACAGAAGCAACCATGACAGTAGTTTTTCTTATAACTATCCTAACAAGAATAATATCATTGCATTGTTTTTTACAGTGTAAAGAAAATACTGGATTCACATCCACATGTGAAATCTTTTCCATTTCAGGAAAAAGATATTTTTTTTTTTTGAGGTAATTTCATATTAAATAGGTACTAGGACAACCAATCACTAGGAGACTGAGATCTAGATTTTCTTAATTACCCAGACTAATAGCAGTGAAATCAACTAATATTTCACACACAAACTTGAAAGGATTAAAAAAAAAGACTAGTGAAAAATAAATTTGTTTCTTCTCTTTCACATGCTGCTGAGTTTTGCTCATTTAAGTCAGATTTTTGTACTGATGAAATTACTATAGGTATTCACCAATTCTTACCAGTGTGAAGGACAAGTATGACCCACAGTCTTTGTCAGGCCTCACAGTCCTCACCTCAGCTGTCTGTACCATGGATAGGGACAATGCAGATAATCATGTCACCATACTTCTCTTGCACAGGAACAGCCTCATCAGCAAGGTGACTCAGTGATGACTAAACAACTCAGCAGTTTTATTCTTATATCTGTTTGTTTGGGGGTTTTTTTGGTGGTTTTTTTTTTTTTTTAATTATTCAAACTTTCAGGACTGTGAGTACACAAGACAAACATAGCTGAGTTCCAGGAGGCATAATTGTTGCTGTTAAACACAGATTGAAATCACATCACCAAAAATTAAAATAGGTGTTTGAAAACCTAAAGTTCAGAAGTACAGAATCAGTAAGTTACAAAACCTGTCTTGCTAGTAGTTCCAAAACTTTTCTTTCCATTACAGGAAAACAGTAGATGCATACAATTTTAATTCAGGTCCATGTTCAGAATTTAAATTTTCTATTGAGCCTAGACCACAGATGTGCATTCTACCACTCTCCACCTCCCTCCTTGACACCTTTTCTGTTTCATTTTAAAATATTAACTACTGTCTCAGTGTTTTACTCTGAAAATCTGAAGATTGGAGACTTGCTTCTGACTTATCGTGTCCAATGTAGTATGGTTTTAGTCTTTCTCGTATCTCTTCTCACCTGTGCTAGGGCATAGAATTGCATCAAAAAACTTCATATTTTCTTATGCAGCCCTCCTGTGGAAGGCAAGAACAGTTTTTATTTCCCATCTACTCTTAACCTGATATTCATACTCTGTCTGTTACAGAACAGCAGCATGACCCTTCATCATTTTTGTAGATTGCGTCTTTTGGAAACAATATGTCAAATATACTGACCATAGGTACAGCAAAGCCAAAAGCAAGAGGTCATCCATCTCTGCAATCAACAGTGGCCATACTGCTTTCTATCTTCTTCTTCTTCTTAGTATCTGGTCTAAATGCATTGATTACTGCAGTGAAGGGAGGGCAAGGCAAGTTAAAGAAAGACAAAACAAGACAAAATCACACAAGTTTTCAAGTTTTCATTTGCCTAAAAAAAAAACCACATAATTTTTTATTTGTTTGTTCTTTTGTTTGTGGTCCTTCCTTCCTTCCTTCCTTCCTTCTTCCTTCCTTCCGACTTCCGACTTCCTCCCTTCCTCCCTCCCTTCCTCCCTCCCTCTCTCCCTCCCTCCCTCCCTCTCTCTCTCCCTCTCTCCTTCCTGCCGTCCCACCTTCCTGCCTGCCTTCTTCCTCTCTATATTAATTTTATTTATTGCAAGGCAAATCAGAAGAATTAGAAAGACTGACAGGATCAAGAATGTAAAATATCAAACTTATTTTCTCAAAAATAGCAAAGACCAAAACAATGAATTTAAATCTTGACTGGGAATGAGATGTACTATCGTAGGAACAGTTGCACTTCCTTGTAGTGGGCAGGCTCAGTGCAGAATGACTACAGCTATGAAAACACTGAGAGGAAAGTACAGAAGTATGTCTGTTACATCAGCAAACATTTGGACTCCCTGTATGATCAATTTTGACATCAAATCGTCTTTGGCATTAGAAATGCATCATGAGGACTGCATTCTGAATAGATGTGAAATTCTCATTTATTTTGAGAATAAATATCAATAAAATGGCAAATGAAGAAAATTGTATATCTTAATTTACACATATTAGACCTTTTGTGTACTTTGTTTTCGTTTTAACAAAAATTAAGGGAGAAAAAAAAAGTTCTACCCTAGAATAGCCAGGTTTTCATAATGAACTGTAAGTATTTGGCTTACATTTTTTTTTGTTTGTTTGTTTGTTTTTTAATAATTGAAGTATTTAGGAAATTATTTTCATCTCCAAGCTAATTTTTTAACTCCCTTTTTTACCTGGGAGAGCAATGTGTATGCACAAAAATAAAAATAAAACTTTTTCTATTGATAAACATCATTGTTGATATTTTTATGGATAAAAAAATTATAATTCTGTCATTCTAGAGTTTTATACTCACAGTGCAAGGAAGATGAGTCAGAAACCCAGCTGCCATCTCTGAAAGATTAATACTATATCTTTGTGTTGTATTCATGAATGTACTCCAAGACACCTCTTCAAAATGAGACCAAAATAAAATTCACTTAATTTCACTTTAGTCACAAAGATGCATTTATTTTCCTCAAGAAAGGACTTGTCATACATTCAGATGTTCCCTTCCTTCCCCTAGAGAACACATATGTCACCTCCATGCTGTATCAGCCCACTGAGGGAATAATAATTTTCAATAAGACTGCTATAAAAAGACAGTTAATTTGAATGTGAAATGTTCTGTTATGAGAGCAATTACAAAGAGCAACCATGATTAGAGATATCAAAGTAAACAACTCTGTAAACAATTTAATTGTCTGGACAACACCATCAGAACACTACTAGGTAAACATGATATATCGGTTGTTTACTGATGAAACAGAACACAATCAAAACCAATGACTACAATAGGAAACACTAAAGAACCAAGTGTTCTTTGAAGAAAGTAAAACAGACACATTTTGAGAAAAAATAAAGTGCACTTGCATTTTTATACCTTTCTTTACATATGAAAGTCTCTTTTTGTTCCAGAAAATATTGATATTTCAGGTATGGGAGATTATATGCCACTTGTGAAATAAAAAGTTGACTACATAGGTTTTTTTTTGTGCTCAGAGCTGGATGGCGTGTGCTTATTTCCTTATGTACCCCACAAAAGAAAGAGCAGAAAGACAAAATTTTGCTTTTACCAGTGGTAGATGAACATGATTTCATATTTTGGATTGTTGGCACATCATCAGAGAGCTAAATGTAACAACCTCTGTCTAGAAGGAAGCAGTTGGAAATAAACATCATAAACTGTTCTTGCTTGTCAAGCACATATAACAATGCGTGTCAATAGAGAATGAGTCTGTTGAAAGAATAGTATTTTAATTGAATTTTATGGATTTTGAACACTATAACATTACACACATCTCCATAAAAGGTATAATTAGGGCTTACTAAGATAGTATTTGCTTGGAAACTCATTCACTACTGGGAAACATTTAGGTGGGCAAGATTTTTACTGAGATGCTTTCAAAGGTACTGACCTTTCCCCACTGAGGAAATGTAGGCTTATTTCAAAATAAACAGCCTACTAAATGCACATAATCTAGGCTCATTAGGAGTCTTTGGTTTGTATTCTACAAAGTGCTACTAATACCTCCCAGAACATTTTTTAAAAGAAGCAATACACTGTCTAAATCAAAGTTCTCTGTCACCGGGGTAAAGTAGTCTAAATCATAAGAGATATTTTTGTGAATACGTTAGTTGAAATACATAGGTTACCTTAAGTTAGAAATGCTAAATATTTATAAAAACACATAATCTTTTAGATGAAATTGCCTCAGTTCTGTAGCATAACTGTGCAGATACTTCAGAAAGAAGCAAGTTGTTATTTGTCAGTTAGATGTGCACTTCTCACACTACAAAACCCACAGTGGATGTTTGATGACATGAACTCATACTTGTCCCGGTAAGATTTCTCCAGACATCTGCTTCTTGTAGCCCCTTTGAAAAGTCTTGCTGAAAGACCATAAGACACTGGTATTCTACTGGTTATTATTCTCATGAAGAAGAATCTTTTTCCACCTGGAAAAAAAAGTAATTTTTTACTATGTGAAATGAATATTCTTGTGTATCTCACCTTAACAGCACTGATTGAACCTTCTCAAAAGCATTCTGAATACTTTCTCACTTACTTACTGAGATGAGAACATTTTTCTAGAAATGGTAATACATCCCTTGTGACAGAAAATGTTACCACATTCCTTGAAGTATTTTGCTTAAAAAATGCTAATCAAATGACAATCATCTTAAATGATATGTATTTCTTAGGGAAGTACATGGAAATTCACTTGCTTACTTATCAACTGTAGGAAAGTATTTGCAGACAATCATCTTTCAAAATGTCTCCCTCTGTCTACAATGTGAGATCTTTCCTTTTACAAGGCATTTTAGCATATCAGAGCCTATAAAGGTGAAGAGATTTCTTTTGTACAAGCATTCTATGTATTTTTATCATGTAATGACTAATTAACATAGTGCTTGCCTTTGCTGTATGTTTTCTTGCACACTAAGATTATCTTTTTGTTCTCCAGGTTTGGAAATACATGTGTTATTGTTAATTGGTGTTTTCTGAGTAATTTATGAATGTCCACAGACTATTTAATTCTCACAGTAAATCATAATCCTATTTAGTGAGACATGTGCCCTAATATATTTTAACTTTCTTTTGCAGCCACATAATTTAATATTTTTTTATTTTTTCTAGTTCATTAAAAATGACATATCATTCATACATTTTTAGTGCCAAAAAGATCTCTGTCAACCTTGAATTTCATGATATTAATAATTCTTGTATGTTTGATTTTTTTTCAATTCAACCTTCTAGCCCACTGGCTTTTCCACTTACAATTAGTAATTGTCTCCTGTCCTTTCAAGCTTATAATTCGGTTCTTTATTCAGTGTTACAAATAGTGCAAATTTGTGCTAAAACTTTGTTGCTGTCTGTGCTGTGCAAATCCTTCTTGCTCTTGCAAATGCTAACAAAACCCATTATAATTCTCTTGTCTTTTCCAAAACACTGCATATCTTGTTTTATACAGCACTGCACATGGCCTTTGTTTTGTCTTGCTGTTTATCTGTGTGACTTCAACTCTGATTCTCTCTTCCTTTGTAATTCGGAATTATCATTATTGCTACAGGACCAGAGTATCATAGACACTACATATACTTCAGTCCAGACTGCATGACTTCTTTGGTTGGCAAATTCAATTTTAAAGAGGTAATTCTGGGTCTCTCATATGACTTTGAGTGTTTTGTTGCATTATAATCTGATCTGCTATTTAAACTCCCAAATTCAATGAGATTCATGCTTCAGTCTTATGTCTGGGACAGATTGCTTTATGATTCATTTCTGGATCCTTGTTGAAAAACCATGAATTGATCACAAAAAATGATTGCTACAATTCTGTAGCACTCAAATTCTAGCAATGTCTCCTGTGCTTGAATTAAATTAATATTTTGAGGGAAAGAAAAAAAAATATCAATCTATAATGCAAAAATAACATTAGCTGTTTTGTCTTCCTCCTGGTGCCACTGCTTGAAAATGCAGAAGAAAAGTCTGAACTTCCACCAGCTGTCCTCTCATATTTAGAAGTTATCAAAAAGTTATTAACTGCTGAAGTTACTGTCACAGAATTGTTTCTGAATGGTAATCTCTCAGTGTTGAGGAACATAAGAGGAACTACATTATTAGGGATTTAGTTGATTCATTAACTGAGATAAAACTAAACTCGTGTAACTAAAATTTCCAAGTGGCTCCTTGTAAAAGTGCTTTACACTTCGAGTTCCTCAGTTTCCAGTTTGTACTGCTTGCTTATTTCTTACACATCCAAAGAATACTATTTATCACAGCTGCTCTTCAACTCCAAGAATTTTGTCACAGTCATAGTTTTTAGTCCCATCACCATTTCAATTCAAACACCTGTGGTCAAATTTTGGAAGTATCATGAATTAACACAGGTGAGAATTCCCCCGCTGGTGTCCTTGTCCTTTGCATCCAGAAGACTATCACACATGTATGTTTACAGAAAAAATCAAATGCTAATTAAAACTGAGTAAAAATTAAAACTAAGTGTTTCTGGTCAGAAGGACCTACACAAAGGACCACACACTGATTAATTTTAGACTGGCAGTATTCAGGATAATTTGAAACCAAAAATATGATCTTTTTGCTGACCCTGCATGCTCTCACAGCTCCTCAAAAGAATTTTCTTACTCCTCTAGCAAGCAAAATGGAATTGCTTTTAAGAGGAATATTTGCCTTTTCATAGCTGTATATATCTTCTTTCTGTAAGTTTTCAAAAATTAGTTTGAATGCTAGAAAATTTTGTGATGCACAAAGTTTAGGGGTTTTTTTTAACATTTGTTTACTGAAGACTATTTATTAGCTAGTTTATGCCTCTAAAGCAGACTCCTGGGAAACATAAATTTGAAACCAAGGTTTGCAAAATTATAAGACTTTGGATTAGATCTGAACAGCCTTTTGTTCTCCATAAATTCCACCACATATCAATTGCATTGAGATGATTATAAGCAGCCATTTACTTACCAGGTTAATGAACAGCTTGCTGAGAGACTGCAGTGTTGGTGAACACCTGACTAATTTTCTAGGGATTTGTATATATCTGCAGGATATGGTCAGGAGAAGAAATGCACAGGAAACAGCTAAGCAGATGGTCTAGCTATGAGGAGTACAAAAACCATGTTGGTGCAAATTGGTTAATTGCTGCTTTGCTTCTATTTGCATTGGGTTTGCATGGCAAGATTTTGACAGTAGAGAGGCTGCAGCGATGGCTTCTGTGAGAGGCTGCTATAAGCTTCCTGTGTCCAACAGAGCCAGTGTCAGATGGCTCTAAGACAGACTCACCGCTGGCCAAGGCTGAGTCTGTCAGTGACAGTGGTAAAAGCTCTGTGATAATGGATCTGAGGAGAAACAGTTACTGCAGGACAGCATTTGCAGCTGGAGAGCAGAGTGAGAATATGTGAGAGAAAAAACTGTGCAGACACCAAGGTCAGTGAAGAAGGAGGGTGCTCCAGGCTCCAGAGCGGAGATTCCCCTGCAGCCTGTGATGAAGATCATGGTGAGGCAGGCTTCCCCTGCAGCCCATAGAGGCCCATGGAGGAGCAGAGATTCAGCTGCAGCCTTTGGAGGACCCTAGCTGTGACCCAAGGGAAAGCCTGCACTGGAACAGGTTCCTGACACAACCTGTGGACTCCCCGTGAGAAGAGCATACACTGGAGCAGGTTTGCTCACAGGGCCAATGACACCACAGGGGACCCGCACCCTGGAGCAGCCTGTTCTTGAAGGACTGTGGGAGAGACCTGCACTGGGGCAGTTTGTGAAGAACTGCAGACTGCAAGAAGAATGCCAGTGGAGAATTTGCAGAGAACCATCTGCCATGGGAAGAGCCCCATATTAAAACTCAGGAAGAGTGTGAGGAGTCCTCCTCCTGAGGAGGAAGCAGAGGAAGAGAGAGTGTGTGATGAACTGACCTCGATTTGCATTCCATGTCTCCCTGCACAACTCAGGAGGGAGAAGGTAGAGATGACTGGGAGAGAAGGGGAGCCCAGGAAGAAGGGGGGGAGGGGGTAGGTGTTTTTAAGGTTTGGTTTTGACTCTTATTACCCTACTCTGATTAGATTAATAATAAATTAAGCTAATTTCCCCAAATCAAGTAGGTTTTGCTTTTGACAGTAATGGGCATCATCAGCATAGCAAAAGTAAAAATGCACCAGAAGAAAAAAAACCAAGTTCCATGACTGACTGAACATTAATCTGCATAGCTGATGTTTGAAAAAGTTTCATATTGACATCATCTCTTAGATGGCCGATTTTTTTTTGTTTGTTTGTTTGTTTTGTTTGTTTGTTTGTTTGTTTGTTTTAAGTGTTTTCTGCTGGACTTAGCATGCAATTATGCTTCCATCTAAAGTGCTGTACGCTGAGAAATCATAATTTACACTGTGGATACTAGATACTCTTATTTCTGAATGCATTGAAACATGCTTGACTGTTATGTATGGTATTGTTGAGATCTTCTTAGGAGTAAAAAATGCTAAGACAGCCCTCAAAGCCTTTTGCGTATTGAGAGACATTGCAGCAAAAAAAGGAGTCATCAGTGTAGATCAGTGTAGGTGTAGTTTGGTTTTTTTTTGGTTTTTTTTTTTTTTGCAGCTTCTGCTACTGAGGGCTCTGGTAGAGGTGACAAGATGCTGCTGTGATGAAGCTTGTAGTGGTCCTGAAGCACAGCTGATATTGCAGTACATAAGCAGATATTGAGAGAATGAATGAGATGAAAATATTTGACAAACTGAAGAAAAATTCAGGATATAAACTGAACTGAAAAAATAAAAGAAGAAAAAAAATAGATAAAGTTAGCTTGATATTTACAATATTTCTTTTAAGATGCCATTGGCCAAGGAGAAATAAATGAGCTAAATTACCTAATTGTCTGTAACCTGAGTCAAGATCTTAGGAAATCCTTGGAACAACACTTAAAACTCCCAAAGTATAGGGATGAAGAAAATGTAAGAAAGCTTATTTCTATTTACCAGTAAACTAAATTTTATATGTTTTGATTGCAATACATGAGAGTGTGCGTAAGGGAAAAGAGGACCTTCAATGAATAAAAATATTGATAAATATCAAACCAGATAAGGTTCTTATTCCATAAAAAGATATAAAGTTGATTTCATTCTGCAGAAATACTTCAATGAACACAATCTTTTGAAGATAAACTCAGGCTGTTTTTTTACCACTGACCACATAATAGAAAAAGGTGATATGCGTCATAATACCATTATTTCTTCACACCATATAATATCATATCTCTGAGCATACACATCTTGTGCCAGGATGGCATTTGATTCTCATAGTTTACATCTTCTTTATTGGATATCTGGCTTTTAGGGCACGAACCCCCGTAATTTACAACTGCAAATAAAATAATGGAATGCACAGAGCTCCCCTGAATTAAGTGACTGGTCCCTGGAATTAATTTGTTTGGTTGTTTTTTGTTTGTTTGGGGTTTTTTTTGTTTGTTTTTTTTTTTCATTCAAACTGGAAATGACAGAAAAAGTGTTTTAAAAAGTCTAGCAAATATTGAAAAAATCCACTAACATTCCAACCTAAATTCCTGAAAAAAAGTTAAGTTTTGAGCCAACGTGATACCAAATTCAATCTCTGGAGTTCTGCACTCTCACTTGGGACTGCAAGCTTAAAATCATTCTTCTTTCAACATCTTTCTTTGGTCTTAAGTCTCAGATCAGGCCTACCTTACCTATAATGTACTACATGATGTCCTATTCAGCAACTGATCTCAGACTGAGGAAGCTCAGTCTGTTTTCCCTGGAGCACTCTTATACACAAGCCATAAATCTTGGATAGAAAGAAGAGTGGCAATTTGAAACTTTTGATCTAAATGTCTTCAAGGCCTCATCAAAAGTTGTAGTTTAACAGTGACTCAGACCAAAAGAAAATGTTTGCTTACTTTGGACAAACCAATATATATGTATGTTTTTCTAACACAGAAGTGACGCTGGTTTTTTGGAACCTGCACTTTTGTATAACAGTTACTTCAACAGAAACCACTCCAGATTCCACTCTGAATTCTCTAAGGTACTAATCATCACCATATGACTGATACCGGCCTGACTTACTCATTTAGTGTGAGGTATCTTCCCATCACACCCATCGCCAAGCAAGGGGAAACAAATCCTATGTTTATAGTCCTAAGCAGAGAAGACAATGAGTAGGCTCTGAGACAGAACATTTCATCACAGCAGTATCCCAGAAAGTTGTATCTTATTTTGGAACAATAGCAATTGCTTAGTAACAAGTAATACATAATATGAACATGACTATTTTGTTCACATATTTTTCACATAATGCTTTAGTAGTATAATACAACATAATGTAATAAAATAGATCCTTTCATTATTCTAGATAGTACAAGACCAGAAGACATTTGCTAGCATAATTTCTGACAAAAATAGGACTGGAGAAAAAAATTGCCTCTGCCTTTTGATATGTATACGTAAAAGGGCCAGAAAAACCCATATAATCCTTGAGTCAAATTTTAACTCCTAAACAGAGGTATAGAGAAGAACTTGACTGTTGTATTGCTTTTGGCTTGGCCACTGACCTGTCATGAATTTAATAATTTCATTCTTCAATCATGTGGTTTTAATTGAATTGAATTCATTTAAGACATTTTCTGAAAATAGCAAAGCAAGGAGAAAAAGGAACCTAATAACAATAGCAATATGAATACTAACATCACTAAAAGTAGATTTTTTGATGACTCACAAAAAAGCATTTTCTTTCTAAAAGGTGTTAGACATGTTTATAAAATAAGGTTACAAAACAAATTCGAGGTATTCTAGGGCAAGCCAGATCACTGTGATTAATATTTGACCCTGTATGATAATACAGCCCAAAGAGCTTCCCTGAATAAAGTGTTTTTCAAGGATTTCCATAGAGTTAGAGAATAAACCTCCAAAGCCTCAGCATATAAACCTTCTCATACTTCATTCAGTGGCACTCTTCCCCAGGAGACACTAAGATTCTTAGGGCCTAACTCCATAGAACTATAGAATGGCTTTGTTTGGAAGGGACCTTAAAGATCATCTAATTCTAATCCCTCCGCCACAGGCAGGGATGCCACCCGGCAGATCAGGTTGTTCCACGCCCTATCCAATATGGCCTTTAACCAGGCCTCAGGGATGGGATATCCACAAATTATCTGGGCAACCTGTTCCAGTGTTTTACTATCCCCTGAGTAAAGAATTTATTCCTAACACCTAATATAAATCTCTTGTGTTTTAGTTTAAAACTATTCCCCCTTGTCCTATCACTATCTGCCCTTGTAAAAAGTAACTCTCCCTCATTTTTATAGGCCCTATTTAGGTACTGGTAGTATGTAATGAACTGGTAGGGTATCTAAAGGGCAGAATTTAGGCCTTACTAGTAGAAAGCTTTCATACTGAAAAAATACTGATTATCACTGCTAAATCCTGGAAATTCTGGAATTCTATGAGGAGTTTACTATCTTTTCCTTTTTAGTGTCTAACCCCAACATTGCATCTTCACAGAACTGCATCAGCATTAATGCATCAGCTTAGTGCCAGAAATAAGAATGAAGGAAGGCTGCACAGTACAGATCTTATTGTCTCGTGTGCCTGTGAGCACATGCAGAACAGCTGGTAAAGGCCAGTGGGAGCACAGACATCATCTGCTTCACTGTCTCAGGAAACCGAAGTCTGGATTAGCTCCTCCCGGATTTGATCAAAATCCAGAAATGAAGCATTAAATCTCCTTCCACCGTCATCACTAGCTGTAGGCTAGTCATAATGTGCCTGTCTTCTTCTGTAGAAGAGTGAAGATCAAGTGACAAGACCTTATCAAGACACAGTAACACACACTGACAGAATCAGGCTCCATATGTAATGTAGCATTAGTTGACTTTTTCTTTTTAAAAACATGGTGAATGTCAATCTCTATTTTAAGAAATAACTTAGGACTTAAAGCAATGACTAAGGATACAGACAACAAATTAGCAATTTATACTTAGGATATCTGTAGTTAGGCAAGATGAATCTGACTCTAGTGACTTTTGTAAAATATGAATACTACTCAGGGAAGAGGGAATGTTCTGATCTCTAATTTATCTGATAAATCTTGAGCTCTACACAGTGGACTTGCTTTAACAACAATACTGAAAAATGATCCTGAAACATTACTAAAACAAGAAAGCAACAATTGCTTGAGAAGACAGGCAGCAGTAGATGGTGGTATTAGATTTTCCATGCAAAGTGACCCATCAGCTCCCTAAAGGAGAGTATTTAACAAGATCTTAGAGGGTAAATTTCATTCATTTCTTAAGGAGAAAGGCAAAGACATTTGTGGCTGGAGTGCAGCTCTAGTCTGTGCAGTCAATGTTTTGGCCTAGATCTAAAAATTCGTGTCGGTAGTAAGTTAGCCTGGGTTCAAAGGCACCTAATTTCTTTTTATATCTTCTCATAATTTTTTTGTTGTATAGAGAGCCTGTGCAACTAATACTCCTATGTCATGACCTGTGTTTCAAACGACATTTTGACACGTAATATCTGGTTAGGCCTTAAAATATTGAATATCAATCCCATCAATAGCATTTTTTTCAAAGGTCATGAAGCATGCACACAAGTGTGCAAATGTAATCCACCAGCATTAAAAAGAGCATCATTCAGATTTTAGTTCTTATCAAAATAGACATTCAACCAGTTTGAAAGTATTTTTTAGTGAACCTGTGTTAATTAATCATTAATAAAAAATTAAATTACATCAAACATCATCAGCTGAATTATCATGCTTGGGACAAGTATCAGGATGAGCAGCCTGTAATTGTTCAGGTGATCTCACTTGCCTTTTATATAGAATTAACTTGGTCCTTGGCAAAGTGTTTTAAAACTTTATCTAAAACCTATTAATATCTGATAATTTTCAGAAGTCTAAATTTAGTAGTCAATATTTTATATCCTTCTGGCTAATGTGAGGATGAAGCATTTGCTGCCAAGATAAAAAATATATTTTCAAAGCTTTTTCTCCAAATGCAGATAAAAATAACAGAACATTTATACCCATGCTTAGTTATTGGTGGTAGCAGTTCAACAGGTGTTGCATTTCTTTAAAAAGAGAAGACAAGGTATGCAGTTAAAATAAACACACATTTTGAAGAGCTGTAATTTTTCTCAGATCCAGTGGTTGAAAACCCAAATGGAAGAGGAAGCAGGAGTTAATCTATAGCACTGTATTTTAAAACAAAAAATATTGTTTTAATTACCTGATTATATTTTAAAGAGGATAAAAGGCACTATTCCTTTATCCTCCTTAGTAATGTAATGAATCCTAGAAGGTACAAAAGTGCCTTCTCTATTTAGATGGTAAACACCTCCCTCTTCTGGGACTTTGAATATAGTGCTTGGCAATTAAGATTCTGGACACAGCGTGAGGCATTGTTTAGTTCTCTGTGCACATATTGGATAGGAAAGCTGGCCATTAATTCTTTTAAATCTAATGCGTCATTAGCTTGAGGAAGTATAGAAACTTGGTTTTTTCCTACTTATTCTCCTTGATATTTTTATGTCCCAAGGACCTAATTTTCCTTCCTACAGAGCTAATCACAAACTGCAAAAGCAAGGCAAAAGGAACATATGTTTTTAGGATTCTTCAGTTATTAGTGGCACATTATTAGCTTACTGCAAAATCCCATCACATTTGTCTTGAATTATTAATCAGTCTAAGACAAAATGAAAAGGCACTATCTTTTTATCAGACAGTTGCATGTACTGTGTTAAATGGTAGGCCAATTTTCATGAATTATTAATAAACACAGTAATTTAGCAGAAAGAAAATTCATTTCATTAATGTCTAAAGGATTAATAATTACAGTCTGGCAACCAGTCTCCCCCACTCTGTGAAGTAAGTATTCCCAAACTGTACCTACTGAAGCAGGTACATTTTTCAAATCGTAGGTGCATATTTTGAGTATAGTGTTCATCAAGTATAAAGAGTTTCTTAAACTCATCAGTAACTGCCACAGACAATAGTATGCTTTTATAGATGTTGCTGATCAAATCATCACAGGTGTAATGGTACCACATTATGGGAAACCATGGGACTATGTTAATAGGAAGTGATGTTAAAAAGAAAAGGGAGAAAGACTTTATCTAGATTCTTAGTACCAACAATCATAATTTATGGCAGTAATATCTTCTTGCTGTGAAGCCTCCGAGATTTATGAAAAAAGTCATTGCGAACAGTTCTCAAGTATGTCTTGTACTCATTTTTTTACAAAACACTGTCAAATCTGTTACAAGTAAAAGAAGCACAGTTATGTCTTACTCTAAATATTCCTACTTATGTGTAAGTACACAAATATGTGTATATTTATGCACAAAACCCGCAATCTGTAAGAAGGTATTTTTTTGTCAAAATTACCAGTATGGAAAAAGATTAATTTGGAAAGTTCACGTATACATAGCATGTGCATGCAGACTATCAGCTGAGCTCATATGCATACAGGAGTCATCTTTTCAAGAAAGCAATTTGCAATATAAGTACCACGTAAGTGCTTATGTTACTTTGTTTTACTGTTTTAGTAAAAGGTAATTAATTTTATAGCAAAACTAAGCATGAATTATATTTAAGAGGCACAAATCTCTTTTTCTCGTTAACTAACTTAGAAGGAATATAATGAAGAATATAAAAAAAGCTTGTCACTTTTGCAAATATTTCTGGTCATGATTGTGTATTATTATTTACAATAAATAGGGACAATGTTCACCACAAATCAGAGGTTTTGGCAGGGTTCTTTTTTATAAATTATGACCTTATACTTAGAGCAAGGCCAGTATTTTCAAAGCCAGTAACCAAGTTACCATGATTTATCAGTGCACATGGATTGGGCCAGCTAAACCATGCTTGATTTCAAGAATTCCAGAGAAATCATTGAAATAATGTTCTCAGCTCTTTTAACTAACACTGTGTTCTCAGGAATATTTCAGCATGGACTCTAAAAACCTAAATATTTTTCTGTCACTTTTGAATTCACAGTGGTCTTCATCTGTCTCAGATCACAAAGTATATTTAAAATCCATCTCTGAATTTTGAAATAAATTTTGTCCTTCATGAACCATGTAAAACTTCAAAGTAGCTGTACCTTTGTGTTATATATAATTATATACATACATAATGCACATTTATGACTCATTTGTAAAGATTACTGCAGTCTTACCAGCACTGTTCATAGTCTACAAGTAAGTGTATACAATTTATGGGAGAGAATTAAAAGAAGACAAATTTATACTAACAATAAAAAAAAGATTCAAGTATTTTGTATGATAATTGTTCACAGAATTATTGAAGTTCAAGGAGGTTATTGGATCCAAAAGCCCTGCTTAAGCAGACTGTCTAGTACGGTGTCCACATGGATTTTTAGTATCTCCTAAGAATGAAGACTCCACAGCCACTCTGGGTAATCTGTGCCAGTGCTCAGTCACCCTCACAATACAAGTATCTCCTAATGTTCAGAAGGAGCCTTTGAAGCCGGAAGGGTTAATCAAAAACACTTTTACCATGGAGCTCGTCTTGCTCAGTTAGTATGAACTGTTCAGGGAGGCTATGTACTGTACTAAGGCGATTAGGCCTAGGAACCACAACAAACACTAGACAAAGAACCCAACACACATAAATCTCATCCAGGGAGCCAAGGTAGACATCTGAATAGGTAAAAAAGGCCTAGAGCCAAGGGTTTCCCCAAGCCTGAGTGATCAGAACACGAGAACAATGGAAAGAACAGAGGGTTACGAAGGTCGCGCGAGGAAGAAGAGTTGATTTGAGACCCTAAGAGGAAGGCAAGCCGGAACTCCCACCATAATATTCCTCAAAATAGAGACCACGCCTCAATCTCTGCCCCAATTCCACCTGCCATGAATATTGTAATCTAATGATGTAATAGTATGAATATGTATGTAATTATGTTGTAATCATGATTAGAAACTGTATAAATGGCTTGATTTCACTCAAGCACTTCGAAGCTCTGTTATCCAGCCCAAGCTGGCAGCTTCCCGACATCGTAAGGAATCAATTAAATACCTTTTCTGTTTATTGGCACAAAATTCTGCCTGTAAGCAGTTTTTCTTTACCTGCCTTTTTGGGGCATCACCTTCTGTGCTTCAATGTGTGCCCCACTACCTCTGGTCATGGCACTGGGCACCGCTGAGAAGTGTCTGGCTCTGTCTTTAGAATCTCCCTTCAGGTATTTATACACATTGATGAGATCCCTCCTGAACCTTATCTTTTCCAGACTGAATTTCTCTCTCACAGGAGGGATGCCTCCGTCCCTTATTCACCTTTGTGTCCCTTTGCTGGACTGTCTCCAGTATGTCCATGTACCATACTGAGTTGCTCAGAACTAGTCACAAGTCTCCAGATGTGGCCTCACCAGTGTTGAATGAAGGGGAATGATCATTTTCCTTGACCTGCTGGCAACAATCCTCCTAATACAGCCCAAAACACCACTTAACAAGGTCACATCAGTAGCTCACATTCAGCTTGGTATCCACCAGGACTCCCAGGTTCCTTTCTGCAAAGCTGCTTATGCTGGGGCCAATAAACTAGAATATTGGTATGTGAGATCGTCCCTCCCTAGGTACAATTATTTGTAATTCTCCTTGTTGAACGGCATGAGGTTGCTGTCAGACCCTCTCTCCAGCTTGTTTAGGTCTCTCAGGATGACAGGAGAAGTCTATGGTATATCAGCCACTCCTTTCAGTATTGTCATCTGTCTGCTTCCTTGAGATTTGTGAGGAAAAAGACTTTCCCTTAGTTTTACATAAACAACGTTGGCTCCATCTTAGTATAGTTTATCCTAATATGAGACAGGAAATATTATTTTTTTATGCAATATGATTTATAGCAATATAATAACGTCAAGACTTTTTTTTTCCAAAATGATTCAATGTTTTATAACTTAAATAAATAAATAAATAATTTGTAACGTGCATTCACAATAAATAAGAAAAAAAACATGAACAAGGAAAGGCAGCACTGACTCATCCCCAGGAGTTTAAATTGCTTGTTCATTAAGGATCAAAGCATTATTTTGAGGTTTGGTTGTGTGCTCATGCTCTGATGTGAGCGTTATTCAGGTGATACTTACGCAGTGTTTGAGCGCCGCCTAGTGGAGAGACTTCTCTACAAAGCAGCATTTGTATGAGAAAACTAACAATTAGCAGTGATAATACTCGGCCTCAGCTGATTCACTGTTTTTTTTCCCCCTCGTTAGATTTACACACATATTAAAATTTTCTGAACTGTAAGTAAAGGAAATTGACATATCTGTGTGGGCAAGATATCTGTGCCTCACACGTGAATCAAATTCTGTTTATAAAAGTCTGGTGGAAACCCATTTGAAGGCTGTAGAATTAGAGGACACAATAAGCTGTGTAACAGAGCACAATTTGTAGGTACTGATTTTTGAAACATTAATTTCACTTGCAAAAAAAAGCAAGCTTTTAAGATTCTTTTTGTCAACTGATGAAAAGTACTTGTCCAATACAGCACAACTGTGTAAGTCCAGCACAGTAAGACATTTTAGCATTGCAAAGAAATAAATCCTGAACTCTATTTGATGTGAGGGTGGTGAGGCATCCTTTACTGAGAGGGTGCTGAGGCTTTAGAATAGGTTGCCCAGAGAAGCTGTGGATGCCCCAACCCTGACAGTGTTCAAGGCCAGGTTTGATAGGGATTTGATCAATCTGGTCAATAGGAAGGTGTTCCTCACCAAGGCACAGGGATTGAAACTAGGTGGTCTTTAAGGCCCCTCCAAACCCAAACCATAATTCTCTGATTTTTAGATATATTTGTGTTTTTGGGGTTTTTTTTTCCAAAATAATTAAGCATTAGATATTCAAAAGTATTTTTGCAGTATATTATAGGTCTGCAAAGAGAGAGAGATGAGAGAGAAATTTTAGGTTGAAGTTCAAAATGAGTCTCAAGACTCTGTTTTCATAGGCCCAGAAATAGGTCTGATTAACAAAGAGTTAAAAGAAAGAGACTAAGGAAAATGTATGCAATTTGGCATTACTTCTTAATTTAATTTCTCTTTGATAATTTAAAAGTACCAACCTTTTTTTTCCGATTCTTTCTGATTTAAGTAGGCATAGATAAATAGAAGTGAAACCACAGTGGTTTTTGAATTTATGAAACTGAAACCTCTTTTAGCCATCAGAAATTGGAATTAGGCTTTTGATGGTAAGAAAGCATCTACTTTAGGACTCTCTGCTATGTTACAGATATTTTTTTCCCCTGAGGTGATTTGAAAGGACAAATAATTTAACATAAACAAGCTCAATATAGAGGCTGAACTCTGAGTGCTCTAAAACAGTAACTAAATGCAGCATTACTCACTTCAAGTAATCCCTGGAGCTTTTAAGGCAAATATTTTTCCATTTGCCATGATACAACCAAGTATGACTTTTTATATTAATTGTTTCCAACCTCCCCTGCTTTTCCATTATCTGCATAGCTGAGGTCTGAGTTCTTTACAATGGTGAATAATTGCATTTTTTCAGTCTTCCCTGTTTATCTTTGAACTAGCATACGCATTGTGAAAAATGAAGCCTGTAAGTACCTAGATGTTACATTGTCCCAAGTTTCTTAATCAGGTTTGGTGTTTGTATTTTTTTTTCCTTCCTCCTAAGTTCTGTGCAGTAAATGGATAAGAAACTAGTGAATGGAATTTCAATGTACTGAAACATGATTCTTTTTACTTGCACGCACATTAACATATAGGACAAAGAAAGGACTTCTGAGCAGTTGTGGTTGTCATTTGCAATAGAGTTTAACCTTTTCTAACACAGTAAGTGCCATTATCTATGGGACAAAATTTGATTTTTCTTAATACAATGTTGACATTGAAAGTTTTATAAGGAAAATAAAACAAAAGAAAATCAATAACAAAATGGCATTATTGGAGAGGCACAGGGGGAAAATGATGCATTTTCCTTTAGAAATGAAAACTGAGGAGTGTTTTGTGCCACCGTAAATTGTATTCTGGCCAGCCATATGCATCTAGATAATTTCCTTCTTCTTTCTAACAGCTAAAGCTTAAAAATGTTGTGTGCACAATTTTACACGACACATATTTAAACTCGAAATACATTCCCTTCATGCCTTCATGCCTTTTCATTCTTTAATACTGTTACTAGAGACTGTTCCAATGCCTTCATGCATAATATGCTTTCAGTGTAAGTTTGCATCACCTTTTGAAAGCAGAACCTTCATGCTAAGGGAAGTCGTGTATCTAAATTAGTGTGGTACTAGCTTGAACCATGAATCAGATTCATTAGTTTGGACTCGATGCTGTGCTACTACTAAAAGCTTAGTCAGCTCCAACATAGGCAGAGATCACTCACAACTTTCTGCAAAATATTATATAGACATACACTTTCATTTTTATACTACTGCTAAATTACATGCAGTTGTATTGTACCTTTGAATTGTATTTTCATAGTTATCATTTATTCATGTAACCAGAATCTCAGTTGACCATCTGAGTGATGTTGAAATTGCATTTAAATTACCATGATCTGTTAGTTCTGGGTTTTCCTTTCAGAGAAGCTGGGTAATATAAAGTGATAAGAACCTGGTTTACACCATGTTTCAGCCTGAGATGGAGCTGTGATGGGGGCTGGGACAAGTACTACACCTATCAACTCACAAACATGTAGAGGTATATTAACGAAAGCATTGATATAGTAACACTATCTCTTTGATGATCAGATGATGAGGGGTTTTTAATATCTTGTACATTGATGAAATGATAATACTTACATTATTCTGATATTGTACCATTGATTCAGGTTTTTACTTTCAAATCCTATGGCAGATGATTAAAATTTTGAAAATAACCCTAATTTCTTTGAGGGTTATGATAGTTCTATTTCCTTGCACATGCAAATGGGTTGAATTATGAAATACTTTGGTAATTATACTCTTTATTTTCTCTATGTTTAAATATATAAAAACTGAAGATGAACTGTTTCAGAATCCCCATATGAGCATATAACTATATGTTTTTAGGTGTTAATTAATCAATTAATTAATTCAACTTGATATTTCTTCTAGTTCATGCAGATCTCTTCTAAGAGGGTCAGAAATGTGGACTTTCTGTTGTAGGTCAGTTCAAGAAGACCAAAACTTTAGTTCTAGCTGTTTTATGAGAAAAAATAGTATTGTTAGTACCAGCAATTCTGACAACACTAATGCAAACAGAACTATTCCCAGCTGCTGCCACATACAAATGTTAAAATTTCAGTATGTCTCTTGGATGCAGTTCCTATAGGTCTTTAGCTTCTGTTTTGCAACCTGAATAATTCATGAGGAACAAGTCTAGGTCCCCAGGAGACAGCTATGTTTAGAATGCTAAGGGAGTAAGAATTTTCTTCAACAATTTTTTGTATGAAAAGACAAAGTCTTACAGTATATTGAATTTGCTTCTATTGAGTGTATTAACTTGGAGCTATTCAATTATTTTCATCTCTTCATTTGCTTATGATACAAATAGATAAAAATGCTGTGTGTTCATTTCCACCTCAGAAGATTAATTTTAAAAATAGGTAAGAAAATAAAATGCAAATCATTATATATTTTTAGGAAAGCATTTTTGACAGTTGAAAGAAAGTTAAAGTATCATTTGAAACAATTAAAAAAAGAAAGTTTAGTCATTCTGAGCAGTGGATTATATTTCCTATTTTTAAAAAAAAAAAAAAGTGACTATGCTCTTACACATAATTTATTTTAAATTTCCAGAAATATATAAAAGAACATATACTTTGTAAACTGATGCCTTAGGGTTTTTATGTAATTGTAGATTTTTATACTTACGAGTGGTTTCCTACATTTAGAGTAGCTAGCAGCCTCTAACCCTGTGCTAGCTGTCTTAAGGGTCAGATAATAGCTGGAACACCATGCCTGGGAAACATGTACCAGAGCTAAGACAATTAGATAACATGTTAGTCAAAACAAGAAAGCAAAGCCCAGCAACCTTGGAGAAGCTCCAATAAGGGAAAGTGACATGAAGATGATAATAAAGGATGATGTAAAGGGGTCTTAAGACCTCCAACTCAATTCTAGGAGAGGTCTGCCATGGGGCAGAACCAAGGGAAGTTCCAGGTATGGACATTTCTTGGATTGGATGCAACCTTTAGAAACGATAATTGAGTAGTGTTATAAAATTAGTATGCTGTCACATAGAGAGCTTTTCCACCTCTTACACCTTGTTGACATTTCTCATACACACACACACAAACAGACATGCACACTCTCTGCGTGGCTGCCTTGCTCTCTGCCTCCCAGCCTGGTGTGGTGCCCTGTGTTTCCCCCCACTCCGAAAAAAGCTGGGGGGTGGAGCTCAGAAGAGCTCAACACGTTTGCAAAGGGGGGTTTTCCTCCCCTTTGCTCTCCTAAGGTGGGAAGGAGATGTTTCCCCTCCCTTGTTCTCCCAGGCTGGACCTCAAGAACCGTGAGTCCTACCTGAAGGAAGACAAAGCTGGTAATGGGAACTGGGTACCAGCATGAGTTGCTGGGGGTAGCTGAGCACTGCAGGGAAGCAGCTACAAAAGGGAGTTTCTCCCTTCTTTATAGTGGGTTGGGAGGTGATCTGACTTGGGCCCAGATGTTGCAAGAGTCAGTTTCCCAGCCTGTGGGTGAAAGG
>JAWWEW010000001.1:72071590-72154360 GCA_035583185.1 Anabacerthia variegaticeps | reverse complement strand
CCCCCCCCCCCCCCCCCCCCCCCCCCCCCCCCCCCCCCCCCCCCCCCCCCCCCCCCCCCCCCGCAAAAGGAGAAAGTGCCTTTAAACTTCTGTAGGTATAGTTTTGGTAGAGGATATGGAAAACACAGTGACCAATCTCTTGTAAGTTAAAGGACCAGGGGCCCCAAGTTCTCAGTGAGTGCTCTAAAAATAGACATTGGTGGAATCTCATGGATTCCAGCTTCTCTTCAGGTCTTCTTACAGAAATGAGATTGATGATATATCTTTCTGAATAGAGACTTTCATGAAAATCATTTACCATGTTCAAAATAATTCTGTAAGTGACCGAACTTCTGGGAAAAAATTGTTATTTCTGGCTTATAATAAAAATATATTGTTCTTACTGTACTGTAGTTCCATATAAAGATTTTGTTAAGAGAAAGTTAAACATACACAGTGCAATGTCAGAAAATAAATAGGCTAAGTTATATGTGCTGAACTGTCCTTTCTTTTATAAGTACACTAGTAAGTGTTGTTTCTTATTTAGGATAAAAGAGAATGCCACATTTGCCCAAGTTACCTTTCAGAAGAAGTGAAAACCAAAGGCAGATTTGCAGAAGTTACACATGCTGGGCATGTTTTTAGCCAGTTAAAATTATTGCTCCCATTCAGAGACACCTTCAAGAAATAATCGCTAGCTACTTTGGCAATAAGTGTTTTGAGGCACACAATTTTTATTTTTTTTTGGCCTGTTTTGTGTTTTTCAAGTGGAGTAATAGAAAATGTATTTCTAAATACCTCAAAGCTTGCCCAGTGTTTAAAATACCCATAAAATAACCTAACGCAGTATGTTTTAGTTTAGTTGCTTCTTTAAAAATGACATACCTATTTATCGTGAATGACTATAAACAAAGTCTACAGAAGTATAGGACAGGGATAGCAACCTTCTGTCCTCTGAAATCAAGATGAATGATTCAGTTGTACAGACTTTATGGTACGTAGTCTGCATGGTCTCCAATCTTACCTAGTGTTTAAGATGGAGCTGGAACACAGGCTGTGATTATCCTATACCATCAACAAAGACTTTCAAAAAATATTTCAGAAATCATCAGATGGATGTGTTCTTGTAGGTTGACAGAGTACTGGTTATAACTGATTGTTTTCGGTTCCCCAAGGCATTGTGACCTCAAAATAGCCCCGATGTTATTTTACAAGTAGGTCTGGGTGGACTAATGTATGTAGAAAATTACTTAAGTTACTGGATAGGTCACTTAGGAGCAATAGTAGTTAACTGCATATTTTGAGAACTGCATTTCTGAATGATGAAAGTATGAGTTACAGAATCATCACTGGAAACAAGAAAATCCTGAAAGTGTAGGACCTTTTCTGACCAATAGGGTGTATTTTTCATTAAAAAGTGAATGACTTTAAATTTGTATGTCTTTTATTTTCAATTTATAGAAATATGTAAGAGAATGAAAAACAATCAAGTGTAAACTGGGAATGTTTGGGTTTCAGGTTTTTGGTTTTTTTTTTGTATCAGGTTAGACTATTAAAATAGCAACGGATATTGACAGATCTAGAGAAATAAAGATACAGCACATATATGTTCATGCATTAAATTGGATCCTGTTTTGCATAAATTAGATAAGGTTGGAATTGCATTATTTTGTTAAAGTTTTCAGTAATACCTAATTTCTTAAAGAAATATTCTGAAAGTCAGAAATAACCACAGATTGTTTTGTTTGTTTACTGTTTGGTTTGGGTTTCTTTATCTTTCCAAGGAACTTGGAAGTTGTCTTCTTACAATGATGGAGATAATTTTTATCAGCTCAGGTTTTATAACTTTTTTCTTTTTCATTCAGTGTTGTTCAGTTTGAGAGCACTGATCATTAGATTCAATTTCTTTTGAATGCTGATACCATACTAACTATGGCCATTAACGTTTTTGTGATACTTATCACAAGAAAAAGGCCAGAGAGGGAGCTGATGATCTCTTCTTTTGGGTTTCTGGTAATAGGATGCAAAGGAATAACATAAGCTGTGCCAGGAAAAGGTCAGATTGGATTTGAGGAAAAAATTCTTCACTGAGAGGATGGGCAAACACTGGAACAGGCTCCTCACAGAAATGATCATGATCCCAAACCCATTGGTGTTCAAGAAGTGTTTCAACAATGCTCTTTTAGACTGCCCTGTGTGGCGTCAGGAGTTGGACTGGGTTACTCTGGTAGATCACTTCCAACTCAGAATATTCTATGATTCTAAGAGAGAATCATTGACTTATAGATCTCATATTAAAATCATTAAACAAACCCCAAATATTTTAAATATTTTGCTGTAGTATCAGAATATCAGTAAAAAATTCTACATGTTCCTTAGTAGCTAGTTTCAAGGATGGTTGCTCAAAGTATCATTATGACCCACTGATCGTAATAAATGAACAGAGACAGAAAAATTTCTAAGCTTTTAAAAAAAACCCAAAAAGACAACAAATACACAACACCACAAAACAAACCAACAATTCTGTGAAATAATTTGTTTTGAAAAAGCTAAATATGCCATTTCTTATAACAAGCTTTCAAGGAATAACATTGGAAAGGATTTTAGGAAATTAAGGACTTTAGGGCCCTTAATCTGAGATCAATAAAGCACATTTTTAAAATCCTAGCACTTTTTCCTCTGCATGTTCTTCCAGACCCTAGGCCTCTGATCAAACACGTTCATTTGAACCTGCTGTTTCAAAGTTATGAAAAATTTCTCTTGTGAATATGCTTTGTTTCAATTGTTTCAATTTAAACCTGTTACTCCCCCCCTCCCCCTCCACTCTCTGGAAGAGCTATGGAAAATAAAATATTCATTCCTTTATTGCAGCAGCCTTTACAAACCTGAAAATTGTTTTTTATGTTCATCCCAGACTGAATGACATGGATTCACTCAATCTCTTTTCATTCACCCTTGGTAAAATCTTTTCTAATCCCCTTCTAGTCATCTGCACCTGTCCTGAAGCAGCAAATATAGACATGATAATCCAGCTCAGGCCTGCTGAAGCCAGGTTGAAGAAAGGGTTACTTCACATCCTTCTGAAGCAATATGGTACTTGCAATTTTTCTATGGTGTTGTGGTTGCATGATACTTGCTAATAAATTTTTATTACATTATGAGGTACGAATGAAACAATCAATGGGTTTAAGTTGCTGTTCTTTCTGGGTTTTTTTGTTATTCGAACCCTTCTTCAGAGGTTGATGTTAACGAAGTAAAATTTGCCTAGACTTTGAAAGAGTTAATAAGAAGGATAACACAGCTCACTAAATAATAAGTAGGCTTTTTTTTTTTTATTTAATATTGCCATATATTTTAAAGCAATTAATTTCTTTTTTCTTTGTTTGGTTGGTTTGTTGGGTTTTTTGTTTGTTTGGGCTTGAGTTTTTTGTATGATTTTTTTGTTTGGTTTGGCGGTTCTTTTTCTTGTTATTTTGGGGGCTTTTAATAATCAGGTACTACAAGTAAATTTTCATCTCCTTATAATCACATGTCCTGGTTTTGGCTGGAATAGAGTTATATTTTTCCTAGTAGCTGGTACAGTGCTGTGTTTTGGGTTCAATATGAGAATAATGTTGATAACAAATAGGTATTTTAGTTTTTGCTTGGTAGTGTTTGCTCTAAGTCAAGAATTTTTCCGTTTCCCACACTGCCAGTCAGAAGGTGCACAAGAAGACAGGAGGGAGCATGGCCAGGACAGCTGACCTGAACTGACCAAAGGGATATTCCATATCATACAGTCTCATGCCCTGTATATAAACTGGTGCAGATGGCAAGGAGGTGCCTCTTGCTGCTTGGAGACAAGCAGGGAACAACAAGTGAGGTCAGTGGATGGTGTGTAATGCTTGTTTCTCTCAGATGTTCTCCCACTCTCTCTCTCTCTCTCTCTCTCATTCTCTCTCTTTCTCTCTCTCCTTTTGATTACTATTATTGTTATTATTGTCCTTGCAGTTGTAAATATGATCATTAATTTTATTAGTATTACTGTTATTTTTTTTTCCCAATAATTATTTTGTTCTTATGTCAACCGATAGGGTTTAATTTTTTTGTTTGATTCTCCTCCCCACTAAGAGTGAGGAGTGAGTGAGGGACATGTTATTTAGCTGTTGGCTGGGATTAGACCATAACAACACAAAAGAAAACAGGAATTATTAATTCATAATTAATAATTAATTTTCTGGAGATTACTTTCTTTCCAGTTGTATCAATTCTGTCTCTGTACATGGTGACTTTTATATAGAAATCATAGAAATTAACTAAAAAGGGTGAGATTCAGTTCTAGGTGAAAGTAGTTCACATTAAACGTCTAAAATAGTTACTTCCATGAGAATTGCAATTTGCCATTGAAGGCAAAGTTACTTGTGAATAATTCATGTGATCAAATACAGATTTCTACTTTAGTGTGATGGGATTGGCTCTAAAGGCAACTAAAGATAGATGTTTGAACCTTCCCAATGTAGTTGTCAGAAAAAAAACATAGATGATTTCCCCAGATAGAATTTTACCAGTTTTCTGTTTTGCTTGCTCAAAGAATAATAATGATTTAGATATTGAGATTTTTTTGAGACTTAAAAATCATATTTGTAGCACATTACTATTATGTTCAGCAGCTGAAATAAGTTGCAATTAAAAAAAAATCTGGCACACAGTGACTAAATACAGTCTTGGGGTTGCAATTAAGTAGGAAAAGGAAAGACAAGGTCTAACGACATAATGCTACTACTACTGCTAATAGTAATAAATGGTGATGATGATGACAACTACAATAACTCCACAACAAACCCAAACTACTGGTAATGTTTAGGAATGAAATTAAAAGAAACGTCAAGACATGATCCTGAAATATTGAATAGAGGGAGAAACATAATGATGAAACAAAGATGATTAAAAGGTAAATGGTGGAAATTAAAGAGAAATACAGTTTCTAGAAACATCTGTTCAATTATAAAACTGGTTCATAGCTCAAGTAAGATAAAGATGTCATAATGGTTCTGGAATTTGATCAAAAGGACACAATGGGGGATTTGATGTAATAACTGAGAAGTCAGATGGGGCTATCTAGGATGGTATTAAAAAAGAACCTACACAGAAATGCCGCATAACATATTCAAATGCCTTAAAAGTAAAGGGAAGTGTGGCAACATTTTCAGTTTAAAACAATGGTAGTCATCACTCTTTATTCTTTAAAGGTGGTAAAATCCTTTTGTTGTCAAAGAAAAGACCTTAAAGCAAAACTGAAGGAGAAGAAGAAGGAAAAGACTTAGGGAATAAAGATTCACTTGTAAGAAAGAGAAAAGTGACAGAAAGGGGAAAAGTTCAACCATATTATGCCCATTATTTCTTGCAAGAGATCTCTGAGATCATGTAATTAGAGAGAAGCAGGTGAAGAAATGGGTGAAAGATTAAAAAGTCAAGTATGAGAAGAGACAACAGGTATTACAAGTATGAAATATGAGTAACCTTAAAAAGTCTACTAAGCAAATGATGACTCTGAAGGGACAAAAAAATTGTGATGTTTGATCTTGATGGGTGCATTGCTTAAAAAACAAGTTGGTCAATTCTAAAGCATAAAAATTCAGGCAAGTGTAGGACAACACTGGGGTGAATGAACAAAGGAAATAATGAGTCAATCCAGATACAGAAAGGAAGTACATGAGAGGATGTACAGTAGATTAGCTACTCAAGAACTATATGTAAACATCATTTGTGCATGAAAGAAAAATGGAAATAAATAGATGACACAACAAAAGCATCCAAAAATTTTCATAATTAACCAAAAAAAAAAAAAAAAAGTTGGTGAATAGAAATTGTAATGGAACTGTATCTATGATAGTTACTCTGGTGGGTTGACCTTGACTGGGCACACAGTACACATCATATTGCTCTATTACTTCCCACCCTCAAGGTGAGGGACATGAGGGAAAATAGGATTAAAGACTCGTGGGTGGAGATAAGGACAGGGAAAGACCATTCACCAATTATCAATCTTTTAAACTTATACACAAAAGATGTCTTTAAATGCATTGTCAATGAGAATGTATTCCTTCATGAAAGTTTCTATGACTCGTATTTACAGTAGGAAAACTGTTCATATATTAGAAAAATCCTCTTAAGGTGAAATCAATGCTGAAAAAAAATCTGTACCATAAAGGAAAGATACAAGAAAGGTTTTATTTTAAAATCTGTTGAGGTTTTGTAAACCTGAACTACTAAGACATTCATATTCATATATTTTCAGAGCACTTCCAAGCACTTTATCTACTTATTGTTGCTTCAATCAAAACAATGTTTTCAACATGAAATGGATGTATCCATCTGAGGATTTGTTTAATAGCAATTTCATAAAACTGCTAGCAAGTACTCTTATTCACACAAATACTCATTTTAAGTGCCAAAACCTCACAGTATGTTTGTAAAAATTGAAAGTTTAAATGTGGATGTTTAAAAAGACTTAGTACTTTAACATGTCAGTAGAAGTGTCCCTATTTCCTGAAAGAAACCAAGAAGCAATTATATAGAGAGTTTTACATATATGAATAATTCCGTTGAAGTCAATGGTAATTCTGAGCAGCAATCAGGTTCATGACATGATTCTTCTCAGGATAAGGACATGCTAAGTTTTAAAATGTGTTGAAACAGGGAAAAAAAAACCTGTCACAGTCTTCCTTGATTCTAGTTGTATTTAAGATAAATGGGGATACCAGAAATAAGTTCAAGAGAACTGTTATGATAAAACCCAATAATATTCAAAGCATATTTATGAAAGTGCTAGTTGATCTTGAAATACTGCTCTGAACACTAAATTTTACATCTGCTTTTGGATTCTAAATTTAGATATTCTATAATCCTGTGCAGATGTATCTGAAAAATTATTGTAAATATGGTACGAGATGACCGAGGGCCTTTTGTTTATATAAATTCAGATGCACAATGTTTATCTGTGGAATTTCATGGAAGGCAAATTCATAACAAAAGTTATATATTTTTTGTTATTCTTTGATTTCTTAATGCTATAATGAACTCTGAAATTTTTCAACAAATATTGTTTTATTGCAGAATTATCATTTTGTTAAAGACTGTCAACTGTGCACTGCAAACTGTTGTGGTGTTGCCACTGGGGGATTTTTGTTGTGTTTGTTGGGGTTTTTCCCCCCCAAATTCTGTTGCTTAATTCTTTTTATTATTAAGAACTTTTATGAAAATTAAGCATTTCCTTTCTCATTTCCAAATCACTTTCTTTTTTTAATTACCTGTAAATAAGAAGTAACTTCGAATTTTCATTTATATATTGCCATGAAAATAATTATAGATTTTCATAGGATGCTCCTGGGCATATTTGCTATGAATAAACACAATCAGTCCCTTTTCTCAAAGATTATCTTATTACATAGTTGAGCAACAATGGCTCAATTAACGAGCTGAATTCTACTGTATGAAATTCAATTATGCTCTTAAAGGAAAAGTCTGGGGGAAATCTTCCTTAACATTTCCATTAATGGCCTCGGCACAGAAAACAAAACTGTGCTGATAAAAAGTGCTGATGACACAAAGTCACAGAAAGAGTTTGTCAATAAAAAGGAGGGATGGGATAAAATAAGAAAAAAAAAAAAAGAATGCTGAAGTAAATGAGGAAGGAAGAAATTCAACAACACACAATTCAAGGTTAATACCTGTAATTAAAAGATTCTATGGTAAGAATAGACTTGGTTATATTCCTCAGCTGAAGGAAGAATTTGAAATGCCCCTATGATACAGCCATGGGGAGAGCAAAAAAAGTGAATGAACAAAAAAATCAAACAAGTTAGGTGTTCCAGAGACAGAAAAATATTCTTAATGGTGTGCAGAGTCACTTGAAATATCATCATCCAGTGTACAACAAGTGTAGTCATCCACACTCAAAAGTAATTGTGGATTTGTATAAATGTATAAAGAGGGGCAGTTTGTATGATTAATGAATCAGGGAGCTGGAGTGGTTTAACTTACCATTTAAATGCTGAGAGGATGATTGCTGTTCATTAATGTATTGGAGAAATCCAAGGAGTAAACACTCTGGAGGAAAAGTAACATTTTACACTAAAATATTTTGCTATTAAAGCACTAAAGCACTATCAGTCACATATATATTTAGACTGGGAAACAGGAGCATGTTCACACTATCAAAGCAATGTAGTTTTGTATGTGTTTTCCAATAGGAGCAGAAGGAACAGAAAAACTTGAAAGCGATATGAGGTGTGATGGGGAGGTATTCAGATTTTCTACTGCAGGTGCCATCATTATATGTCAAGACACAAGATGTGGCACCATTAGGTACTAGATAATTTAAGCTGTCCATCACTTTCTTCATACTAGGCATGAAAGTTAACACTGGAATCCATCTTAGTCGCTTCAGCAGGCATCTAGAAGAAAAACAGCTTTATCAATTTTCATATATTTATGTAAAGGAGTTTGTTGTGGTTTTGCCATTTCTATGAAACTGGATGTAATTATCTTTCTGTTTCATTTAATATTTTGTTTCTTTTCTGTTCATTGCTTCATGTTCTCCACAAGTTTTCCAAAAATTGCATTCCAGACTTACACAGCTGTAGGGTTTTGAGGTGTTGCTCAGTTTTATTTAATTTTTGTTTTCACACACACTAAGTTTTATGCTATAATTCTGTAAGACCTTTACGTTCATGTGTAATATTCTCTCAAGTAACTATTTTGCCATTGTCTTGCCTTTAAATTTGTTTAAAAAATAGATTAATATCTGCTATCATGTTTTAGTTTTGTGTTGTTTTTTGTTTTTTTCTTTGGGTGGTTTCTTTTTTTTTGGGGGGTGTAGTATTTTTAATGATGATGAGGGAAAATGTTTTTTATGTGTCCTAGATAATAGTCTTCCTTATTGGAATTCAGCACTCACACTGAAAGGCTACTGACAAACCAGCCCATTTTAGGGGTTCACTATTGCAAAAGAGCATACCTCTCCTGAAAGAAAATGAGAAAGGCTATCTGCTCTTTCTAGTGTGAAAACAGCTCATGTACAAGGACTTAAATAAACTGGTAAAACTAAAGTATTGGTTTTAGTCATGTTGTTGCACTTGATCAAGCTCCAACCTTCTTAATCTTCACTGAGGTCCTCAGCCTAGATAATCTACTTGCTTGATGCAAACTAATATTTGCTGCAAAACTGTATTCAGGATTAGATGATAAGACAAGAAGCAGAATAATAAATAAACTACTGCTTCAAGGAACACTTATTACAGTATATTTCCAAATGGCTTCAAGTACTTTCACTCAATGCCCTTCACCATCTTTATTGCCCTCCTTTGGACACTCTCTAAGAGCTTAATACCATTCTTATATTGTGGTGCCCAAAACTGCACACAATATTCAAGGTAAGGCCACCCCAGTGAAGAGCAGAGGGGGACAATCCCCTCCCTCGACTGGCTGGCGATGCTTTGCCTGATGCCCTCTGGGACACAGTTGGCCCTCCTGGCTGACAGTGCACACTTCTGACTCACGTTCCTTGCTTCCACTGGGCATACACCTTTCTGGTATTGCCTTATTTTTGAGGGAACATCCCTGCTCACCCAGGTGGCCTTTTGCTTCACCTGCTTGACATCCAACATTTGGGAATTCCCTGCCCCTCCCCTTAGGAGGGGATGTTTGAAAAGTGACTAACACTGGTCGAACCCCATCACCTGCAAACATATTTTCCCAGGGGCCTTACCTCTCAGTTTCCTAAGCAGCCTGAAATCTGCTCTCCTGAAGTCCAGAGCTGAAGTTTTACTGGCATTTTACCTCCTGTGAACAGATATTTTAAACTTGATCACTTTGTGGCCAACATGAGCATCAATCTCCACTTCACTCATGAGATCCACTCTATTGATAAACAGCAGATCAAGGAAGGCATCTTTCCAATTTGATTCCCCTAGAATCTATTCCATAAAGTTGTCATCCAGGTTTTTTAGGAATCTCCTGGCCAAGGGAGTCAATCGTGTCCCTCTACTTTGCTCCAGTGACGTTGCGTCTGGACTACTGTTTCCAGTTCTGGGCTCCACAGTTAAGAAAGACAAGAAATAGTGAACACAAACTGAAACACAGAAAGTTTCACTCCAACATGAGTGAAAGAGCAACAAGGATATTCTCCAGCTCCACACAGCTTTTCCCTGCCCAGAAAGGAGCTCTACTGAGCTGGATTCACAGATGGTTGTCTGAGAAGGAAACAGAACTTCTTTGGAACAGTGAAGTGAAGTTGTCTGGAAGTTGTATTAGTACTTAGTCATGTCAACAATTTTTAAGTTAGTTTATCTTCTGCATTCCTTACATTGATCCTGAATATACAGTTACTTGATTTCTTACACAATTAATTGATTTCTCATAAGTCATGTTTTCTCAATAAAACATCTGCCTTTAGATGACGTGAAATGGCCAACGCTTCCCTGTGACAGAAGTCTCTTTAGTCTGATTCAGAAATACTGACAGGATTCAGTGAATCAGGTAAGCAATGTTACTTTCCTTGAGACATCCTTTTGCCTTGACAGTACTTGCCCAAAAAAAGTAAACTTTCCTTGTAGAAATGTCATCAACAAAGTACAGGACCTTGGATACTTAATATCAACCTCTTCTATGTCCTGCTTCTGATATTGCTGTTCTTGATGTGGTGGTGGTTTTGTTGTTTTGTGTGTTTTGTCTTTTTTTTTCCTTAGAAATCAACATATGCTTTTTAGAACAGCTAATCACTTCACAGGGAAAAGGATAAGGTGGTGATAGATAGCACAAAGGTTAAATTTCACATTCCACATTTCTGGGGAGGAAAACTGCTCTGATATTCTAGTGAAAGAAAAATCCTATTATGCTCTTCACTTAGAACTGAATCTAAAATCAGAGTAAAAAGACACTTAGTAGGAAAAAAACCAAACCCTAACTTTTTAAAACACTAATAATTTGCACAGAGTGTAGTCCAAAATACCTTATGTGTAATCTTCAGGGCTTATAATGCACAAGCACTAAACCTGAATTAATTAAGTAACCTGACCTTGCTATTTATTACTTAGCAAAGAAAAGGTTAGTCTTTGGCAGACTGAACCAATACCAGTTTAAGTTAAAAATACTCTTCCAGTTGGTATTGGTGGTTTTGTGGTCTCTAAATAGTAATAAGACATTACAGTGGAAAACTGTTTTGTTCTCTGCCTAGGTAATGAATAACAACTCATATTTATCAGTAGTACGTTGTCCATGGAAGGAAAAAACATATTTTTTTACCATTTTCTTCACACAATGTGTGTGGAACTTCTTCAAACTATTACTTTTTCTGAAAGCATTAAAAAACACAATGGCAAGCCTGAATGAGCTGTGAGTGTTGCCATAAGAATAATGACATCTGAATAAATGCAAAGATGTTTGAGAAAGCAAAAGTGGTATCTGTAGAATTTACCAGTGAAGGATTTTTAAGTTGTTCTTTTCTGTGAAAATGTGTTACAGAAATAGACACAATCAAGTCTGTTGCTGCTAGTATTGATGTGTGCCTCTTTTGTTCATTATTCCTCTGCATTTTCCTTCTGTTTATTTTCTATATCTTAACACTAATATTTCCAGTATGAGGTGGCATGGAAATTGATATAATCGTTTCATTTTCAATAGAGACAGAACTGCAGTACAGGGACAATACCTTTATTTGGTACTTATAAAGTACCAAATAAAGGTCTAAAGGTACTTATTTTGCACTTATTTAGCTTCTTATGGACTCATCCTATCCACTGATTCAATATATTGGAAAATATTGTGAAATTTTATGGTTGACTTATCACCTTCACAATATGTAACATATATTAAAATATTTCCAAGAAAATTAAGTCTGTATCTTTCCTAAAGAAAAGTACAGGTGAAAACACACTGTACTTTGTAGGAGAAATTGTTTGGTTTTTTCTTCCTTTTGGGTTATCTCCTAACTGTTTCTTTTTGAATTTTTACTTCACTAAATGTTTAGTTTCATCTAAAATTAAGGAAAACATTATTTCTTTAATGTTGTGCTGTACATCTTCAGTCTAATTGGTATTTACTGGAAAGAACTCTTATTTCCCTCATCATTTTCTCTATTTTCTTAAACAAAAGCAAAGAGTACACTCTGAGGCTTCTGCTTTGCTTTACTTTAAAGCCACCATCCAGGCACTTCTGATAAAATTATGCAGAAACAAAAAAGCCACTGCATAACATAACCAAACTTTATTTAGGCTATCTCTAACCTTAAAGAAGATATATTTAGCACTCTTCATCTTTACCTATAATTAAACCCGATGTCTAATAGATGTCAAAGATAATAATGTAATTGTTAGATGGATCTTCAGAAGGTTCTAAACTAGTTGATAACGTTATAAGAAAATGTAAAGTAATACTGCTTCCTATGTGGTTTTTTTTTTAAGATTACAAAGAAGATTGCCTATCATTCGATTTCAGACTCAAATGATACAGGCTCTGAATTTTTTTTTTCTTCTGTTAATATTCCTAAAATATGTCTTTAGTTGCCTTCTTAGAAGGAAACAGAATTGACACCTCCACTCTCTATGCAATTATTTCTATTCATTCTCACCTACTCTAATTCTAAAATTCTGTTTTGAACCACTTTATAATGATTTTTATTGTTATTATTAGGTTTTATTAACATTAGCTATTACTAATATTGTGTATTAATTTATGGTAAAATGTCTTTCAGGTATCTATACCTGTTTCTAGGTGTTCACAAGTTTAGGTTTTCTCTTGTTATTTTCTTTGGTTTTTCAGATGGTAAACATCATTACGGTTTGGTAATAATGCTGATACTCTCTCATGATGCCTCAACCATCTGATGGAGGTGTTTTTCAAAGAAATTTTAGAGTAAAAAGAGAAGCATAATTCTTGCAGATAATGAAAAAAAAAAAAACAAACAAATAAATTGAGGAATAGCATTTTTCCTGGATGAAGATTTCACAGAGTTATTTTTTTGCAGATTTACCCACAGGCACCATGCTGTTGCACCCATTATGTTAGTAATAGCAATTGCTTTTTTTGTTGTTTTTTCACTTAATGCAAGACCTCATATTTATATGAGGGGCTGTGCTAAAGTGCCACCAAGAGTTCAGCTAAGAAACCCCTTTATAGCTTGTTGTGTAACTCTCTGAGCTGACTGGAACAAATCGCATGCTGGAGCTACATTTTCTGGTTACTACAGAACACTTCTTAATCATCCAGCAGCACATGTGCCTGCTTTAAGTGGAACATTTTGACCTTCTACCAATTTCACTCATACAGATCACTTATTTACCAACTTTAAGTTTTATTTCAAACTTCTGGCCTCCACTTTCATCCTCCATGCTGTGAATGCCTTTGGACTATTAGTTTTCATACTTAAGTACATGTTGGGTATTCCCTGCACTTTGAAAAATAAAAGACAAAAGTGAAAACAAAGGGACAAGTAAATAATTCCGCTAAGGCAGTAAAAATTAATTATTGTTTACAGCAAGCTAACCTGACTGATGGAGTTAGTGACCACTATGGGGCCCAAAACTTAGATGTATTACATTTTATATATGAAAGTGCATCCAGACAACTGATATCTTCAGGCCACTCGGGAAAATTTTGGCTGTCTCAAATTCTGGCGTATAGTTAGAGCCAAGGCTATAACTTGGTTCTTATATCATTGAGAGAACAGTTGAACAAGTTTCATTATATTTTTCTTTTACTATTTATGTAGATCTTTAGAAAATTATTATATCATTGCTGCTGACTTAAGACATCATAAATATATTCTTGTCAGTGAATTTTAAGCATGAAGATGAAATAATCCTTTTCCATCCTAGTGCTCTAGTGTAATTGCATAAAATCAGATTTGAAAGGGGTTTTATCTCACCTCCTCAAATAATTGCATATGCTAGAAGGATGCAAATTTTTAATCAGTGCAGCATTTTTGCACAAGAAAACACAGAAAACTGCTGGGTTTTTTGTTGATGAAGTTAATTATTAATTAAAAGAAAATATTTGTTTCACGCAAAGTTTTTTTTTTTGTTTTTTTTATTTTTTTTTTAACTATTGTGACCTCCAATGCTCTCTTTTTCACAGTCCCATTAAAACAGTGAACTGTTGACGTGTGGAGAATTTTTAATCCCCTATTCTTACCTGTTGACTCTTATCCATGTGACAACTGATTTGTATAACTCCAGATGCTTTGACAGAAAGAGTAGACATACTGATTTAAATTTAGATGCCTGGAACTTAGTCTGCTATCATAAACTGCTTTTGCAGCATGCACAGAGAAACAAGCAAAAAAACCCCATTAAGTAACTAATCTGATCAAGGATAAATGTATTCTATCCTGAAAGATGTTTTGGGAGACGCAGGATCACGGAGCTATTACCTGAAGTATACAGTATACCGTATATTTAAATTTGGATTTATGAATTATGCTTACAGACTGTGTAGGAAATCAAATTCATGTAGAAAAATGGAACAAACAAGGTGAAAAACTGTATAGAAGAGATAGCAAGAAAATAAAATTCACTGTAGTTTTTGAGGAACTGAAAGTAAAATAATGACATTAAAAATCAGTTTCAGGAATGTAAAAAGCTTAATTTTAGAAACATCTTGAAAAATATATTGTCATGTTATTAATCATATTTGAAATATATATGATGCATTTTAAAACATTCCTCATTAATTTTATACTAAAATTCTGATTTCCTTAAATTAAATTATCTTGGAAATTTAAAATAAGTTCATCAATCGAAGAGGTGAGTCCAGCCACATGAAGTAATAGCTGCTTCTGCTTTAATCACCAATGTTGTGTTTTCTGATCTGCAGGTTTATTGATATGAATTCCCCATTATTATTTCCCTTAATATCACTTAGCAATGTTTCATAAAGACACATACTGGATTGAGTTCTATTTGTTGTTAAAAACTATTATAATAATGATGCCATTTATTGATATTCTCTCTTTTGATTAGGATTAATCTTCATTGCCATTATCAATCATAATCTGTGCCCAAATCTGAGACTAACAATAGCCATTATCATCTTAAAATTACTGTATTTCAGTATTACATAATCAAATTTTTTGAGCAAAAAGCATCTTGTTTAGTGTATAAACATTAAAAAAAGCAACTGTTCATAAACTTCACTGAGAAAAAGAGGAAGGAGACTGATGAGAGCACATACTGATTAGGTAAATATATGTCATAGATTTAGCGGTTTAGTCAGGGACAACACAACATTTTTCATTAGTATGGGATCAGCATTTTCATCTTAAATAAATAAAATCTTTTACAGTGACTCCAAGTGAAGCAACTGTTTGTGATAAATGAACCAGTAAATGGGTACATATATCTGACAACAGTAATCCATCTCTTTATTTCCTCAGGGAAAGCCAGTAGTTCAGGTTCATGCTGCTAATCAAGAAAGGTGCATTGTCTTTTTTAACAGGTGATTTCTACTTTTTCGTTTCAAAGCATACTTGCAGGCTGCCTTACTCTGGAGAAGACCTTGGGTTCTGTATCCTAATTGGATGATATTAATTGAAATCACTTAGATTTTTAACACCTCATTTGGTCAACTATATCTCTGTGCTGAATGTATTTTTTAACTAAGAACTGGTGACTTTTGAGGGTACATATGAAGCATTAAAGAAAAGAGACCAGAAAGTGAGCTCTAGCACTACAATCTCATCATCTATAGAGTTACTTATTAATTCAATTTCAGGCTCTGTTCAAAAGAAATACTGAACATACCCACTGGCTCTAATGAAAGCTTAGACAGTTTGAATATATGCAGGCAGCTGTAAGCAATGAACTTCACCCTCCAGGAGTACTTAGGTATTAAGCACCTTTCTGGCTTCCCTACTGTATCCTGCATGGTCTATGGTATCTTACTTGCCTAAAGGGCACATGTGTCCTGTAGTTCCTGCCCTGTACACCCTATAGGCGTTTCTTATTCTGTTGGGTATTTAAAATGTTACTAGATAACCACTTTGTGATTTCTGTCCAGATAAGTTCATCCCAAATTAGAAACACCAGACAATCATACCTACTGTACAGTTTAGAATCATCCAGTAACTACCCAAAATAGTGTATACTGGTGTGACTGTTTTAATTGCATAAAAATACTATTAACACAGTGTGAAGATTTTAATTCTTTTGTGAATGAAGAAAGCCTCAGAATTCTAGGACTCCTTTTCTTCACATTCTGTTCTTTGAAAATGACTTCACAAATGATCTAAATATTAGATTTCTGAAGTACACAATGAAATATCTCTAGTAACAATAATATTAAGTTATTTCTTATTCTGGGAGCTGTGGTACACAGGCATGTTAAACAAGATCAGCAATGAACTGAGTTGCTAGTAATAAATACCGAAGTTACAAAAACAGTTTTATCATTCTGCTTACTATAAGCTGACAATTCAGCAACTGGAATGATTAGAAATGTCAGCAGACTTATCATATTGTTATTCAAATAAGCACTAAAGCAACAAAACTAACTGCAGTAGTTATTTGACTGAAACTATGTGGTTTACATTGTCTCATGTAACCAACTTGTGAACCTGGAACAGACCTAACCATGATTTATGACCACATTTTTCTAGATTATTACTTAAAAAAAAAAAAAAAGGGAGTCTCCCACTACTGCATACTAAAGCCACCTGACATAACACTTTACCTGACTCTGTACGGCTTGTGTGTTGAATACAGTACAGCACTCAAGCACCAGGCAAAATGCAACAGCCATTTTTTAAAAGAGATGCTACATTCTGGAAATAACTTTCTGGTCAAGTTAAGGTCACACCAGAACAGTTCTTGAAAATCAATGTCGTCATTTCAGCGCTGTTACCATGTGGGTGAAAAATCAAACCCGACAAAACAAGAATCCCAGTTATTTTTGATTGCCTTTCTGAGAGATAAATATAGCTGAGCTTTGTGCTTTATTATGATACCTTAAGTGTCATAATTTGAAAATATATGCTCCCAATTTTATGTTTTTCCATAATCTGTAGAAGATCCTCCTGAAAATGGAGGACATCTAATTTCCTACTTTCCGAGGAAAGCAGAGACTCTGTGTGAGAAAAGGCTTCTACATCTTTATGGGATTCTTAACCACCCAACTAGTTGCATGAGATGATTCACAATTTTTCATGTTTTTACTAATTATTTTTTTTTATCCATGGTATGGTAGATAACTGCAACTTTTGAAACATTTTCCTTTCTTTCAACTTGTCTGTCCATATGCAGATTTTTGATTATTACAAATATAAGTACTGTGCTGGTATGACAAGATTCATAGTATTTCAAATGCAAAAAAGATGTAAGATATTCTGCAGACTGTCTTGTCTAATCTAATTTTAGCCACCTAGAATTTGAGTATATGAATCAAGCAGCTCCTCTTAGCACTCAATGTAGTTAATGGAAAGAGACAGTGTGAATGATTGTTAGATAGAGTGACTGTTCTTCAATTGTAAAATAATGACCTAAGATAAGCAGAAGATACTTTCTGTAACTTAAAGACAGATATAGATGACTAAATTATGGATGAATTAAACTATATAAAAAGATTCCTATTTGTAAAGTTTGTTAGACAACTAAGCCTGAAAATAAAGAGGTGTTAAAAATTTACTACGATGTAAATGTTTTCTTGTGAACAGTAGTAAACCAGCTCCCCGGTAAACCAGGCCAGAGTAGATAGAGTTCAGTAGATGAACTTTCAAAATTTCTGGTTCAGACCTTTAGGCTCCATAGTCATAGTGAATAGAAAACCTGAATGATAGAAAACGTGAATGATGAAATCTTGGAGTAAGGCTAATCAGACCAATGGTTCTGGTTGTACCAATAGTTACAAGTTGAATGACGTTTATTACTGATGATGCATTATATCTTAATTTGGACACAAATCAAGAATTTTAATTTTTCTCAGAGGGAAATGGTACATATTTCAGTTGGTGAAAATTAAGCCTATTGTTAGCTAAATAGTAAGTTAAGTTCAGCCAGGCTATTTTCATTATGTGAATTCCTGATACCTTCAAAGGCAACCTCTTTGAAATGTTATCCTCCACAAAGACTGGGGTTTTTTTGTATTTCACATATGGTTTACACAATTCTGTCACTGCTGTTGTGTCTACACACACGACTAAGGCATGTCCCTTAGTGCCATGGTCCAGTCGACAAGGTGATGTTTGGTCAAAGGTTGGCCTTGATGATCTTATCAGTCCTTTCCAACCTAATTTCTTCCATGATTCTGTCTACAAATTTACATTACCAGAGTTATTATAATACTTCAGAAAACAGAAACACTTAGGTATACCTTCAGTTGGTATTTTTGCCTGATTATATGTATAATTTTATATTTTAGTCCACAACCAGTGGCCTTTCTAGTCTAAAAGTTGTATTCTATTCATAACAGTATATAGACCCAGAAGAAGATACTTTGGTGTCTACAGTTTTAGAAATATGTGGCATATGGAAACTTTGAAAAAGTTATGATCTAGGAAAAAAGTTCTCTCCATTATTATGCCAAGTACTTCACTAATATATGTATATTTTCAAAATAAATATTTATCAGAGAAACCAAAAGGAATGACAGATTTACATTTTAAACAGAAGTTAGGGAGTTTGTGCTTAACTCATCCCACTTCCACCCACAGTTAACATTAGTTTCTGAAAATACAAGATTTACTTTACTAATATATATTATGAATCCTCAGTGAATATATTTACTTTTTTTTTTTTTTTTTTTTTTTTTTTTTTTGATGAATTGTCAAACTGCAGTTAGGAATTCAGGGTAAAAATCCAAATTCCTCACCGGATATGAGAATATTTTAAGATTAATTAAAATCTATTTAGCTTTTCTTACTTTTATTTATTTTTCTGACATTCACAAAATTTGCAAGATAGTTACTTATCCTGTCAAAAGTGGAAAAACTAAAACAAGGAAATAATGAAAGTGAGTCAATCCAGAAGCATCATCACTAGGAATGCTCAGAGAATAAAGGACTGGTTTCCCCTTTTTTTTTGTTCTTTCAAAGTTTTGTTCATTCTGCTATTTCTGTTTCTGACATTCTCTTCTCTTTCTTTCTCTCTCTCATCTCTAATTAACTTCCACATAATGAGTACAATTTAGATGACTGTGTGTGAATGTCTATGACGTTTCTGAAGATGTTGTATTTTGGAGATATCCATATGGGATAGGTAAATATGACACAAAATGGCAGGAGAACTGTTTTTGACTAGATCAGCACATGGAGTCAGTCAGGAAACTCATGTATCCCAAATTGCACTTGAATGCCTGTGTTTTGGTAGTCAAACCTTGCTGTTTAATCTGAGCTACCTGCTTAGATGGTCTGCAGGCAGTGAAGAGTTGGGTATATCTAGGGAAAAACATTCTCACATAATCAACTAAGGTGGATGCATTACCACTATGAGAGGTCTATATTTATACATACAAAGTAGCAAAAAGAGGTATATCTCCTCTTAAAAACAAAGAAAACTGAAACCCACAAAGAAGGACACCCCCTCACCCCCCAAAAAAAATAAAAATAAAAATTGTCCTTCTGCAGAAACTTGATTGACTAAGTCATAGAGATTTAGTGTCAACTGGGAAATAGTATCTAAGAGGCTCTATAGCTGCCATAAGTGCATAGATTTCTACAGAGGTTTCTTAATATTGCATAAGCATGCAGATTTTTTTGATGCGTACATCTCAGGTTGTGCTAGATAGATGAGCATGAACAGCAGAACTGAGCCACAAATTACCAGTAGATCATACATTAATGTCCTGTATTCAAAATATTCAAAGTAGACATAAAAGCCCCAAATCATAAGAGTGGTCTGCATGCTTTGACTAAAAGACTTAATAGGGAAAAGAAAGGCAAAATTTGCTCAGCATTGCTTTTTTTTTTTTTTTTTTAAATTTTTTTTCCCTAGCATTTTAATATATTCCTTAGTGAAGTGAAGTGGAAGTGGCTCCAACCAACGACGTTTGATGTGCACTAACTATTATGAAACAATCAAAACTTTTACCTTTATTATATATGCAGTCAAAATCAAACTATGTCAGTCAATATGCTTTTGAACTCTGTTAAAGCACACATTTCTATTTTTTGGGAGGAAATTTCACCTACAGGTAAAAGACTTCTTATGAACATGAAATGTTGAAAATACATAAAGAAACAAACAGGAATAAAATATGTTGTGAATTATGTTAGAACTACAGACAGAGGAAGATGTTATTATCAGCACATTGCTTAAGGCTCTGTTATATAAAATATGTCAATATTCTATGTATTTACTATTATACCTTTAGTTGTTTCACAATTGTTGAGAAAGATATATTCTTGAGAAGACAGATTGCTTCCCTTGAATTCATTCTCAGTCTTAAAAAAAATACTCCTACAAGTTGTCAGACTTCGCTTTGAGGTAATCTCAGAGATACTGGGAAGAAGTATTGCAGTTCAAGACAGAGACAGAGCCACAGTACTAGTGAACCAGTTAATCTAACAGTCATGGTTTGGTAGATGTTACTGATTTTGCACAAGCAAGGCACCTTGAAGGAAAAAGAAACCCAAACAAACACAACAGAAAACAAAATAACAATAAAACCTCCCATATTTTTCTGTTGCAGGTCTCTTTCAGTAAAACTTCAACCATAAACACCTTTACTATTAAAGCACCACTCCAGAGACAGAGGTATTCTGAGGAAGTGCATCCTCAGCTCTAGACATCCTGTGATCTTTAGACTTAAATTTGGAGAAATTCTGTATCAACAGTAATTCTTTGAATTTTGGATTTTTTATTGTAAAATGTAATTAGTATAGATCTGTTTAAGAGTTTCTTTGTTCTCATTTGTGAAATGTCCAAAGTCATCATAATCTAAAGTCTATTTAGACTAAAGATCTTGAAATCAGAGCAGACTGAGTTTTTTTTCAGGTAATCAGCTGTGAATGCTCCCCAAAAATTCAAAATATCTGGCATAGTAAAACAAGACAACATGTGCCAAAATATATACACACACAAAAAAGGAAGCCAGTTGGTGTGTATACTTAAATTTCCAAAGCTCTGATGCAGTGGATTTGAGTTCCTTGAATAGACAATGGAGATAAATTGAGGGTTTACTGCATCTGATGCATTTTAGAGATAAACTCTACTATCACAGAAATTACTCTCTCAGGTTGTCCTTTTCTTTCCACTGGGTATATATTTATTTTAAATGTCAGATGGTTTCAAAAAGAAAAATCTTCAATATTACCTGTCATTTGCATTGTTCATAACACAAGTCTGCTAATAACAGCTTTGCAATTTTTCCTATTGCCTTCACTTTATTCCTGGTACAGAAGTCTTTGTAGACCGAGTTCATACTATTCTAACTGGTGCTATCAAAAATGCAGTCAAAACATTTTGTCTTTTTCAGTGCTTTTATGATTTGCTCATGTTTGCATTCATTGGTTCATTTTTCACAGTCTCTTAATTTGAAAATGTAAGCAATTACTGAAAAGAGACTGACAATGTGATTAAAATAAGAAAAATAAAGATTATTTTGAAGCTTCGTCCCACCAGCATTCTCTAATCAAGGTGTTTGACTATTTGCTGTTGGTGCAAACAGTACAAAGGCAAGTGGTCCTTCCCCTCCCCACCCTGCCAACACATATAAAGTTACAGTCAGGTAACAGATCTTCAGCAAAATGACAGGAGCTGGCTGTATTTAGACGTGTAACACACTAAAACTGCAACATAAGCTATAGCAAACCAAGCTCTAAAAAACCTTAGGGTAACACTTTGCCTTAAGTGCAGAAATGGCAAAGAACAGGTAATTACTGAAACTGAGCTGACAGATAAGTCACTAAGCCACGGTAAATTGTAATCTTCTGTCTGTACTTTGAGTCTAAGAGAATTGTGTTCTGTGCTATTAGTCTGAACTATTTTTTCTGGTAACATTTAGCTGCAGTAATCTAACAACTACAAAGACTTTAATTGTTTTTCTTTTAAAAAAGGCAAAAAAGTCCTATCTATAAAAAAAGTATGCTTTGTTGCAAGAGTAGTTGACATAAAAGGGATCTTCCAGAATAAATTAACATTTCAGTCTTTAGATATTTTCTTTCTGATGACATAAAAAAAAATAATATATTTTGTGAACTTTATTTAGTTATGTAATAGTTGTTTCTGCTGATATTTGAGACAGGTGCCTTCCTTTGGGGCTGGCAGATATGATAGAAGGCCTACATGAGGACTGCGTCTCCCTGAATTGGCAGAGTTGGGCCAACCAGCTTAGCCAGAGCTTCTCAAATGGCTTTAGGTTCCTACACCTAAGCAACAAAATTGAAACTACTGTCTCTTTGAATACCAGGTTCATCTGGCTATACACAATTAAACAGTCCTGTTTTAGCAGGCCACTTGTCAAATCTATCACTGAATGATGAGTATGAGTTGGCAATGTACCCTTGCAGCCAGAAGGGCCAATAGTATTTTGGGATGCATCAGGAAGAGTGAGGTCAGCAGGTCAAGAGAGGTGACTCCATCCCTCTAATCAGCCCTAGTGAGGCCATTTCTGGAGTGCTGTGTCCGGTTCTGGGCTCCTCAATGCAAGAAAGACAAGGAGCTGCTGGAGGCAGTTCAGCAGAGGGCCACAAAGGCGATTAGGGGTTTAGAACATCTCTCTTGTGAGGAGAGACTGAAGGAGGTGGGCCTACTTAGTCTAGACAAGAGAAGATTGAGGGGGGACCTCATCAATGCATAGGGATCTCATGAAGGTGTGTGCCAAAAGAGTTGTGCCAGACTCTTAGTGGTGCCCAGCAATGGGAGAATGATCAATGGCCATAAACTAAAAAGAAGTTTCACCTCAACACAAGGAAGAACTTCTTTACATTGAGGATGGCAGAGCACAGAAACAGGCTGACCAGGGAGGTCATGGAGTCTCCGTCTCTGTAGACATTCAAAAACCACCTGAATGCTTTCCTGTGCAACTTGCTCTAGGTGACCTGGTCTTGGAAGGGAGGTTGGACTAGATGTTCTCCAGATGTCCCTTTGAACCTTAACAATTCTGTCACTGAATTTTTTTTTTAATCTTGATTCATCCCCCCATCCATTACACTACCAAATTAAAAACAATGACAACAGGATCTTCTGGATATCTCTTTGCACAGCAGAACACCGTTCATACAACTGAAAAGAAAAAAAATAAAAATGGATTCGCATACAATAGCAGATGTAGCAACCTAAAATAAGGATTAATCATAATTAATTGGGTGGCTAAGTTTCATTGCAGTGCCATACCTCTTATATTGAAGCAAAATGAAATGAAGACTTGGGGGAAAATTGCAGTTATTGGTTAAGCCAATGTTTTGTGACTCTGATATCAAGTTACAACAAACACTGCTAAAAATGTCCATTTGCTCTAGTTTTAAAATTTGATTTAGAGACTGTGTAATTTGTATTTGTTCTCTGCTAATATTCCAGTGAATAATTTACTAGCAGCAAGCTTCATATACATTATGTATCACAAGATCTTAGCAGAATACTGACAAGTTATTCAAATTTATAATACAAAGTGTTAACATTGAAAAAATTACAGTGATGGAGGTAAAGCATCAGAAAGTTGTGACTGATGATTCAAATAACAGCTTGTGTTTTAAGTAAGTGCATTTAACAAACCTTTCATAAAATACTTGCAGACATTTTCAGTCATAATTTTAAAATAAATTAAAGCAGAGCGTGAATGCTGTAGTAGTTGGTAAAGGTATAATGTTAACCTTTTCTCTGTCAAACCATTTGAGCATTACAATATAAAACTTCCTTTAAGTATTCCTGTCTTCCTCCTAAAATCAATAATCAGTAAATAAGTTAATAAATTTGTGTAACTATTGAGATGACAGTAATTATGCAAATAATTATTTCTTCTCAGGATGACAGCATCTATTTAATGTATTTATAATCCAAACATACAGTTATTCTGAACTAAATGTAAACAAGGATGAAAGACCTTTCCCACAAGCATATTTAAACTGGCTTAGATATTACCATATCATTCAATTACTTTTTCTGCTTTCCTTTAGAACTGTTAGTTTTAATGCCTGAAGAGTTTAGACTTGATTAAGACTTTTGTTTGGCACAATTGCATTCAGATTTGTTTGAAAATATTCTGAATTCTTTGGAATGAGTTCCATTTGTGCCAGCATTTTGGTTCTGTGTTAAGTAATTGAGACACAAATTTCAAGCCCAATATCTCAGAAGAAAAGAATCTCCAAGTGAGAAAATCTGGATCTTTTCCAAGTGTAGATTGCGGATTTTGACTACATGTGTTAGACCCACAGTGGGACCAAGTGTTTTCTGCACTGGCACGGTTTACTGTCTGCAGTAGATTCATCTGGGCTGGCTGCAAGGTGCCCACCAAGCCATTCTCTTCCTCTCCCTGTATGAATACGAAGACTCAAGATAAAGGCAGAGAGATTGCTTACCTGTCACCACCATAGGCAAAAGAGACTCAACAAGGGGAAACTAATTTAATGTATTGCAAATAAAACATAATATGTTAATGAGAATTAAGAACAAATCTAAAAACACCTTCTCCCAACCTCCACTTGTTCAACATGGGTTCCTCTCCTCAGTCATCAGTTCCCGCTAGCATGGGCTCTCTGTAGGCTGCAGTTGTCTTCAGGACATGTATGCCTGCTCTGGCACTGGGCCCTCTACAGGCTGTAGGGTGGATATCTGCTCCACCATAGTTCTCTTTTTGCTTCACTGGGACAGCCTGCCTGACCATGCTCTGCATCGTGGGCTGAATGGGAATCACTGCTCCTGCACCTGGAGCACTTCCTTCGCCTCCTTCACTGACCTTGATGTCTGTAGGGCTGTTTATTTCTCCTTTTTTTTTTTTTTTTTTTTCACTCCATTCTCCCAACTGCTCTGCAGCCATTTTTTCCCTCTTTCTTAAATATATTATAACTGAGTTGCTGCCACTGTTGCTGGTTGACTGAGCTTTGGCCAGTGGCAGGTCCTTCTTGGAGCCAGCAGGAACTAACTTCTAGTGTCTTTTCCCAGAAGCCATCCCTGGAGTCCCCTTCCTTCTCCCCCCTTCTCCCTCCCCCCCAGCCCCACACACACCCCTGATGCCAAAACAGCTGATTTTTTGTTTTAACCAGGTGTCTGTGTGTTTATGTCTGCAGCTGTGTATGGTCTATTCAGACCTCCTTATTTCAATCCCACCTCCCTATTTAATGTATAGGAAACAAGCAACAACAACAACAAAAAAAATCATGCCTCAGCTGGGACTTCTGGGCCCAGCCATTAAGCCATTGGTCATTTATCATAGGCGTTTTTCTATTATAAATTCAAAATTGAATCTTACTAGAAAGCGTGAAAAAAAACCCCAAACAGCTGACAACATCCACAAATATTTTAGACATAGATTATAAATTCCACTGAAAAAGGAAAGAAGACATAAAGCAAAAAGTAAATCTCATTAATTTTTGAAATGTGGTCAGGATAGTAGCTATACAGAAATATTCTTTGGTTTAGTGCAGAATCAGATTTCAGCTGAAAACTGCTTTGCTGTTTTTGCTGTAGAAATAACCTTCTACAGACCAGTAATCCCTAAATATATGTCAGAGCTGGGACTTAAAGCCTAATGTGACTGATCAGTTTAAGATTTGAATATAAAACTTAGGAGGTAATACCTGACTGCAAATACAGCCCTACTACCTCCTAAAGGTTATAACTGAGGACTTTATTAATCTTAGAGATGGATGAACCTTGGAAAATCTGCCTGCAAAGTGAGCTCACCAGCCAATCTAATGTGCCCTTAAAGACTGCTAGCCCAGTAGGGTGATGTATTTGGTTTTTGAATGTATTTCTTTCAATGAGAGAGAGCATGAAAAATAGTCTTTGTTTCCAAGAAGCTCATAGCTTCATGTTTTGTTTAACAGAAGTACATCTCCAGTTCCTACATTTTTTAAAATACAACTTAGAAGACTTCGATTTTTTAACTGAATATTTTATCAGTTCTCTTAACTTCACATTCTTCAGTATTTCTATCTTTCTGACCATTGATTATTACATAACCAATTTCAGCCTTTATGCTTTTCATTCACTTTCATCTACAAACTCTTTTATTCTTGGGAATGTCTTCTTTAACTTCTCTGTTAAACTTAAACCCACTTTCTTTTTCAAGAATTTCTTGAGAAGCTTCTAAACTTAATTCTCTTTACTTGAGATGCATCACATTACACAGTTCTAAAATGCTAAATAGGCAAATAATGGAATTCTGGTGTCAGTCACCTAAAATTTGTGATTTCTTCGTTACACTGGATTATTTTTTATTTTTTTTTTTTTTAATCTGGGGGTTTTTTACCTTAGCTTTGGGGTAAAAAATTGACCTTTCCTAAGACACTAATGATTCATGGAGTGCTGCCCATGGAGATTTTAATTTCTGACTTTGTGAAAACAGGAAAGGTAACATTGTGAGTAAAATAAACATCCTCGCATAGTACTAATACTGTCTTATACAGCATCAAACCTCTCTCTTCCATTTCTGTTCCCTATGAAAGAAACTCTACTAGTAAGAATATAACATATTATGTGTTTGTAACAGAATTTATGTTTTCAGTAAGGTTATTCAGAATTTCTTAATTAATAACTGCTGATAATTTTTAAGGGTAGAGGCAACAACAACAAGCATTCCTATAATCTCATTAGCTAATAAAGTGGTGTTTTATCCCATTTTATGTCACCTTCTTTCCAAGTCCTCTGGAAGAAGTTGCACTTTTTGGAGCAAAAAAAAAAACAAAACCCAAAACAGCCTAGATGTTGAATCTCTGGCAAACAGGGAAGCTGTAACTAAGAATAGATAATAAGTTTTATTCCCATGGGGGGGGGAAAAAAAAAGGATGGAATATGGGCATGAGAGATGATGTGGAATCTCTGAGGTATTAATTTTTTCTTGGTGAAAGGGTGACTATTTATATTACACAGAATTAACTAAGTTAAAAATATATTTTAAAGTAAGAACACATTTATTTGTTTCCTTTTGCTATTTTTGAGGGTGAGAAAAATGATATTACATTTCAAAGGAAAATTGCTATCTAGTTCCATTTTTCAAAAGATAATACCTGTCATGAGTGTTATCAGAAATATTATTAAGTTCAGTGTTAATGCCCTTCAGCTGTTCCTGTTCAGTTCAAATATTTCCTGTCCTTTATTTTCATATATTTTTCTTCTATAACATAATACTACTAATTTTAACTTTATTTAATTTTCTCAATGTCACTATTTCCATTTTCTTCCCTTTCTAGAGCTACCTTAATTTTTTTGCAGATGCCTTCACTGTATTACCCTACTCCTTGGCACAGATAATATTTAGAAAGAATAAGCAGAAATGTTGTTGGGGTTTTTTTATTTTCATCATTCTTCTTTCACTGTAGATTTACTAAAACCAGTCTGTTCCAGCTATTGTGGTTTGCTTCTTCTCCCCTCTCTGGTTTATTTCCATGCTCTGTAGTGTCAATATACATAGATTCTCTGAAGCTCTATTCTTGTAATTTGCACAAATTAATTGTGAAACATTCTTTTATAGATCTTGACATAAATTCAGACTTTTTTAGCAAGAAATACTTGAGAAAAAAAGTTTATGTCCTTGCTAGCAACAGTATGTGCCCTTTGCTTGTGTTGCAGAGCACAGAATGCTGATTCAGTTTGTCAATGATGAGTGGAAATGCATTTGCTCACCTTTTTCCTGGATATGCTTTCTGCTGATTTAGTGAAGTGAATCAGCCCAATGGATGTCCAGGAAATACTGCAATGATCACAAGGGAACTGGTGAAATAAAGAAAGGGTGCCTTTCAGTGAACTGTCAGCTCAACAGTATTAGGTTACCACAGGTTTAGGTGAAGGGCTTAAAACTATATTTCTTTATATTCCATACACTAGAAATAAAGATAGCTCAACATACTTGGAAACATTTTCGATCAATGTTACTAAAACTTAGTAACTCTCATTTCTGTTTTAGAAAAACAACCATGCTACTGATCTAATGTTTAAGGTTATATGGCTTGAATTATACATGTCAATTGTGCCTTTGGCTAGATAGACAAATCAGGTTTTTTAGCATTTGAGCAGTATATGAATGAGACAGTACTATAATCTGCTGTAACTCTAGAGTTAGGGAAAACACATTTAACTCAGATTATTTACTTAATGATATTTGAGACAAAAATTAAACAATTATATGTATTTAAAGTCTTCACTTTAACTTAGCTCTCATCTGATTGACAAGAACTTTGATCCAGAACCTTCTTCAACTTCAAGAAAATATTCAAAATATTGGTTAGTAATAAACTGATTTCCTTTTTCCAATATAACAATTTACTCTACAAAAATTGTGCTTATTATTACTCTCTTATCATTACATTCGATGTTATAAAATCTCTCTCTGTGTGTTTTAAATGAGGAAGGAAGGTTTCATTTTGAATATTGTGATTTTCAAGTATTTAAATTAGTGTTGTGTTACCATGTTGACTTTTTTCTTTAAATAACAGAACACTTTACATTAATATTGATTTTATGGAGCTCTTCTTTGATGTCACTGCCACGCTTCTCATTTCTATTAAACTGTTTTGCATTACTTCAAAGTGATGTTGATTTGTGAGTCATAAATATGCAAAGGACCAATTTGTCTCTAGCATGTCTCTAGTATGGGTCTTAGCTTTCTGGTTTTGTGTTTATTGTTGTGCGTGTATTTGTTTGAACATCATTTTATTGCAAGAAAATATTCTACATCTAAAAATACTTTAAACACTTTTGGATCTAAGAACACTCTTCATCTTAGAATCATTGCTGACTCAGTCATGTTAGTAAATGAGGTTCCTATTATAGTGCTAACTTTTGTTCTCATTCCAACAGTGGTCAAGCCATAATTAATTAACTCATATTAACATCCAAATGACACTATTTTTTTAATTTTCTTTTGGTTTCCTTTTGTGCAGAGAATGAATTTCTAATTACTAATGTGTCATGGCTATTGACAAGGAAAAAACCCATCTTTTTATCAACATTATGCTTGTGGTGGCTGTAGTGATTACTTTTAAAAGCAGACTAAACATAGCTCAGACTGTATCGTGAATCAACTCTCACAACAGAAAAAAAAATTAAGATGGTTAAATAGTTTTACCAATTTTAGCTAGAGAAGAGAGGAAAAGTCATAACATGTACTCTCATGTGAAAACACTTTTTAAGCTATCAAAATAATTTGTATTTCACAATAATTATTAGAAAACTTACCTTTGAAACCTTCCTCAATTCATTTTTCTCCTGTATTTTTATTTTTTAAAAACTTTGGATTTTTTCCTCTGTATTCTTACCTTCAGTGATGAGATATCTTTGTCTAATATTCAGGAATAATAAAGAAAAACAAAGTGAACAAAGGGGTATCTAAAGAGAAGCATGAAATTAAAGGTAAATCTTGTATCTCTTTGCAAATCCTCTTGTGTATATAATCTTCTCTCTGTAATGTTTCCTTTCTGTTTTCCTCAATCAAAAAGTAAAAAGCATTATATTTACTTTATAGCATTATATTTACTTTTGTAATTTTCACAGTAACAGCCGCTGCTGTAACTATGATATGCTATTTCTTTGTATTTTTTCAGTGGAGAATAGATCAAGCATGTCTGGGGTTTTTTTAGATTATTCTTTTCCTGTGGCCCTTCAGAAGATCTGTGTAAGTAGTACTTATTGTGCATATCTGTAAAATAAACATATTTAGAGCTGATTCACAAGAGGAAAATGTGTAAAATCTTAGTTTAAATAATAAGTTCTCAATAACTGGAATTTATAGATCTATTTTTAAGATGAGAGCAGCTTACATATCGCATATTCCTATCCCTGGTAGGCCTAAGTGAGAGAAAAATTTTAATGGGAAGTGTTTTTTCACAAAATCCTTCCAAATGTAGCTTATTCACTGGGCGGAAGGAAGAGAACAGAAGGAGGTTATAGAAATAGGTGTCTACAGTACTTAATTATTTAAATATCAGTGAAGTAAGTGGTAGAAACTGCACATATATTGATCTCAGCTGATATTGAGCCCATTCACACTGTTTCAATTGCATGTGAAATAATTCTTGACATGTAAATTCTTGTCCTCATGTAAAAATCACAGGTTGAAGACAATAATAGCTACATAACAATACTAATTTATTGTAAAACTTCAGCATGAATTCTGAAGCATCAGGGAATGGAATTCCCAGTATTCCTTAAAATAATAGTTTAGGAATGGTACTCCCCACTTTAGTGCTCCCATGGAGAGTCTCCAGACCATGCACCACCTGCTCTCTCTCCCCTCTCCTTGCCCTTTTCCCTGTGGAGGGATGGAGAGGAGAATTGGAGGCACAAAAGATAATGATTAAGGGTTGAGATTAGAATAATTTACCGGATAGAGCAATGAGATAAGAAAATGAAGAGTAACAGCAACAATGCTAATTACAGACAGTACAAGAAATGAACAATTCACACGGAAACACCCCCAAACCAGACAATACCTGACTGCTACCTCTGCTATGCTACACCAACCCATAAGGGAGCCCTTCCCCCAACCCCAGAAAATGACGTGAGATGGTGTATAAAAGCCTCTGGGTCCTCTCCTGGCTACTGCAAAAATTAACCTTGCTCTAGCCCAAACCAGGACATTTAATTAGCAAACATAATTTTCTGATTTCATGATGATTAAGAGCAAGGAAATACATTAACTTCATTGCATAGCCAAGATTACAGTGTGTTTTGGGACCTGATTTTCCACTGAATTATTTTTCCTTATATTGAGATAAGATTTTGGAAAAATAGTGACTGTAATTACAAAGAGCAATCATTATGTAAGAACTCATTTTAACAATGCAAATACATGGCAAGCTTTCCAAAAGTAGCAATATTCTAAAAATGGCTTTAATAAATGTAGGAAATTTTGCCTTGGGGGGACAGAAATAAACAAAATATGCACAAACTGTATACATTTTACCCAGGATGAACTATATTTCTCTGTGTTTGTAATACTTAGTAATACTAATCTAATAAAGGTTTTTATGCTGAGAATTCACAGCAAGGTACAGATCATGCTATTGTGTTCAGGTGGAAAAGACTACAACCACATGAATGAAAAACTATACAAATGAAAAGATCATGTACTGAAAATTAAGACGAACTTAAGCTTTTATTTTTGAAAATGTGAATAAACCCAAAGGAAAAAAAAGTACAGTAGAAAGAAGACACCTGCAGCGCATTTATCCAAATTCAAACTAAGTAGACAACTTGAAACTTAAGAATGATGACAACAGCAGGAAGCATGCATTCAAAGCATCATAAGATACAATAAAATCACTGAAAAGTGTGTGGTTTCAGCCCTAAAAATGTACATTATCTATAGTCATATTTAAGTCCAAAGAAGTTTGCAAACTTTTCAAATAAATGTATGTTAAAAGCAGATTTAAATGTAAAATTCTAGACTTGATAGGATCTAGGAAGATGCATTTATTTTTTGGTGTTAAAAACCTTTGAAACAGTAATTTTCACTCTACTATTAGGTGGTAGAGGATCTGAGGTCACCTCAAGGCACTATTTTGTATTTTAGCTATACATTTTTTCTATTCAAGATAAGATGATGGCAGAGTAAAGAGAAGGCAGACAAAGTAATCAAATTGCGCAAGATTTTTTTGTGCTTTCTTGCTTAGAAACACATATTTATCTATTCATGGTCAGACTAGATAAAAGTAGTCAACAACCTGAAACTAGATAATTCTAAGAGAGTTTCTTCTTCAGAAGGTTTAAACCTTTTTCTTTTTTTTCCTTTCCTTTTTTCTTTCCTTTTTTTTTTTTTTTTTCAAACAGTAATTTTCAGTTTTACTGTGTTTGAGTATTTCTGTGAGCACTTATATGCCTTTTTCATTGAGATCCCAGTCACTTACACATGCCCATAAATGTTCTGAAGAATACAGAAGGTTTATCTATGGTCCTATCTTGGTGTCAACACAATGACTTTCTTGTGCAAGCTAATCAGGGGACACATTTATTGTCAGTCAACAGCAGATAACACTGAGCTCTCTGTTTTCTATTGTCTCTAAAGTAAGCTATTTAGAGGGAAAATGATGTGCCAAACTGGCACTTTCTCCTGTAAGAAAAGATTAAACACTTCAGCTACAACACCATGCTGCACAATTACATCTGTTCTTCCTACAAGCTGAGCTGTAAGGTATCCCTCTTAAAATAAAGAACTCGGGGGAAAGTGACACTAAAATCGGAGTCTGAAACGTGGAGTTGACAATTGGAGGGCAGGTCATGGTAAAAACTTCAAAGGCTTTTACCTTCTATTTCAGTCATGTGGGGATAACTTAGGTACAAGAAGCAGTGTAGTAGTCTAGATATTGTAGGCTAATGCAAAAATATGAGCACATCAGTATGTGCCATTCAGCACTGCCTGTATATTTTGCAGAGGTTAAGTGGTTCTGCTCTCCCAGCTAGGTCACTGCTGGATGTAAGGAAAGTATGGGGTTACATGTGGATATTTGCATGACATTGCTTTGTGGGTAAAACCTACATGCCTTGTAGGGTGGTGGAGGTAGAGGAAAGACTCTGCAGTCCTCAGCTTTTCCAGTTTCAATTCCAGTGAAGATTTCTTCAGCAATTCTCAGAGAAGAATGCATATTTACACTATGAAAAGTCTTTTCTGTGACTTGAAGGAACTTTGCTCAAATTAGGTTAATATGTTCTATATAAGAGATGTAAAACCACATAAAATGTTGTCTCTCTAAGTGTCTGTTTCAAAAGTGAGTTGAATGTGAAGGTAGAAATGATTATTAAGTGCCACTTGACAGTTCTGAAAGACTAAAACTAAAATTCTGCCATGCTTTTTTCAAGGCATAGAGGTAAAAACGGTCCTTTACTATACATGGCACCACAATTTCATTCTGGCAGCATATAAGCATAATGGTCCTGTGGATTTCTCTGTTGTGTGTGGGACTGTGTCTACAATTAAACTGAAAAGTTCATAAAATAATAGAAGACATCTGAATTTGCATTCAATAATATATGCTAGTGGGGTCTTTAGTTCGTATCATTACATGCCAGCTGCTGATGTGCCACCAAACCAATTAAGGGAAGTCCCCAGAGTAAATGTAGCTACCACAGGCTGTGAAACTGAGCTGAAGCGTATTTCACAACCTTGAAGCCAAAGTAGCTATGATTTACCCTGCAGTAAATGTCTGCTGTGTGACAGATATGGGTAGTACTCTGCATTCTGTCCTTGAGGGCAGCCGGGAGGACGTCCTGCATAGAGTGTTATGAAGCAATTATGGAAAGGAGTGAAAGACCAAGATACATAGCATCTAACAATGAGACAAGTAGACCCCACTGCAGTGAGAGATAATAGATGACTCTTGCAATTAATTGTAGTAGATCCTGGATTGCTTATATCTTAAGCAGTGGAAAAGACCATGAAAAATTTTACGGTAGTAGTCAGAAACCACTGCCCAGATCAGCCACACCCAAGGCTGTGTGGACTGCATAAAGGCAGGAGGGAAGGTACACAGAGAACATTCACATTCTTCTAGTATCAGGAAAGGTTCTGAACTGCACTGATACTGTTGAGGTTTTAGACAAGGTTATGCAAAAATGAGCTACATAATGACACCCTGCCTCAGGAATGCTAGGTAGAAAGATACAAAATTGTATTTGTGTAATAACACATGTTGAGGCAAAACAGCAGCACAGAGGAGGTATATTTCACCCTTGTAGCTGGTATTCAGTTCAGTTGTAGAGAATGTGTCCATCTAATAATCAGGACATCTGGAAGGACTTCACTCATGCTAAGCAGAAATAATTCAACAGCTTCTAGAAATGAAAAATCTGGTAGCTTTTACAAACACCTGGCTACACCCATTTTTTAACTTTCTCATTCCAATCTGTGTTTCTGGAATAATTTTTTTCCTTTAATGGACTGATATACAAAGCTAAATAAAAGCTCTCTATAGTCCATATAGAATTGGCAGTGTTTGCTTGTCTTGTTTTGTTTTGTTTTGTTTTGTTTTTAAAGGGGTCATTAACCTATATAGTGGTAATTAAATATGAAAGATAACTATACGTTATTTAATTATAGAATTTAATATAGCATATTTTATATAGATATTTCTTTTAGTACACTGCATATTTAATTGATAAAAACTACAATAAAACCAAAACAAAAAGCAAAAATATGCTATTTCCATACTGTCATGAATTTGGCCATCTGAGGTGAATTCTGAGACAAAGAACACAGTGTGTCCCATGAAAATTATAAGTCAGATTTCTTTGAGTGAAAGCAATGTAATTAACAAGACATTGCTCTGAAAGTCTTGTTGATATACAACTTGCAAGATATTCAAGGAGAGATGGTCTGTACAGGAACTCCATTACAACACTTGAGTTAATTCAATTCTGATTAAGATTCAGACATGATGTCCTTTAAGATTCAAAGTGCAATTTCAGGTCATGGATGAACATAAATGAAAAGCTCATTCTAACCTCTAGGTCTATGGATTACATAAAAATATATCATATATATTCCAAAATGTTTGACTTACTAGTAAGGATTTTTGAAATCCAGCTAGTAATAGGCACAGTGGACTAGAAATAAGATCATACTAAAAGAGGACCATAAATCTTGGGCATTGCAGCAGTATGAATGCTGAAAGAAAAAGCCAATAAAGCAGTGTCCTGACATTCTAGTCTATTTCGATGTATGATAAAACTTGACATTGACTCATCTTTAAGTTATGGACATGATAATAATACCATGCCATAATAATAGGAGAATCACCTTAAGTTCATACTATTGTAGAAAATAAAATTTTGGGGTTTATGTTATCCAGAGAAATTTTCATACTGAGTAACTAAATATCATGGTAACACCTCCCTGAAACTGAAAATTAAAACTTTCATGCACAGAGACATTTAGACACGTAGTCCAAAGAGTGAAAGTAAAGGAGTTTTCTCTCAGTAGACCTCAAGGGAATAGGTCTTTACAGGGACTGATAACAGCCCAGAAGAACACTGAAGGTAATCAAGATAGATTCAGAAGGACCAATGGTTAAGAGTATAACATGGCTATTCTACCATCAACTTAACAATAAAGTTTCATTTCAAGCTTAGAATTGTTTCTCTGTTGTTTTGCATTGGCTTTTGTTTATGCCCATGAAAAGAAGAGATTACCCTTTAAGTCCATGTAGAGCAGGTATCTTTGAGTTTTCAGGTGCTCTAAAATCTAATTGCTCTCTACAGGTAAAAAAAAAAAAAAAAAAACGAAAAGAGAAAAAAAAGTTAAGTAGAGTAAAAAAAAAAACAAAACCAAATTTGCAGGCTCCAGACTTATTTTTTATCCTGCACTGATGGGGAAGGAGTGAGTTTGGATGGATGGATGCATAGATCTACATTTCCTATATATAAATGAAGTTGCATAGGATTCAAATGAACTAGAAAAGCTATGTGGGTAGTAAAAACCTGTGTTATTCACAGTCAGCTTTGTTACTTATTCTGTCTGATTTTTTTTGGGTCTTTCACACAAAGAACAAAAACGCATATGTCAAGTTTTAATACAGGTTTATTCAAGATGAATACTAATTTGTAAGTTAGAAATTTCCAGTCTGCACTTGAAAAACACTGTAAAATAGAACAGGAAAATATCAATTTATTTATATTTCCTGAGCTGTCTGCAGTCACTCTTATTGAAATATGATACCTTCTGGTCTTACACAAAATAGATTATCTCCTGCAAAATTTCTATGTCCTTTCTTAATATGTCATGCTAGTGAAGCTTTTTTTTTTTCCTATTATTTTACTGAGAGCAGTAAGCTTTTTTGTTTTGTTTTGTTTTTCAGTTAATTTACTGAGAACAAGCAGAAAACATAGCCAAGTAGAAGAGAAATTATCTCACTGGAAAGATGATGCATGTATCTAGAGCATTCTGAGAAATGTCCCAAGATCAGCTCTGCAAGGCATTATTACACTGGAAATGGTGACAATGGAGTACTCTACTCCAGCATGCATTATGATGCCTGTATTTATAATCTTGATCCTACAAAATTATGACTAGCAAAGTTTATCTCATGTCTTCCACATGAAAAAATGCCTTATATTTCATGGCTTTTCATACTTTAATTCATATAAAGACTTTTTGTTTGTTTGTTATTTCACTGTGAGACAGCTTGTATCTATGATCAGCTACTCCACAGCATGGGTAACGAACAGGAGGAGATGGAAGCCACCATGCTGCTAGCAAGTTACAGCACACTTGCCATTACTGAAACTCCATGACTGGAGTGTGGATATTGGTGGCTACAAGCTGTTCAGAAGGGATAGGAGAGAAGAGGTAGAGGCATTGCTCTCTACATCAACAAAAGGGTAGCGTGCAAAGTTGTCTCTGATAAACACCCGAGAGCAGGTTGAAAGTAAGAACTGGAGACTAAGGTAACAAAGCAAAATTTGTGTTTCATGTCTACTTGTGGTGGTTTAGTTTTCTTGGTTTTGGTCTAGGCCTTCCCTGGTAACAGGGTTATAACTAAGGAAGTATTCCACACCAGTCCTTCACATAATCAGGGGTATATAAGACAAGGAGGAAATTTTCCTCTTCTCTTCCTTTTGGGTGTTTGGAGGACATCAGGTCTCGGTGTGTCAGCTTTGCTCTTATCTCTATGAGCTGAGGCCTATATGAGAGCTGTTGTCCCAGCTGCACAGAAGTGGCGAAACTGTTTCTCTTTAGAGGAGTTTGGTGCAAACTTTTTTGTGTTAGTTACTTATTGAGCTTTTCTCTAAGTTTACCAGTGTGTGTATCTGTTTAGTTTTGATTTTACCCATTTTTTGACCTGCTGATCAAACTAAAGGGCAAGAAGGATATGCACAGGCAGTGGAAGCAGATACAGGTATCCTGGAAAGACCACAGGCACAGCTGTGTAAGGATGGGATTAGGAAGGCCAATGAATGGCTGGAGCAGAACTTGTCAAGTGATGTAAAGAGTAACAAGAAGGGTTCCTGGAGGTATGTTAGACAGAAAACGAGGAAAGCATATACCCCTGAAGACAACTGGCAAACTAGTAACAGCTGATGAGAAGGCTGAGATACTCAATACCTTTTCCCACAGTTTCACTGGCAACCTCTCTTCCTACATCTCTTGAGTGCATGTATCACAAGATAGGGACTGGAGGAACAAAGTCCCTCCCACTGTAAGAGATGATCAGATTCATGACCTGCTCGGTGGAAAGACCAGGCTGATCTTCACTAGTGCTCACACATTCATTCACACACCTACCCTCTCCCAGTTCCTGGTAGCACAGACACTGATCTATCAAGCCAGGGTATCACCTTGAAAAGAATTAGACATTCAGTGATGAAAAAATAAAATATAGGCATTTAGAGAATAGAGAAGTTCATGACCACCTGAGGAACCTGAACATACAAAAGTCTATGGGACCTGATGAGATACATCCCAGATACCTGAGGGACTCTGTGGCTGATGAAGTTACCAAAGTTAGTCTCCATCATACGTGTCATGTCAGATGAAGTCCCAGGTAACTGGAAAAAGGGAAAACTTCTACCCATCTTTAAAAAGACTAGAAAGTGGGACCTATTGACCTGTCAGCCTCATCTGGGAAGATCATGGATCAGATCCTCCTAGAAGCATTGCTAAGGCACATGCAAGGACAGGGACGCACTTTGAGACAGCCAGCAAGGCATCATCAAGGGCAAGTCCTGCCTGCCCAATGTAATGTCTTTCTGTGAGGGCTACAGATGTCATCTAGCTAGATTTCTGTATTGCCTTTGACATAGACCCCCACAAAATCCTTCTCTGTGAATTGGAGATGGGTCTGATGGATGGTCTCTTCAGTGGATAAGGAATTGATTGAATGATTGCATCCAGAAGGTAGTGGCCAATGATGCAATGTCCAGGTGGAGACTGGTGACTAGTGATGTCCCTTAGAGGTCCGTATTGCAACCAATGCTGTTTAGTATCTTCATCAATGACACAAACAGTGGGTTCAAGTGCATGCTCTATTTTATTTGACACATAGGAACACAGGATTATATAGATGTCTTGAAACACTAGTTCCTGCTTCTTGTCATTCATGTGATGCCCTAGGATTTTTTATATATCTGTAGATTTTAATATAGCTGTATAGTTTCTCACTCTTAAGGTAGCAGTTAACAGTTTCTAAACTCCTTTCTCACGGTTTGTGCCACATTCTTGAAATTCTGTTTAACCTTCTTTTCTAGGAAAGCAATTCTATCAAGGACATCTTGTTTGGGACTCATGCACCTGGACCAGAATAATAAGATATATTGTAGTCAAAACAAGCTAGAAGGCCCAGAACTTTTGGAAGGGTTTTAGTGGGGCAGTTCTGAGGGTGGTACCAGGGGTAATTGTGTTTTGGGTTGGATGTACCCACTAGATGTGGTAATTAGTTAAAGCTATAAAATGGTGAGAATTGTATGCTGTGGTGTGTGCCTATATATTCTGTGCATCTGATAGCTTTCATTAAAGAGCTGCTCTCTATTTTATCTATGCTAATATCATTTAGAAAAGTTTTTTTTTTTCTTTCCAACACATGAACTTAGCAAAGTCCATTTGGAAGACCAGTACAATTTTACTGTATTTTTTCCCCATCATTTCATAAATATTACAGTTCTAAGGATTATTTTAATATTCAGTGTCATTTATTCAATTCGACAATAGCCAAGTTTTTTAGCAGGCTGCATGCCGAACCATGTATCTGTCCTTAGGCAACAGATAAAGAAATACTGGAGTCTAGACAGTTCATGACTTCAATCTCTAACTTTCATCTGAGAAACTTTTTCTACATCTAAGGCTTTAAAATGTAAGATAAAATACAAGGATTAAAGTTCAGAGGTGGCAGTGATGGTTTAAGATGAAACAGGAGAAGAGAAAGAAAAGAAACCCAAACTCCGCAAACAGAGGATCTTGTTGCATTAACAAGCATTACTATGTTTTAAGAACTAGAAATGAATTTGTACTTCATGTTATAGCAACATTAAAGACCATTGATTCGGATTGCAATGTTTAGCACAGTTTAAAAAAAAAAAAAATCTGAATTGGAAGAATCATCTTGAAAGATTGTTACTTAGCTGATTTTATGAATATCTATTTTTGTTGGTTATGGTAACCTCATAGTGGGCAACATATATAATTAAATACAATGATTAATTTCACTCTGAGAAAAAGACAGCCATGTTTGCTTGCTTGATGCTTGTGACAAACATGATAAGCTGGGTTTGCTAATTTTGGTTTCATAGACATAGCAATGCAAATGCAAACAGATTGTGCTACTTAAACACAGTTTTTAAGACATGTTGGAATCCACTAATTTATGAAGAAATTAGTATCTAATTTATAAAATATTAGTGGTAGGTGAAATCACTGTCATTCAAGGATTACTTTTAGCAATAAACAATCAAAAAAATTTTCCAAACAATAAGATTTGAAGTACACGCCCAAATGAGGCTGACTTTTTTGCAGCCACACATGGATTATATGCATGTGAATGTGATGCATTTTTCACTATTCTGAACAAGAATTGGTGCACTCAGATTAGGATAAAATCATAATGTATTGGAAATAAATGTAAGAATTCTATTAGTCTGGCATCTTATTCTCCTCCAAAATTAATGACAAGGTAAGCAACTGAAAATAAACCCCCCAATTTCTTAGAACCTGGCAAGAAATAAAATGTAAGTGCCTCAAAGGATAAAGGGTATAAATAAGAAAAGTCTCTTAGTAAATACTTTCCTCTCTCCTAAGTGAAATTATGTTGTAAACAATGATATCTACCCTTCTGTATTAAAATTTTAAGAGTCTGGATAGCTACAACAGATCTTGTGAAGACACATCCGAAGGTTACCTCTGCTGTACCTCAATATTATGATGACAGACCCCATATCACAAATACAAACTTTCAGTTAATGTTCTGCCTACAATTCACTAAAAGTGATGTTTTGACAGCAAAACTTTTAATCTACTTTTTATGCATTAATGGAGTTGTTTCTTATGATTGTGATCACAGAATCAACAAGGTTGGAAAAGACCTCTGAAATCAAGTCCAATCTATAACCTATCACCACCTTGTCAACTAAACCATGGCACTAAGTGCCACATCTTCTCTTTAACACTTCTATGCATGATGACTCCACCACCTCCCTGGGCAGTCCATTTCAATGCCTGATCACTCTTTCTGTGGAAAACTTCTTCCTAATGTCTAACCTAAATCTTCCCTGGTGCAACTTAAACCTGTGTCTTCTTGTCCTTTTGCTTGTTGCCTGGGAGAAGAGATAAAATCACACCTGGCTACAGCCTTCTTTCAGGTAGTTGTACAGAGTGGTAAGGTCTCCCCTGAGCCTCCTCCTCTCGAGGCTTAACAACCCCAGCTTCCTCAGCTGTTCCTCATAAGACTTGTGCTCCAGTCCCTACACCAGCCTTGTTTCCCTTCTTTGGACACACTCCAGCACCTCAGTATCTTTCCTAAACTGAGGGGATCAGAACTGGAGACAGTACTCCAACTGTGGCCTCACCAGTGCCAAGTAAAGGGGAAGAATCACTTCCCTGGTTCTGTTGGCTACACTATTCCTGATACAGGCCAGGATGCCACTGGCCTTCTTGGCCACCTGGGCACACTGCTGGCTCATGTTTAGTTTGCTGCCAATCAGGTCTCTTCCTGCCTGGCCACTCTCCAACCACTCTGTCCCCAGCCTGTAGTGCTGCAGGGGATTGTTGTGGCCAAAGTGCAGGACCAAGCACCTGGCATTGTTGAAAGTCACACCATTGGATTCCGCCCAACTGGTGTACCAGGAGGAATTTTATTAAAAAATAAAATAAAAAGTACTTAGAAAAAACCTCAAAGAAAAAGCATTTTTCATAAATGTCTACTCAGGGATATTAGGTAGGGATTATGCAATTCAACATTAGCTCTCTAAAATGTGATCACGGCTTTCTCTCTCTGTTTTTATTATGCAGGGATCTGGTCATTTAGACTGGATTAGAAACCTAGCTATATGTCAAATATATATTTTCTATGTAAGACTTACTGTGTGTTCTACAGTAATGTTGCCTTTTGGGAGGCAAGTGCAATCATCTTATATAGTCTGAAATCCTCTGCATATAAATTCCTATTGACGTCTTTGGAGAATTTGGATTTTTTAACCATTTATGAATTAGCCTAAATCTAGCTTACCTCTCCATTTAGCTCTCTTCATATAGTCCCACTAAAAGCCAAATATTGTGAAGCATAAGAAAACGCTCTATAGTAAATATTGATAGCTTGGAGAAAAAAAAGATTTATCAAAGTCTAAAATGCTTTTAGGAGGCATCAATATTAATGGAAAAATTGCAGTTAATTTAGTATGGCCAGTTATTGAAGGTGTGATGTTCTGAAAGACCCATAATTTCAAAGAGACAAACAGTGTTAATTTGAGTGTTTCAGTGGAAAAGGTAATTGACATGGTTGAGAGTATTTCTCTTTTTAAGGAGCATTTTTCAATAGGTGCTCCTATCTGGAGCTCCTATCCATGCTTACAAGTACCTCACAACACATTTGGAAATAGCATATCTACTTTCTTCTCAGTGTATTACAACTTGATTTTATTTACCTTTTTTTTTTTTTCCTCAACAACTCAGCAAGCAATTTATGATATATCTTGACAGTTAAATAAAAGTACCATGGAATAAGTTTAGTACTGAATACCTAATTCCTGGATTAACTGTTCGTCATTGCCCGGGTTTGTCATGAGTAACTAACTTCCTCAGAAACGAACTTATCTCCCTGTGGAAAAAGGTGACAGCAAGCAGTGTGATTACAAAAAAAGCCAAAACAAGTTATCCTTAGGTCAGGGGTTGTTTCATCTTTCATTTATCAGTATAAGCATAGCCCTACATTTTGGTATGGGCCCATATTTAATCTCAGTTGTTGATAATTTTTTTATTTTTTAGAAATATTTGACTTACATTTTTAACAGTGTTGAATCTTTAGATTTCCTCAATTATCCTTGGGTTTTGTTATACAGAAAATCGGTTCTCTTGACTTGGATGAGTGGGATCTCTATGTTCACTCTTTCACTCTGTTCTCTCCCCTTCATACACTTGTGTTTGAATTTTAGCTTTTCCCTCATCCCATCTTGATCAATAGAAGGCTAAGACACAATCTACCACTGTATATGTCAAGAGTATATTCTTCTTTAACACCTGTTTCATATGTGATCTTTCTTAAATCTCTTTTGATGTAATTTGTGTTTTTATGTATCAACTGAGTGTATGTGTGTGGGGGGTTGGAAAAGCACTGAAACACCTCTTCTATCCCCTTGAAAAAACAGATCAAAATTTTCTGCGTATATTAAACTGTACTCAAAACCTGTCAAAATGACTAAGTCAATAATGCAAACATTAGATATAGTATCAAATCACTGGTCAATTTTCAGGTCATAGAAGTGAATTCAGTGATCTTAATATAAAGGAGTCAGGAGTACCTCCATTCAGTTTCTAACACTTTCCCCTCTGATTAATTACTGTGTTTATGTGGTTTTATATTCCTATAAATATAATGCAACATGAAAATATACAAACTACTGCTAATCCTGTTAGGTGTTTTTGTTAACTCAGAATCTTATTATGGGCAAAAGGGAATTGACCTTATGCAATTGAAGATCCAAAGATTTATTGTTGACCTAATTATAATCTTAAAAATGTAACCAACACATAACAAATACTTGCTATTAGTTCTGCTACAATATTATTAATATATTCCATTTTACTACAGAAAACTTTGCTTAGGATCACTCTGAAATATGTCAATATCTTAACATTCACGTTTAACAAGCACAATAACAATAACAAATTCAATTAGTTGTGTTTTCTACTACCTCAGATTCTTGTAATGTTAAATGTTACTGCATAATTAGAATAACTGCAAAGATAAGACTTCCCACTTGCTACTCATTTACACGTTCTAGTAAACTTAATTCATGTCAAGGGATAAATTCCTTTTATCCAAACTCAATACCATGTGTTTGTGAAGTCTCATTATCAGGGGTTTAATATGCTTAATAGATTCTGAAAAATTTAAAATGTCAAAGAAATTGTTAAGAAACTAAAAAAAATATGCAGCCAAAAAAACTGCAAAGGGTCTTTTATCCATATTTATCGTTACAAACAGCTGTCTGATTATTGATATGAATATTGTTCATTCACTGTAACATAGATAGGATTTATGTGATGATGAATTATGACTTTCAAACTGACAAATTTCCATAATTCATAAGATTTCTGTATGGTTTGTGGTTTTGCTCACTGTATAAATGAATTGTAAATCCGTTTTTGGCCTAGGTATGGCAAAATCTTCCAAAATCTACTAAAGATTATATCTAAGCTTTTTAGAGTCCATTTTTCTGTTCAGGAGACAAAAAACTGTAGTTGCACAAAAGGTTTTAAAGAATAATTGGCTTGACCAGAAGTGGTTGTTGGTGTTTTTGTTTCTTGGTTTTTTTTTTGGTTTGGTTTGGGTTTTTTTCTCAATTGAGGCCACAAAAAACCCAAACAAACCAAAACAACAACAAGAAAGAAACAAACCCACAAAAAAACCCAACAAACTGAAAAAAAACCAAAAAAACCCAGAACAACCAGAACATAGACTGGTGAGATGAAGGGGATGGTTCTACAAGCACATTCAGAAACTGATTAAGTTTAGTTATTGAATTTATAGTACTCCAGTTAATTTTGTCCACACTAACATAGTGATCTCTCCATATTGATTAAAATAATATTGCAATATTTCTGAGAGACTGTGAGATAAAAGGATTTCATAAGTAACTTACCCCACTCTAAGTAGCAGTTCTATGTCGTGCTTTCGAAAGAATGGTGAATGTCACTGACTCTTATGTTTGTATACATTTTTATTCTAGTTTCAATGTTGTCATCTTTAATTCAAGATATAGAAATATCAGTGATCTCAGCCTATTTGTGTATATTTTTCCAACACAGACTAAAGACATCTATGATTTTGGCAGCCCTAACACCTTCCATGTGTTCTTTTTGGCTTTACAATGGAGAACACATAAAACAGAGAGGTGTCATCAAGAAGTTAAAGCACAATATTTCATAACACCTACAAAAATCATCTTCTGTCTATTTTACAAGGTAATTGGTAAAATCAGGTAAAATCATATTTTAAGGAATACAAACTGTTGTGTGGGTCTTTGAAATATTGTAGGTTCAGTCTTCCATTTACTTTTGTAATATACTGCTTACCTAAATAATGACATAATCCCTTCAGTTTTTTATAACACAGCAAGGAAAAATATAAGCTTCCTGAAATTAAAGACTGAACAGAAGGAGCAATGGGTACTTTCTTCTTTTTCATGCACTATTCCAAAATTCATGATTTTCAAAATTATGCAGATATGTTTGCCTTTTACTGAGACGACAGTTACTTTTATTGCTGTTATTTTTATTCACTCTTTCTGTGTGTATCCTCCACCCATACAAACAGGTATGTATGTGCACACAAACACACAGAGAGATACACAAATATGGGGAGGCACACTCACTATAATTGAATTGTCATTGTTCCAAAGAAGGGAACTGGACCAATTTTTTGTTTTGTTTGTTTTGATAGTGACAGCTATATAAAAAGTTACGCTTCTACTCTAGATATGCTGTAATTTTTATCTGTTTACATAAAGAAATTTAGTATGAATGTTGACAGTACCTGCAATTCTAAAAGAAAAACTGGAAGCAATGCCAAGTAGTTAAACTCAGTGAATAAAATAATTTACTTGAAGAAAACAGTTTTTAGGACATATTTCTTCATTGCAGCCTTATAATACAGATCTTTATTTTTAATATCCCTGAATTAACTGGAAAAGTTAAATGTATTTTTTGCATTATAGGCCAGTCACTGTCAGAAAATAATCCTGGAATGTCAAGTGATTAATCAGCAAAACAAAGATTTTTTTTTTTTATATTTTTTTCAGTTAAAGCATAGGAGGAAAATGTTCTTCCTATTTCAGAAACACTTTTAAGTTTTTGTTTTTTAGTAAGACAAAATTAAATTTTTACCTCATTGAAATTCTCAACCATAAGAAGTTTTATTAGGAAAAGTAAAGAACAAGGTCATTCTGTCCTCTCCATAAAGAAGATTAAATAGCTGCTGTGTAAAAGAATTAGAAATGAGATTACCTTGAAATTCACTAAGGATCATCAGACATCCCATAATAAATTTGATACAAACCTATGTAGATAATAAACAAACAAACAAACAAAAAAGAGCTGGTCTGCTCTTCTGAACAAAAGAACAGCAAGATGTATCACTGAATCAAAATTCAATTCATAAGAACAATCTCTTTTTCAAATACTGTTGAAATTGAGCATGCAATTTAAAATGCTTCATACCAGTAATGTAAAGTGAACTGCTTATGTGCAATAACTATAACAAAACCAAAACAATATTGATAATACTGAAATAATTTCGCACATAGATATATTTAAAACCTGATTCATATGTAAAATATCCTAGTGCAAAGGAAAAAAAAAAAAGTGTTATTTTGAGTCCTGAGAATGAATTAAAAAAGGTTCAGTGTATAAATAGGATTCTGCTGCCTGGGAATCTAACATAATGGTCATGATTAATGCTAACCATCTCTTAGCTTTCATCCTGTTTTAACATGTAAACAGCCAATTTAGTGTTTACTGACAAGACCATAAATTCAGAGTATTATGTATGTGTCTAGTAACTATACTGAGCTCCAGTTCATATGCAGATGAACAGCAGTGGGAATTTTTTGAATGAAAACTTATATTTACTTCATAAATATATTATGAATAAGTACAATAGCTTCATTTTGCAGGTGAGGAAAGTAAAATGCAAAGATATTTATGTCACACACTGAGCTGGTTTGGCCTTGCTAAAATGCCAATGTTAGAGGAGAATTTTATCTGTTTTGTTGAGGGAGTACAATGCACTGCATCTAAGATTAGTAGATGTAGGTACCCAGAAACATGGGTCTCCCAGTTGCCCTTCCGAGTCTCTAAGTAAGCTCCCTGCAATCACAAAGGAAAGTACAAATCTACACCTCCTCTCTACAGGATGGCAGCACACAGGTGAAATCGGAAGTCCACCATTTTAAACACACAGGCATGATGGCCCATCTGTTTGGAACTATCACTACTGTTCCAGCTTTTCTTTCTCTTTGCATTCACTTCAAGTGACAGAGGAGCAAAAGTAGGGTCTAATTTAGACTTATCACTTAGATCCCTGGGCTACACAAGAACAATCCTGTCAGAAGTGGCTTCTGAAGGATATACATTGAATTAAGTTAATGCTGCTAACTTCAAGAGAGATCTTAGACTCCCTTACAGATGCTGAAACTGCGTATGACTCATGTCTGGGTCATAGCCAAATACTTGTCCACAATGCTCCAGTTTCCAGGGAAATGAAAGATGAACTCAGAGGCTAACACTTGGAATTTATGAAGACACATCTTCTAAAATAAAAATAAAAGTTGGAGACAACTATAGTGAATCACTGCAGAGCTATATATCCTGACTTCTGGTTGTTTTCTTTCCCCTTGAACATGGTGTATCTACTTAAAAAGTATTAAAAATGGATCTATTTAGATGGACAAATGAAAACAGTTCCTAAAGATAAAGAACCCTACTAGTTCCAAAAAGTGTTTTTAATAGAGAATATATAAATGAACATTTTAATGTGTGTTTTTAAGGAGCTCAATATTTAAATTCCCTTTTTTGAAAAAAATAAATATCTTAGGCCGTGTTCCTGATGAATACATGGACTTTGTCGTTTATGCTATATTTTTTCCCCTTATTTCAGCCATCGTGCTTATGCAAGATAATCTTTAAATATTAAGAGTTAATATAAGAAACAATGTAGCTTAAACTTGGCATATCATTATCCAGATCAAATTCCAGACTGCATGAGGCTGTGCTTGTATTCAAAACACAGAAATATTAAGCTTGGTAATACCTGCATTACAGAACAGCCTCAGGAAAGAATTGCAGCTGCAGGGTTCTCAGTCCTATACCTATTTTTTAAAAAAAAGTTGCAGTCAAAGGTTGATATAAAACTTCAGTACATATACTGTTTTTTGAGGATGCATTGCTACAGTAAACTAAGTAATTTTTGCATATTTTGTCACTCTAGATCCTTGAGTAAACCAAGTATTTATTATTCAAGTCTCGCTCTTCCATTTCTTCTTTGGATGGTACACTCTCTCCCTGGATCAGCTTACGTTGTAAAAGCAAAATAAATCTCATGAAACAGGTATTTTAACATTTTATCCTTCATTAGTTACAGTATCTTCTCATATGCACCTTATTCCAGGTGCACTTTTTTTTTTTTTTTTTTTTTTTTTGTCAATAGCTGTGGCACTAACGCCTCCAATTCATATATTCCTTTGTGCCAGAATGTCATTACAGAATGTAATATATATTATAATGATGCAAAGTGTGACTAGTAAGCTCCTATTTGTCATTAAATTTGAGATACTACCAAGCAATCCTCCACTATTTTGTTGCAGAAATATTACCCAGGTCAGTGCTAGAAGGACTAGTATTTAATGCATCTGAGCCACAGAAAAACATCCTACTCTTTCCTTTTGGTTCCTCTATGTGATTAAAACTGAATTTTCCAAATACTTTTTTCCATGCATCTTACCTTTCTTATCTCAGAAGCCCAGAGTATAACTTAGCATAACATTGTAAAAGCGATTTATGTACTTAGGAACCTGGATCTCAGAGGGAAATAATGAATCTTAGGATCATAAGTTATTCAGCCTTTAGAAAACCTAAATTCTTGCCTCCTCTGTGTAGACAGAGTGTGGACATACCAGACATAGCCTTACTCCTATGTAACTAGAAAATTAATATGTATCTATTTATAGAAGAAGATATATTTTCATACTTGTTCCTACTATAATTGTGAAGCAACCAATCAGGAAAATAATGGAAACATATTTTTGCCCTTATGTCATGTCAGCCACGGGGAACAGAGTCATCACCACAGGAGAAAGAATCTTGTCTTTCATATTGGCAGAAATACACAGAACATTAACTACAAGAGGCAAAGGAGGAAAGGGAGTTTTAAGTTTTGACTGATGTCATGATGTTAATTCATGCACCTTATATAATATAAATACTGTGGCTGAGCATAGATAATCTGAGAAACAGGTGCGTCTACAGACTGTGAATATAAACTCTTCTGAAGAGGTTAGAACTGTTGAAAAAATACTTGAAGAAAATAAATTTTTTCTAGATAAATAAATAAATAAAATTATGATATATAGTGGTCCAACATGGAAAAAAAATGGGAACCACTTCACTAGAGAAAGACAATTTACTCACTCTTTGACATCACTTGCGAATTGACATGACATTGTCAGACGTAAGTCACTTGGAAGAACGAACAGCCTGGAATCAGCAGCTCTCACTATATTTCACACGTTGATTTTCTTAATAGTTTCATCTGAGTTACTATCATCACTGAAACATGCCATTTCACTGTTTTCTGTTATTGGCATTTTGAGATTCTGAGTAGTTGTTATCTACTTGTAATTCAAATAGGCCCTTTATTTTGTAATCTTTATAAAGTTCCCTGTAAGCTTAATACTGAGTAGAACAAAAGAACAAAAAATGACAAAATAAACATTGAAAGTGTTTATACTGAACTTTTTGGAAGCATAAACACAACTGTTGCTTCCTGTTGGCTCCTAAACAACTTTCCTTTCCCTCCTACTTTACACTCTAAATGTCTTGCAGATCTGATGGTTTCAAAACCATACACCATACAGCATTCACATCATACTCTAACCTCTGACTTTGATAATATAATTTCTAGCACTATGGATATTCTCTATTGAGGGACCTCCACCAGCTCTAGTGAATTTCTTGACCACCTTCAGCTCTGAATAAAGACATTTACCAATATGTGGCACTTTGGCTTCATAGCAAGGAATGGAAATAAGAAGTCAAAAATACTCTTTGCTATTCAGTTGAAGGAAGTTATTCAGGTATTGATCAGCTGACAGATGTACAATAATCAGCACAGCACGGGAATGGGCCTGAGCCTGTTTACTGCACAGTTGTACACAGATTTCTACTCTAAGATGGTCTAGATAGGAGCACTTTGTGCTTTTCATTTTGAAAACATTATTCCACTTCATTGGATATTCAGATGTCTGTTCTTAATTATCTCCATAGATTGCTGTTATATTAAATTCAGCCAATATGCCCTGCTATGTGTATATATATATTATTGTTGTAGAAAAAGGTTTTAATTGCAAGGCATATTGTTATATGTAATTACTTTTAACATTCCTCCTTTTATTTCATGCTGATGCAATAATGCTTTTAAGAAAGAAATTTCATTCAAGTAGGAGCCAATTGCAACTGTTCACCATATTGCACTGAATGCTTTGCTGGAGAAAGGTGTTTGATATCTTTTTAATAGTACTTTTATTTATGGTTTGTAATTTGCTAAAGAAATTTCCTTATACTGAAATATTCATGGTTTGGATCACTACAAGTACTCCCTTGCTCCTTCTGTGGCTTCACAGGATCTAAACTAAATAGAAGTAATTGTTCAGGTATCAGCAGTATTGGAATGACAAGAAAGTTAACTTTCTAAAGTATTGTCTTTTAAGGAGAAATTCTGGATGTTATAGATCCAAATGTTTTCCCTTGGTAACATTATGTGATGGAAAGCTAACAAAGCTAATGTAAAGAAATAGATAATATGACAAAGATTTGTAGCAAAAGCAAGATTATTTTGAGCACTGCTTAAAATCTATCTAGTTTGGTCCTTTATGTCTCTGTGGAAAGTTTGAATAGGGTTGTTTTGTTTTTTTTTAATGTGCAAACCATAGATAAGTACATGTTGATGTAACCAGGAACCAAAATGTTATGCTATATGAAGGCTTCTATTATGACCTCAGCTTTTTTCAACATATGTGTCATGCAGAAGTTATTTTAAATATCAAATATTATTTTAAACATGTTTTAGTTATTTCCATGTTTTTATTTATTTTTTTAGCAAATGAATGTTAAGTTACAAGGAATTCTGTTACTCACAGATAAATCTGAAAATTGAACGTAATGCCTTCTGAGTGAGAACATTCTTAACAAGCACAAAGAAAGAACAAAGCATATTTTACTCTGAGTAATTTAACTTTCATTAACACTTGACTTCAAGAAAGCAATGAACTCCAGCACACTCCTTGGATTTCATTCTCATCTCTCTTCTCTCAATTAGCCCTCAGTACTCTGAGTCAAAGAGAGGGTAGGTCTCCATTGTAATTCAGTCACATCGTAGTCATTATTCAGAATCTGCCAAAAAAATCCTAGGCCTTGGTTATACAGCCACTTAGATAAATAATTTTATCCTGAGTTTATGTATGTTGATTTTAAAGCCATTCAAGGTGTCTGTAAGAAACACATATTCAAGGGAAAAAAAAACAAAAAACCAAACAACCTAAAACTGAATGGGGTTACCTAAATGAGACATTGAAGAAACTTCACACTATCTTATTAAAAAAAAAATGCAATGCTTTTCATCAATCTCAAATGCATAGATCATAGAATCAATTAGGTCACAAAAGACCTCTGAGATCACTGAGTCCAACCTTTGACCTAACACCACCGTGCCTACTAGAATATGGTGCTAAGTGCCACATCTAGTCTCTTCTTAAATACCTCCAGAGATGGTGAGTTGACAACCTCACTGGGTAGCCCTTTTCAATGCCCCATCACTCTTTCTGTAAAGAACTTCTTTCTAATGTCTAACCTAAACCTTCCCTGACACAACTTAAGCCTGTGCCCTTTTGTTCTACTGCTTGTTGCCTGGGAGACGAGACCAACCCCACCTTGCTAGAACTTCCTTTCAGGTCACTATGGAGCGTGATGAGGTCTCCCCTGAGCCTCCTCTTCTCCAGGCTAAACAACTGCAGCTCCCTCAGCTGCTCCTCATAGGACTTGTGTTCCAGTCCCTTCACCAGCCTTGCCCTTCTCTGGACCCTCTCCAGCACCTCAATATCCTTCCTAAATGGAGGGGATCAGAACTGGACACAGTACTCCAGGTGTGGCCTCACTTGTGCCAAATACAGAAGAAGAATTACTTCCCTCATCCTGCTGGCCACACTATTCCTGATGGATGGCCAGGATGACATTGGCCTTCTTGGCCACCTGGGCACACTGCTGGCTCGTGTTCAGCTTCCTGTCAAACTAAACGCCCAGGGCCGTTTCTGCCTTGCAAATTTCTCAATTTAAGCCGGTGTCTTTGAGCCAATAGTTTTTAGACTCATGGAGATTTAGAAACAAACATGTAGAAGACTGAACAAACTCATCCTAATGCAGAAGTGTTGTGCTTCCTACTGTGTGGTTTTAACTAAAGAAAATGCAGATATAAAGTGCTGCATGAAGCAGTCAGAAATCAATTTTCAATCTGAAAACTGACAATGACTATTACTTTCCACACCTGAGAAACTGAGGGCTGAGAAGTGGTGTTTTCCCTGTGGCTGCTCAGAACATGCATAATACCAGTGTGATCAGAAAGAAATCTATCTTTTGGTTAATATAGAGTATTCTTTTTCTTGTGTTTGAATGCATGTTTGTTGACTACAAGATAGCCTAGTGTGTGCTCTACAGATCCTGTGGATAAAGAGCAATGGGATTCATTAATTCTGAGACTCATTATGCAAACTGCTCCCTCAGATCTGTATTACAGTACATTTGAAAATCATTCCACATGTTCAAATGTTCTTTTCATAGCACTTCATTTTTTCCACAGACAACCTACACCACAATGGTCTGTACAACAGTATGTCACATTGATATAATCAGGGGAATAATATAAAATATGTGACCCAAAGGCTTTTTGTTCCCTGCAGCAGTTCTCCTGGTAATATCCCTGCAGTAATTATGAAGAATCTGCAATGATGTGCAGAAGTACTCTTTCCTCTGACACCCCAGGGAATTCTACAGGGACACGTCCTTGGACTTTTAACTAGATTGATGTCCTACAGGTCTTTTTTTAGCATGGTGTATGTGGATAATTTTTTATTCTAATATCTGTGGAGCTCTTCAAAGAGTGATGCCCTTGAACCTCTGCCAAAGGGATTCTCTAAAGTCCTTGTGTTAGACAAAGCATAGTTTGTCCCAAATCTTTCAGAAAAATGAGTTTATTATTGTTGGAGATTTTTAAGAGGGTGATGACTCCTGCAGTGTATATTTGCCTAGAATTTTAGACTGACAAAGCCTCTGAGAATATCCTATGCTGTTGTTTTGTCACTTCTGTTAGTTGTACTCCTATAGTTTTTTCTCTTGTCATTCTCAAACACTTTCACTATTCCTCGCATTTAGGAAACCTTGAGTGTTTGCCTCAGGTTTGATGTCAAAATCAAAGGCTACTTTCTATTAGTTGAGTATAGACAACATAGCAGTGATGCTGCAAATGTACCTGACAATTTGTAACTGTGGACATTCAGGATACTGATATCAAGAAAGTCATTGAGAACAACCTGTGAGAATCAAATGAAATGAGGGGACGTGTGTGACTTGGGCCAAACAAGCTGGATGCAGAGCCATACTGAAAGAAATTGGAAGCACATATTATTCATTCTATGTTATGTAGAATAAACTTTTTTTTTTAATTAAAATGCTGAACCGTTAAGGTGATTAGTGATTGTGTCTCTGTCATTCTTTTCCAACACTCAGAGGAAATTCTGTTGCTTCTCTGTCAAAGAGCTGGAGGAGAAAAATGGACAATGAACCAGAATGCTGATGAAGATAATATTGGTTTACTTAACAACCCACTGGTGGATCAGGGAACATAATACATTTCAACTCTGAATGGAAAGGACAACCTTGGTGATTTAGCTGTTGAAAAACCTGCCAGCATAGGTTCTTCCAGGTATTTCTTATCAATGCAAAAGTTCTTACAGGTATTTGTAAAAGAGACACAAATTGAGGGCAGATACAACCTAATGTCCTGAACTCAGTTCTAGGATAAAGCAATATTGATCATAGAAGTTTTGCCTGAATTACTATTAATCCTTCAATTTTTGCTTTTTAAAATCTCACTAAAATATATTCTTGTATGTGTGGAATACAGATAAACAAACCTTTTTGTTTTGTTGTTCTCAATGACTTTCTAATTTTCCTTAAAGAAAATAATATTTCAACCTCTCTGTTGCCTACCTAAAGTCACAAAAATCATTAGTGCATCCAGAACATTCCTATCAGACTCCATCATAACTTTCCATACCCCTTCTCTATTACAGCCTTTTGAATGCAACTCTATTAAAATCAGTCTATAAGAACTTCTGTTCTTCTTATCTACCTGCAGGATTTTCATGAAAGATAATGGTAATTAGGCTGCCTAATGCAAAAGCAATGACACAGATTTGTGATCACATGCCTGTCCAAGGCATATGTATTCTAACCTTTAATCCATTCATTCTACCCATTATTCTATTGTTCAGTCTATTCATGTATGTTCTGAGTAAATCCAAAACTCATGACTTGTAATATTAGTGAAGATTAATGATGGTAGAAATTATCTAACATGTTAACAGGCTGTCATGGAAATTTTGTTTCAGATCCACAAAGAAATGACCTAGTTTAGAACTCATATGTAACAAACATAACATCAGTTAGATGAGAGCATTCAAAGTATCTGAGATAAAACATTTAGAAAATGTGCATGTTTTTTTACATTTTGAGATTTAGCAAGGAATGCTTTTGTGAAACAGTATTCCAGTACTTGCTGAACAGCAATGTGGCAAGAGACTAATAATGATCCTTGTGCTCTATAAAATCTTCATAAATTTCACTTGAAGACACTAACTCTTTTAACCATAGAAACAGTAAATTGTGGGCAAATATAAATACATGTACACAACACTGATGTGTCTTAACAGTAGTTTAATTCATACCTTCTAACTGGTTTTTGAAAATACTGGGTTTTTTGTTTGGTTGGTTCTCCCATCTTGATGGTTATTTCTGCAAAAGTAATATTTTTTAGAGCTTCTGAAATGGAAAGTCAACACTGTAAGGCTGTAAAGAATTCCTTTTTGCCCTTTTTACCACTGCTTGTAATTTCAAATCTGTTTTTTTGTTTTTGTTTGGTTGGTTGGGTTTGTGTTTTTTTGTTTGATTGGTTGGTTGGTTGGTTGGTTGGTTGAGCTTTTTTATATAGTGCCATATTGTCTATGACCTATAAGAAGAAAATACTTTTAATGTGATTGAAGCAAGCGGTGTATAGCAAAGTGCTACGTGGGGTGCTGAAGACGTATGGGTTGATATTAATTAACAAAACCCACTAAGCTCTTAAAATTCTTTGAAACACAAAGTAGATGTAGAAATGAATTGAACAGTCTGCCTTCCTTCTGATGAAGGAAAAAAGGGGTGAAGAAATCCTGTTTAGTTTGCCTTTATCCTGATAATTTTCAAAAATATGATATGAAGTGTACTGTCAATTCATAGTGACCTAAAGTGTCATTAATTGTTTCCAAAATGCAATACAGCCAATAATCCCACACTAAGATTTGAAGACAGCTTTTTGCAACTCATTAGGTAACTATGTCAAGTCTCATATAGTGGACATGAAACTTGCATATCCCTGCTGGGAAGCCTTCCCAGTATGGTTCTATCTCCACTCCCTCTGCATGCGCTGTAGAAGCTGTTCTACATGCAGGAAAGCCTTTGAGATTTCTTGTGCCAGAGGAGAGGGATTCTGTTTCACACTTAGGAGCTTCTTTCCTTGTTGTCATGTCAATTTGTGCACTTTTCTTGAAGCAGTTACAAGATAAAATTTACATGAAAAGCCAGAACCCACATATGTGTTTTAGAAAAACCTGCTGCTACTCCAGAGCATGTTCTCTTTCAAGTCTGTGTTTCAGGGGTGTAACAGAACTTCAGATTTATTTTAGTAGTCACATACATAGCTATGTAAAGGTCTTGACCGGCACCAAACTTTGTTCCTGAAGATTTCAAATGAGGCCTCTGAGTTTCACCCACTTTGTAAATATTTCTTACTGGCTACCTGTTATTAACTGCATTCTGCAGCTTTTGTATTTCAGCCTCAGGCAGATTGTTCCTCCTAAACATTGTATTGTAACCAGGTTTAAATTGCATTTGTATTTTTAATTTCTCCATGTACTGCATAGGGGAAAAAGGTATCTCTACTATGATTTTTTTTTTTCCTCATAAAGATAAGTTAAGAACTCCACAGTTATTTTTAGGTATTAAGTAAGTAAATAACTAAGGTATATATATGAATATGCTTAGAACAAAAATCCTTAGTTTTTCTTGCTGATCTTGAAAAATATGTGCATTAAAGGTCAAGGCAAAATATTGTGGAATTATTTTTTATTACTCGATGCCCATTTTAGAGTCAAAAATCCAAGGAAGCCCTAGAAAATTAGTAAAATATTATTATAAATTTTTAACAATGCTTCCATCTAGTATTTTTTTCTTTATTATGGCTTTCTCATGACTCAAGGGAATGAGGAACTTTATTGAACTTTAGTTATAAATCTCAGAAATTTTTATTATATACTGTAACCACCAAAGTTTCTTGAAGAAAATTTTTTGTGGCCTTTTGTGTTTATTTAGTTATTAAGCTAATGAAGTTCAGGGTTTAAGAACTTGAAAACGAAAACTGATTTCCATAAGTTGGGTTGACCTTCAAATTTAAAGCACAAGGGCATGACCAAAAAAGTCAACAATCACACAGTATAAATGCAAATTCTGCTGATTTGCTTTTTTGCAAAGTGACTTTCATAATCACACCTTGCATATTATCAGTGACAGTAATGGTGCATTGGTGATAAATATGTTCAACATAATCTGATAAGTTGTTAAATTAGCTTAATTATGCATTTTTTAAATAATCTTATAACAACTATGAGTTAGGAAATCAACACTGTACAAACATCAGTGAAAACTGTGAAATATTGCATATAATCAAATAATATTCAAAGAGAAAGAACAATTGTGTGCTTTTTGTACATCTGTACATATGCAAGTAACAATTCAGTTTATGAGGATGAGAATTATGAAAATGCAGAATAACATAATGAGGCTGGGGAGCATTGCTGTCTTTCTTTCTTCTTTTTTTTTTTTTTTTTTTCCCCCCTCCTGTTATGAGAAATATTTGCAGTAGAGCCCTCCTACACTGGCAGGGTATCTTGGCAAGGGTTTACTAGTGCTGTCATAAAGGTTAGGTTTGGCACAAAGTACAGCAGAGACTTTCTGGGCTTACCCAGAATAAAATCTACTGTGACTTCTCAAATCTAAATAGATTTGAGAAGAGTAATGACACTATTTTTCAAAATTTTTAGCAAGTAATATACATAATGATGGTAATATAAATGTCCAAGTTGCTTCATCTCTTTCACAAAGTAAGCATATAAACCAAGTGCCATTTGTTAGAAAATTCTGTTTCCAGGGATTTATTCTGTTTTGTAAATAGCACATTGGTTTCTTTCACGTACAAGAGTTTGCATAATCTTTAAAAGTATAGCAGATTGTAACTACAAGTAGTGGAACTAGTGTACAAAACAATGTGAGGAGAGGAATTTATATGGGATCCAGGGTATTAACACTAATTTGCTGCTACATCTACACACTAGGTCCCAGTCAGAAATTACCTGAAATTCACTTTTCAGTATGAGCCACTCAAGTTTAAAGAAACCCTAAAAAATCATGCAATGAAAGGCTCTAAACTTCTAGTGCTCTACAGTCACTGTAGGATTATTTTACCTACTACTAGCAATTTAAAATTGGACATTTAATTTAATTTAATCTAAAGATATCATCTTGACTCTGAAAATCGGTACTTGTAGAAGAACCAATTTGTTACAGATAGAATTTAAAAAAAAAAAAAAAAAAGTTTCTCTATAGATATCTTTGACTACATCTGTATTATAAACTGGTAAGTTAAATGACACCTCCCAGAGTTATGGTCTCCAGCTGTCATTTCAAACCTGAATGATGCACACAACAACTCCCTTCCATCCTCCTGTAGAAATGTGAAACAGTAAAAAGACATTCCTGAGCCTTGTTGGGACATAGAAGGGAGAGTACAGAAGCAGTTGTTGTTTCCTTCCTTTCTTTCTTTCTTCCTTTCTTTCTTCCTTTCCTTCCTTCCTTCTTTCCTTTCCTTCTTTCCTTCCTAATTTTCTTCTTTTCTTTCCTTTCTTTCCTTTCTTTCTTGTCCTTTCTTTCCTTTTTTTCCTTTCTTTCTTCAGTATGGGTTGAATTTAAGTATTCCATTTTGGCTCGATGCCCTACTTTTAGCCAGCACATACTTGATGAGTTTGTTAGTGCAGGACTTTTCATATAAATTTTAGACACTTCATGTGGTGGAAGTCTGAATTTAAGTTGTTCACTCTATATACTCTTTGTAATCAACAGAGAGAAATAGGAATAGTAGCTTGCTCATCTATGCTTAGCTGGTCCTAGCTCTGGATGCAGTAAATCACACCCCAGTGTGCCTAGTTTTCCTTAGCTGACAACAGATTGTACAGACAGTGGCTGAAGCATACATACTTTTCTATACATAGACAAGCTAATACAGCCTTCTGTATACTATGTGGGGATGTAGCCTATCCCCAGACAGCAATAGATACAGTATAAAACATGTGAAAAGCAAATATGTTCTTTTGATTCATTGAGATTAAAATCATGGCATGGCATGAGAATAGTTTTAATTTCTAGATCCTTGTTTACCCAACAGCAGTGTAGAAAACCTTGTGTTCTTGTAATAATATGTAGATTTTTTTTTCTTCATTTTGGTAGTGCTTAGGGTATCTGGAAGACCAGTATCCAGATCATTATGTAAATACAAGCTAAAATAGTTTAGCCAAAATCTATCAAAATTGACCTATCCATAACACACAAATCTGTCATTAAATGCAGGTTTTATATGAGATTTAGTAATTGAAGTTCACAGAACAGCCTTTCTGTATTTAATTTAAGACAAAGGTTAAAAAGAACACTACCTGATATTTTGAATATTTTTTTCTTGCTAAATACATGTATATAAATCTTCTGAGGACAGACGGGTTATTGAAAGATAGAAAGGTGGACTGATAAGCAAGTATCTGGATTAACAAACGTATGTATGTGTTCTCATCACTAGTTCACAAAATTCAGTTATATTGGCACTAAAGATTTCAAAATGCATAGAAGAAAGGACAAAGTCAGTTGAAATAAACAGCTGACATTTCTCTCTGATGTTCTGTACCCTGTGTTAGTGAAGTTTTAAAGGCAAGGGTATGAGTTAAATTATTTTGTGAGTGAACACAATGCCTTCAGGGTGTATTCTGTTGCAGAACATGAACTTGCCATGATACAGAGAAATATTAAAAGAAGAATTTCTAGTCAACAATACAAAATCATGCATAAAATCATACATAACCAATAAAAGAAGGAGACATCCAAAATAGATATTTTGTTATATGCTACTGTAAGAGTGACATTCTGCTAGAAATCTCTTAACAAACTTTATAAAGTCTTTTAGTTTATTTTTCTTTCTAAAAAATAATGGTTTTCATAAGCACAGCTGTACTAATTAAATGTAAAACCGTTTTAGTATAAGTTATTTAAGAAAAAAAAAACACAAAACAACAAAACACACTAAGGATACATATCCAACATGAGACAGGTATGTGTCATGGTATGTAAAGGTATATTCTTTTCTCACTGCTTCTATATGAATCATTGGAGAACAGAAAAATTTGTATTTTTGGATGTGTGAGAAACTCAGTGGCAAAAATGATCAGATACTGTAAGACAAACTGGAAACAACAGATCTACGTAGGATGTTGCATTTGAGAGGATTATACCATTTCTTGAGATACCATAAAATCTGAGGAGAGAGCACTCTCCACTCTCCAAAGCAAAAAGTATGGTTTTCCTTTTAAAATAGTAGACTCTTTTGTTAAAGCCATTGTTGCTGACAATAAAAGTACTTCCAAAGCTGTTAACAACTGCTAGAATATGAAGTCAATGTGGAAAGGTGGAAGGTGGAAGCTGTCACCTGCAGTACAGAGCAGTGCAGCAGTTACAATGTAAGGAGGAACTCTGAGGTCAGAGTAAAATGCCAGTCCTTTCACTGCACAATTGGCAAGACCTGGAGTACATTACTTTGAAATGGGTTTAGCAGTTATAGTAATGTAAGTAGAGCATATGATCCTTGAAAAAACTTAGATTGTAGCCAGAAGAATTATAAGAGGCCTATGATTTCAAAGTATACAATTGATTTTAACTTCCACCCCCTTTCACACCAGTTATTTTTCTTTATATTTAAGCTGGGATCCTCACTTGCAAAAGAAGAGGTCATTCAGTTCCCTAAGCTCCATAAACAAGGCAGGAAAAACAGAAAATATTCAGACCATGGAAGACCTCTCTTGTACAGATCAGTCATCAGAAAGACCTTTTGTCAGGACTGCAATTTTGGTTTAACTTGGTGAAAAAAATCAGGCATTTGAAAGAATAAAAGGAATAAAGAACAGCAGAAACCACTGACAATAATTTTGAATGCTCACTCTGTAAACAAAGCTACAAATGTTCCTCTATGATCAATGACTTCAGGGGCTTCTAGCACAAAGAACAAATTTAGTTCACTTTTTATGTTTGCAGAACGGTGCCAGAATCACAGTATAGGTTGGTAGAAGAGGGAGATTGATTGAACTTTAGAGCAACAAGACACAGGGAAAAACAACATTCTGTATTTGGTGTCCTTGGCATATTCCAAATCCCCAGTGTTCTGGTTAAGTGAACTCTTCCTAAGATGAGAATGCATCAATTCATGACAATCCTTCTTATTGCTAAATTGGTTCATATCTCAATAAGTGACAGAAAACCAGGCTATTATCATTTCTGAAAATAGTCGAGGGCACAATATACATCCTTAAAGACACTTCCTTTTTTTCATATATATATATATTTACACACATACATACATGTATATATTATGCTATTTGATAACAGCTGATGTCACTGTATACCACTCCTCCTTTATTACTGTTAGAAAGCATTATTTCATTATGTAAGGAGATTTTAGGAGAAAAAGAAAAAAAATAAAGAAAGAAAACAGACAAGAAAGCTCCCTGCAAACTTTCTTTGAAGGAGTGATAGTATGACAGAGTGTTTGGACAAAGAATGAAAAACAAAAAAAATTCTGCAGCTGCTCTTACCCCTGCTCTTTGAGGTAAAGAAGATCAAGTATTCCTCTGTGGTATTCCAAAGAAATTTTCTTCTATTACTTGCTTCTTGAGAAACAAGGTCAGTCTTTCCATATCTCTTTCTAAATGAAAGAGATCTTTTGCTCATCTACTGAACACTAGAGCTCCTGAGACCACTGCATTATTGATGAAGAGGTTGAAGACCTGTATCACAGCTTTGCACCGTTCTTCAGAATGATTTCAAGGAAATCTGTCCTTTGAGTCTAACTGTTCTTTCAGTTCAACCACTTATTTCCATAAATCCTGAGAAATCCCAAGATTGCTTCCTATTACCTGAGTGAGGGGTGCGGGGGAAGAAAAAAGAAAACCAAGCAAACAACAAAAAAACAAACAAACCTGATTCTTTGTTCTTACACAGTGAGAGATAAATGAATGTCTTCTCCAGGTAGACATCTCAGAAATACAATCAAGCTCTGAGAAAGTATAAATTCCTGCTGGATTTTGGAAAATATGCGTTGTATGATTATAAGGTAACTGATACAATATCTGTAAAGCTCCCTAGGAAAACAAACAAACAACAACCAAACAAACAAACAAACCTTCTCATAGATTCTTTTTATTTCTCTTTAGCATCAAGTTCCTTCAGACACAGTTAAATTATATTTTTTGCATGTGACCAAGATCACCAGTAACTACTGGAGTACAGCACATGAGAAGAAGGATTAGGTTTGTACAGACACTTTCTCAGATAATGACCTATGGGCAGTGAATTGACTTTCAAAGCAGTGACCACTCATCCTTACCACTTTCCAAATCTGACTTTATGTTTTCAAGGTTTCCATTTATTTTCAACAACAAACCAATATTCTTTGCAATTTGCCTGGCAGAAAGACACAGCAAAGCCATTCTTTTGATTCAAGCAAAGCATTTATGTGTCACAGTGGTAAAATCCCTGTAAATATCTATAGCAAACAGATGAATGAAGAAAATAAAAGTAAGGTCTTTTCATGCATGTGATTCCTTATTTCAGAAGCAAGCCTGTCTCCAAGGAGAGTTGCACCTATTTCCACTGAATAACAGCAAAGCCAATATTTTATGGCAAAGTTAAATGTCTGTCTTCAGGGATTTTAAGGGATCTGAACAGAAAAAAAGTTATATGACTTCTTGGGAAGCCACTCACTGGTATTTCTAAATGGTTGCATATCTGAATAAAATATGTGATTAGAAATGACCTTGTGTTTTTTGTTCCACCAGTAGGATCTTTCAGCTATAACTAGATGGATTTTTTGCTTTTAATTTCAGTATTTATATTCTCATAGTCTTTGCTCTAATTTTAATGTATTCCAGCTCCTGCTTCTGCAGAGATCACAGAAGAACAATAACCTGCCAGCAAAGTGACCAATTAACTTTTTTTTTTTTTTTTCTCACAAAGGAACTGAAAGATGAAGGAAATTATGACAGTACTTGTTATGTATCAGCATAATGAAAATAATATACAAACAAACACACACACACATGTATAGTGAAGACTCAAATCATGCAGGTGATGGTTTGCATGTTAAAATACACTATTTCAAAATAAGAATTATATAATTTATTTATTAACCTGAAATTACAAATTTGCAAATGCCTATCTATTCAGGAAACACACAATAAATGTGTAATTCCTTTGAAGACAGTGAAATAGGATACAAGAAAGCAGGAAATTCTTAATGCATTTGCTAACTTGTCTAACTCACCTTTCATATGCAGAGATTGTTTGAATTCTTATCTAGGAGCTGTTTCCTGTGTTCTCCTGAGAATGTTGTCAGAGTGCAACTTATTAACAGTTATGATAAACACCCTAAGAGGATTGACAGAAAATATTCAAACACTACCACTCAGGAAAAAAAAAAAAAACCAAAACAAAAAAAACCCACAAACATTACCTAAAAAGTTATTCTCTATCTCCATCTACTGGAGAATTCTCAACAACAGACTCTGAATGTTTGTCTAACTCTTCCTCAATTCATCTGTTATTTTCAAGGAAAGTTAAACCACATTGCAGGAAAAAAAAGACATAAGGCTATCTCTCTTGAAAAAAAAAAATACATTTTAAGCATAATTTCATTAGCTGAATCATCTCTGTTTAGATATAACCATTCTTATAAGCATCCAAACTTGTACAAAATAGAATATAGTGATCTAAATTAATTAGTAATCAGTTTTTTAAACTGAAAAAAAAAAAACCAAAACAAAGAAACACCCAAACCAAAACAAAATCATAACAACACTTCCCACTGTCTGAGGCAACAGAGATTCCCTAGATTGGTTCCTCTGAGTCAATGAAGCTCCCCACACTCCAAGACTCCCATATGTGATTTTTTCATTATATAACATAAAAATCCATCTTTAATTGCAAGCAACCAGTGAATAACTAGTGAGTAATTATTGATACTGCTTATGGCTTATACTTTTACTTGCAAAAAACTCTTGAAAGAAATAGAAGTCATGAAACATTTATCTATGAAATTATATAGAAAATACAAACATATTATCCAGGTCACCTTTGAATTACTCTAAGCCTACTTAATTCACAGAACCCTATGGAACTGTCAACATTAAAAAAAAAAAAAAATTAAAAAAGTGCTAATTAAAGAGCTGATGGAAGAATCTAGGAAAAAAGAGTCATGTACAAGTATCAAAATAATGTGTGCATGTACTTTCGATGTCCTTTTTCTTCTGTTGCACTTGTCAGCTGTAGGTTGCTCCACTGCATGTCCTACAGGCCTGATCCTCCAAATTTCCAGACCAAATACTTAATATTAGTACTGGGAACTACTAACTGACTTAATCTCAAAAAATCTAGGTGGTGGTGTTTTTTTCTTTTTTAATGGAAGATGAGAGAGCTGGTGTGTTCTGAAGTTTCTCTCAGATATTGATTTAGGATATAGTTTGAGTACAGGGACATCATTCCTTCAAAGGGAATGTCAGTGATGTCAAATGCACCTGCAACAGGCAGTAAGAACCACAGTTCACTCCTATCCTGTTGTCTGCAGATGCAAGTACTGCTATTTCTTCACAAATCATTGTGGTCATCTATTGACTCATACTCCCCCAAACCTACAGACACTGCCATCAAGTGTGCAAAAGAAGAGTGAAGAAAACAATGAAAATATAAGAAAAGCAAGAACAACACAGGCCATCCTGTTCTCTGCCTCTTCATACAAACCCTCAGCTTTGACTTGAACTGAAAGCTATTTAGGAGAAAACAAATATTTTCCACATTGCCAGGCTGAAGAGTATTTTTTGTGATTCATGACTTTTTGGGTGATGAGACAATTTTGAACTGTTTCTGAGAAGCTACTGTGGGTGGGAGTGGAAGGCTTAGACAAAATTTATTAAAGAAGCACTGCTGTTGAGTCACGAGGTGCAGAAAGGAATCCCTTGCTTTCTAAAACCCTTCTCAGAGAGAGTCTAGATGTGGCTAAATCCAGTTGTAGCCTCAGTTTAGGCAAATGGTTTGAATTTAAGGAACTACAGGAGTGTGACTGAACCACTTTTGTCCAGCAAATTTTAATGATTGGCAAAATTAGAATATTTATATAAAATGAATCATTTATTATTATACATCATCAGGCAAATATCTTAATCAGAATTATTTGCTTCACTATAGAAAGATAAAGATCTACTAGTAAAGAAAAATATAGCATAAAACAATATAGTATAAGATAAGATAGTGTATTATATTGAAGCAAGTGTTAAAGCAATTATATTAAAGCTAGCAAAAAGGAAATAATTATTAAGTAGAGATTTGATATAACTGACCTATACCAATGTTCATGGGGAGATCTCTTTCTCTCAATCTCAAGGAGTATCCTTTGAGGGCATTCCCAGCCAAAGGACAAATCTCCACACACACACTCAAGAAGGGTTATATCAGAAGAATCTGACTGCATGAAAGAGGACTAGACTTTTATAGTATAAAGTGATTGACTGGTAGGGACAGATCTATAGGCCAGCAGACTAGCTTATCTGTCAAATCCTGTTTCAAAGGTAGGATGTGTACCCGAAGTCTGGTTAACCAGGATGGTTTTAACATAAACACCAAGACAGCACCCTGATGCCAGAAGTTGAACTTGCATGACAGCCTGCATGACGGCTCACATAGTATGCATTCTCTGACTGCATTTTAGGTCTTATCAGGGTGGGCCTATCCTGCCACAGGAGCTGACTAGTATAACTGGAGATTTCACTCTTGGTATAATTGGCTGAGGAAGTTTATAGTAGATTTATGTTGCTGAAGATAGTGTGTGAGGATACTTCCCATCTCTTTCTTCTTATTGGTCTACTTAAATGGAAATTTTGTAAAGTAAGACCATAATTTAGCAATTCACAAGTTATGGCAAATAAATATAGTGTGTTCTGTTTTACAAACTATATTTAAGACTTAGGAGTTCAACAGGAGGGATCCAATATCAACTTTATCAAATATTTACATGAGTCTGAAAATATCTGGTTCACACACCAAATGTCCTTCTGTATTTATTCTCTCAAAGGAAAAAAAAAAAAAAACAAGAAAAAAAAAAAAAAAACAAAGAAACAAAATACTCAAAAAAAAAAAAAGTCCCCCACACCAAACCAACAAACCACCAAAGCAAAAACCAATAACAAAAATTTACTCCATCTGCAGAAAAAGTGAAACCTAAAAGAGATTTCTATAATTATGCCTTTTAAAGAATTACATGGTGTAAATATATCTGTATGGATATTTAGATATATACTTTATCCTGAAAAAAAATCTAAAATATATGCTTCATAAAAATTCTTAACAAAAAATAAATCGTCAAAATATGAAAATGCATAGTGCTTCAGACCAAATGATCCATCTAGATCAGTAGTGTCTTCAACTGTGACTGCAAAAAGACACCATAGAGTAAACACAAGGCAAGTATATAAGGTACTTAGGCAGCAATACTGTCTTGGCTTCTGATTTCTTTCTGCATAGATTTTCTGAGCATGCTATAGTTTGTTAGCCAGAAATTGATTTTACTTCTAATTGCTTCCAAATTTCTTGCCTTTCAAATTTCTTTTCAAACTTGTCAGATAATTGCATTTACAATATTCTTTTCTCAGGCCTACTCTCTTGTATCATAACAACAATGACTATGATGATGAAGCACTTTGACTTCTTTGTTTTCTTTGGTTTTAATGAGTCTTTCATGGAAGTCCCATATTCCAGGTTGATATTCAAGACGTAAAGTTGGGACAATAAGAATATGTGGGGTTTTTGCCCCACAAAACAGACACAAAAATTCTATTTTCTATAAGCTCGTATTTCTTTGAACATCCCCTTTCCTGAAAACTGCTGATAAGGTTAGCTTATTTCTACTTCTTAAACTCATTTGTTCTTTTCAATTTGTAAAGATAAGTAAATACTAAAAATTAAGTCAGTCGATTTAAAAAAAACCCCACACATTCTTCTCTTTAAAAAGTCACCTTTAGGGTTGCCCAGGAAGCTGGGAGTGGACAAAGCTGGGACAGCTGATTCCAACTGATCCAAGGGATATACCATACCGTATGGTCCCATGTTCAGCCTATAAAGATGGGTGAAGAAGGAGGAAGGCGATTCAGAGTGATGGTGTTTGTCTTCCCAAGCAACTGTTACACATGATGGAGACTGACTTTCCTGGAGATGGCTGAACACCTGCCTGCCCATGGGAAGATTTTTCTTGGCTTTACCTATTACACAGTCTTTATCTCAATCCACAAGTTCTCTCACTTTTACTCTTCTGACTCTCTCCCTCATCACACCCAGATCATGGGTGGGAGTGAGCAACTATGTGGGGCTTGGTTAAACCACACTAATTTTGTAATTGTGCTCACTATGCTTTGTCTAGGCTCATAGGGAAATCTTTCAAATTGAAAAGGCCAATTTGAGTTCAAGATCAACTATGAAATTATACCTTGCAGATTGTTACTGACTACATATATGTGAGTAAAGTTCCAAAATTGCACCATATGCACAAAACTTAAGCAGATTAATTACACTTGTTTATCACAAACCTCTTATTCCTGGATTACTCATCAAGACTGGGAATATTCATATTCAAGACATATTCAGTAGAAAATGAAAGTGCGTGTAATCAGTCTGAAAAGTCCTGAAAATATACAGTTTCACTTAAAAGGAATAATAGGACAGTTTTAATGTACATGCAAGATTGTTTCATATGTTGACATATCTATGACATCTAAACTTGTAAAATTAATCAGCAGTTCCCTTTATTGTCTAATTTTCTCAGTGAGGTATTTTTATTTGTAAGGAGTATGGATGACTCCTGACAATGTTTGAACATGTAGTAGCTAGAAACATCAATGACTTGATCTGGCTGGGGTAGTTATTTAAGAACACATAGCGGTGAAACACTGTTGTTAGCATGTACAAACTGAAGCTGTGAATGTGCCAGCATTTTAATTCAGGGAACTGTGATTTTGAGGAAAGTTCCCTAATCATCCTTTCTTACTGTGCACTGCTACAAATCACACACCTTAGAGCATGTAAACCAAGTTCCTTCCATGTGAAGCAAAGTGTGAATTCTTGTCCAGCCTGAGTCTGCACATTGTGGCAGATCCAGGCACATGTTCTTTGGGCAACTTTGAACTGAATGTTCAGGCCAGAGAGCACGTAAATTCAACCCAAAGTGAAAATCCTGACTATGCACGCTGTAGATGCAGGGATCTTATACCAAACTTCTGTGATCTGCTTCTGTTAAAAAAATTAATTGTTAACGTAGACACAGACCTTCCAGTTAAAGAGGGTACAGTCCTTCCTGTATTCATGTCCCCTTTTCATCCACCTGCTCTTATATAATGTGTATATTTCTTAATTATAGCTGACAAACTCTTGGAGACTAACACTACTTCCTAACACTTAATTTCAACCCTTCCTTCCTTAGATTTATGTTTCTGAGGTGATATTAATCTCATTCCAGTTTTCAGACAAATACATATACTACAGTAAAGTTACAAGAGGTGGATAACTGAGAAAAAATTTCTTTGCTTATCTAAAGTTGTCTAGTGGATGTGGTTTGTTGTATCTCTTTTCAAAGGTTGGAAAAGGATTCATAATATGTTCAAGAATTGTATTGCAAGATATTTTGTAAAATTTTCTGTCAAAGTCTGAGTTTTTAACATAAAGCATCTTTGTAGCATCTGCAGATTTAAAAACAAACAAACAAACAAACAAAAAAATAAAGCCACACAAATATTTTCAAAATCATATTTAATTCTAAGTCTGAAATCTACCTAAGCTTGCATACTGCATAGCACAAAATCACCTCATATCAGGTTTTTTTTTGCATACAATGACAAAAGCTTTCATCAACTAACCCGAAACTGGTACATTTAAATAGACTTTTCACATAAGTAGCTCTTCTTAGTAGTGCAAAGTAGGCATTAGACACTGAAAAGAAATATTTCTTCTAATGCAAAAAGACTGAGAATCTATAATTTAAATTTCACTTAAACAAAAAACTTCTTCCAAGAGCTTAACTCCTATTCTATAATAAGGTTATTTAATGACTTGGTTTACCAATTCAAAGGAATAATAATGTCTCGTTTTTCTTACTCTCCCTCATTCCCTTTTTAATTGTCACCATAATTTAACAAGATATTATGCTGTCAGAATTTAATGAAGTCTCTCAACAATGTCATCTGGTGGGGTTAAAACTAAATTATTTGGAGCTCATACCTTACTCTGCATCTTCACTTGCATCTTACATTGTATACAAACACTCACAGTATGGGGAGCAAACAGAAGGAACTGGAAATCTGTGTGCAGTCACAGGGCTTTGATGTCACTGTGATTATGGAGACGTGGTGGGATAACTTGCCTACCTGGACTGTTGAGAAAGAACTAACCTACACATCTGAAGTACAGAATTTGCTCCATAAGAGAATATTTGAAATACAATGCTAATGACTTCTGCTATTGAAACAAATACAAAATGTTAAGAGAGCTATGAAATGAAACCTAACTTGACCAGATATTTAAAAGGTATCTGTCAAAAACATTTTGCTATTATGGTATGCACACTCAAAAGACAAAACAAATTCTTTAAAAAAAATTATATTTTAGTATATGGTAGAACAAGTAATTTTAAAAAGTAAAGAAAATTCAGAGTAGACAAGAATAAACCAAATAGCATCTTACCTCTTGTGTCCTTGCAGACTGGTCCTTTACTCCTAGCTTGATTCATTCTGGAAATTCAGTTTCTTTTTCTTTCAGTTTGGTTTCAGATAGTCCTTTCTGGTTCCTAGGAATTCTTTTTTTTTTTTATCACACTTTAATCTTTATTTGCAACAGTATTTTTATAGTTTTTATTGTGCTGAGCACCTGGGAGATTTCTTGTCTGTTGCCTTTTTAGAGTAATTCACTATATGTACTCCTGTACAAATAAAACTCCACAGGTTGCAAAATGTTAGTGATTGTTGCACAATGGATTGTGTTTGTACTTTCACTTTCCCCAGCTTCCAGAGACAGTGACTCCACCAGCACTCTTGGCAAATTATTCCAATGCCTAACAATTCCTTCAGTGTAACTTTTCTTTCTAATATCTAATCTGAACCTCCTCTGGCACAATTTAAAGTCATTTTCTTCTTATCCTTTCATTTGAGACATGGCAGAAGAGACCAATCCCCACCTCACTACAACTTTCTTTCAGATAGTCGTACAGGGTAATGAAGTTCCCCCTGAGCTGCCACCTCTCCAGTTTGGACAATCTCAGTTCCCTCAGTCTGTCCTAATAAAGACGTGTTCTAGACCCTTCACCATTTTTGTGGCCCTTCTCTGGCCATGCTGCATCACCTCAAAGCTCTTTTTCAAGTGAGGGGCCCAAAACTGGACACAGTACTCAAGGTAGTGTGCCTCACCAGTGCCGACTACAGTGGGTTAATCACTTCCCTAGTCCTGCTGGACACACTAATTTTGATACAGGCCAGTATGCCATCAGTCTTCTTGGCTGCCTAGGCACAGTGCTGGCTCGTGTTCAGCTGGTTGTAAACCAGTAACTCCAAGTCTCTTTCTGATGAGCAACTCTCAAGTCACTCCTCTCCAGCCCCATAGTGCTGTATGGTGTTGTTGTGACCCAAGTGCAGAATGTGGCGCTTTGCCCTATTGAACCACATGTAGTTGTCCTTGGCCATTAATCCCATTGGACAAGATCTCTCTGTAGAGCCTTCCTACCCCCAAGCAAATCAACACTCTCGTCTAACTCGGTGTCATCTGTGAACTGACTAAGGGTGCACTCAATTCCTTCATCCAGATAATCAATAAAGACCTTAAACAGGCTGACACCAATACTGACCCCTAAGGAACACAATTAGTGACCAGACACCAACAGTCAACACCTGACTGAGCAGCTGGTGTCATGTGCCAGTCTTTTTGGTCTCAGGACTCCTCCAGGATATTCATGATAGGACAAGAGGAAAAAAAAACAAAAAGTCTTTTCAATAAGAGTGATCAAACACTTGAACAGAAGACTGAAGAGGCTGTGAAGTTTTCATCCCTGGATGTTCTAAAAGGGTGAAAGGACAAGTCCCTAAGTAGTGACACCCAGATTTGATGTATGTCCTGCTTTTACTGATCTAGGACTGATGTCTCTAATGCTTCTTTTGAGCTGGAGTTATGATTCTCAGTTCCTCCAAAGGGCATATGAAAGTCAGCTGAAACTTGTCAAATAGAGGAGGCTGCCCCTGTCTGTTGAGAGCAATTGAACCTGAAGAGAAGGTTCAAGAAGAGTCAACAATGCAGAGCAGACGGAATTAACAGACACAAAGCAGATGAGGCCTCCACCTGCATCTCAGCTGAGATGTTGAGAGGATTAACAAACTGTCAGACAGGTCTCAGTGTGTGTGGAAAAGGAGAACTTCCTAGGGCTAAAACACATTCAGAGTTGGCTGTCAGCTAGGAAGTGGCTCTTTTCCTTGACATCAAGCCTAGAAGCAAAAGTCTATCAGAAAGGATGCTGCAAGTAGGGAAGAGTCTCGTTAAGCTACTAGCTTGGATTTGGTTTCTTTTAAAGAACAAATTATACTGGTTTAACTTATAAAACTCTGTTATTAGAATTATTATAAAAAATAAATACTATAGTACAATGTTTTGGCTTTGCCTTTTTAAACTTTTTTTCCTATTTCTTATTGTTTTAAGGAAAAAAAAAAAAAAGGATGAGTCTAAAGGCATTGCACAAAACTGTTTCCTACAAAAAAGTTGATTAAATTTTGTCAGCTAAGATGACACAAGCTAAACTCCATGAGAATTTTATTTTATTTCTCCAGATGTGTTGCATGGCATTGGTTCTTTTTCTTCTCAAGTTGTGACTGAGGAAACATATGGCCACTAGAGGGCAGAGACAGATAGCTTTTTAAATACATTAAATCTATTCCCTTCCAGAAGTACTGTTTTTTTGGGGGTTTTTTGGCTTTTTTTTTTTTTTTTTTTTTTTTTTTGTGACAGGTTAGTAATTTTAGACTGCTAATGAATTCCTGAGCTAGCTACCAACTACAAAAGAATAAAAGACAGATTCAAATTCAAACATTCACTTGAATACCATTAATTAAGGTATGTGAGTCAAAATAATTAAAAAATTACTAAGGACATAATTTAAGATAATTGCAAAATTACTGATGAGACGCGCAATCAGTAATGGAACAAGATGATGGGAAGAAAGTACATGAGTATGATATAGTAATTGTGAAAGGAAAAAGTAATGTTAATTGGGGAAAAGGGAAAATAATACTACCTGATGACGTGGCGAAGAGGGAGGCAGGGGGAAAGGTTTCCTACAGATGCTATGCTTACTGAAACAAAATACAGTGGACTTCTTAATGAATATTTTACATATGGCTTATTTCTTAGCTTGTTAATAGAACATATTCATGCTAACTGCCTTTATATAGCTTACCATTTCAAATATCTCAAGATCTATAGAAATACATTAATAGATGTGTAAATGCTTATCATTGTGTTTTGTTGGTTTCATTATATCTTGTCAGGTGCTAGATTGGAAGGAATGCAACAAATTAATCACATTTAAACATGCACTTAATTATTTTACAGTAATTTCCTGATGTCTTTATAAAGTGTCCATAAAAATATATGAGACACCGCTAAAAAGCATTTTGTAATAGCAGAAGTGCCAATGGTTTTCTGTGATGCCATAATACTCAGTTATACATAGCTCAATAAGGTTTTTTTTGGCTGAAATTTAGCTTAGGGATTAAAACACTAAAATGTATTTTCTTGGGATTCAGTTTGGTTACCTGAAGATGAAATGTTAATGTTTTATGAGACAACAGCCTATCTGAGTAATTCAGTAGGGTGTGACAGCTGTGATGGCCAAATTACAGGTGAACTGCAAATTTTGGAAAGCATCTGGAGTCCACAAAGGACATGCTGAGTAACCATGTGCATCTATGCAAGCAAAGAGACCAGCCTGGTGTTACAGTCCAAATCTGGTTTACAGGCACATAATTCAGATATGTACAATCAAGAATTTATTGTTAATATAAATAAGATCTTAAGAGTCTAACCAGTTTTAGCCCACGTCTAATTGTTGTGAAAGAATAAGAAATAATAATGCAGTTTAAAATCATTATACACATACTTTTTTTATCCCTCTTCCTGCTGATATGCTCACCTGCTTAGAGCCCTAAGGATGGTTGCTTCATCTAGGTGGTATGGGTGAGGACATTGCTGTTTTCAGCCTCCAGAGCTTTTTGTCAAGAGAATGATGATGCTCATGATGATGCTTCCTTATTCCTTTCTCTAGGATCCATTTCGGTTCGTTCTTGCATGCTTGCAAACACCCTTGTACCTATTTGCTCTTTTACCACTGCTTTGCAATTCTGTTTCACTTCCAAAGATACTGTGTACAGTGCCTTTTACCTATCTTTGATATTACTGCTTTGTTCTCTTTGTTACTTCCAAAACTAGTTTTTCCCACCTGGCTATATGACCTGACATCATCTGTCAGGGAGCAAAAAGGCATGGTTCTGCTTCCAAGGAGAAGGAACATGAAGCCAAGATGACTCCAGTGCAGACCCTGCCTTTACTGAAGTGTTGCAGCCCCTCAGTAGCAGAACAGGGCTGGTATCAGCAACGGGTATCATCAACAGTCCGAAGATCCTTAGACAGACACAAAGTGAAAATTCACAGCTAAAGTCAACCTAAGTACTTCACTAGCAAGTCAGGAATATCAGGGGCCAGAGCTGGTCAGACGCACACCTACAACATAGCCCAGGTCAGCACTGGGTGCCAGGCTTAAACAGAAATGGAGCCTCTGGGTCCATTGTCAGCATGTTCCAGGTAAGACTGGCCCAAGTCACTGAGGTTTAATGGGGCCCTTAGAGCCATGACAGTACAAAGAAGTTTGTAAGTCAATATGGGAAGATAAATTTTTATATCTATAAGATTTCTAGGGGAAAACACCTCTTACAAAGATGATAAATGATAGATAGATAGATAGATAGATAGATAGATAGATAGATAGATAGATGCTTCTATGATTTCTAAAAACAGACATAAGATAAATTTCAGGATGCTGACTACTTTATAGGATTCTGTTTCTGTTTATCACTTCCCTGAAAAGCAATTTTTTTTTCCCTTATACTGAACAAATGTTTCTCAAGTTTACCAGAAGTAACAGCAAGGTAAGAATGAAAAAGACCATGTAGTTCACCCAGATGGTAACCACATTATAGGAGGTTAAAATGAGACCACTGTTGCACTTATCATGATTCTGAATGCTTTTCCTAGAATTAGAAGTACAGAAATAGAAGAATGTATGGTCTGAATGAATATACTCAGCTAGTACAGCATGGACTAGCTCATGTTACAGTCAAGACAAAGGAGACACAATTCTTGTGGACTCAAAGTTCTGAATCCCAAAGGAGAAAAAAAAAAAAAAATTAAGGTAGACACCGTCTAATTAAATATCTTTTGTGTATTTTAGTCTGAGAACATATAGGTGATCAAAAAACTAAGAAAACAAGAATTATTTTCTGTTCATCTACATTCTAAATTGGATAAGAATGTGTCCATTAATGGAAATAAGATAATTGTGTTTCATATATGATGACATCTCTCTGTGTAATTGTTCAACTTTCATGTAGTTCTGGATGAGCACAGATTATTACAACAAATTAAAATATTTAATGTGCTTGATTAGTTTCTAGCAAATATAAGGCAACATACACCACAGTCAGTTAAGAAAAGAAAAAGGAAGAAATACTCTTGTTGAATTACTCTGAACTCAGATTATTCAGTAACAGTGAGAATAATAGAATAGTTAAAATAAAGAAGCACCACTTAAGCTATAATTAATGCGCCATTGTATTTACTTGGTAGGGTTGTTATTTATTATAGCAAAGAGAAGAGCTAGCAAGTCATCAAAAGCTAAAAATTGAATAAACTTCCCCAAAATGTCAATGTCTGAAAACCACTAAATCAGTGATAATGAATAGCATAAAACAAGCTTGTATTTCCCAATGTCTTTCTTACCGCAGGTAAATCCAATGTATTATTAGACTTTATATTTCAACAGCCAAGTTGTATCTTATAATTTATGCTGTTGTAAAATTGCAGCATGCAATTTACCAACTTTCCCAACATTGCAATGATTTAAGAGTTCACAGGTATTTAAAAGAACACAATGATAGTTTATTTGGTTTTCAAGGCGGGGTTGGATGGGGCATTGAGCAATCTGGTCTAGTAGGAGGTGTCTCTGGTCATGGCAGGAGGGTTGGAACTAGATCGTCTTTATGGTCCCTTAAACCCCAAACCATTTTATGATTCTATGATGCTTTTCAATAACCAGTAGTTTATAGTGTTTTAGAGATTATTCCTATATTGGAAGTATGAAAGGTAATCTATTCATTTTTGGGTTATCTTCATCAAGATTTAAGAGGAAGCAGTCTGTAAAGATGTAAATCTCACATTTTTTAAGTAGGTTGAACTTGTAAATCAACCAAAACTCAATTAGGTTTTGTTTTGTTTTGTTTCAGTGAATTTTGTAAAAATTTCATCAGAAGTTTCATGGTCTCCTTATCCACAACAAGGACATTGTTAAAAAGTACAGGACCAGAAGAGATAACTATTTTTTCTATCTTCTGTTCTCGTTATTCACGAAAATCTTGAATGCACTATCTAATCAGTGAATTACTTTAGATAACCTTTTTATCAATGCTGGAAATTTCCTTTATAGTGCAAGAACTTGAAGGTTCTTGGATGGAATTCTCAGTGGAAAAAAGAAATATTAAAGATACATAGGTGCATCACTAGGAACAAAAAAACTGCAAACCCAAATGCAAATCTTTCTTTAAAGCAAAAGTATTCTTTTAGAATCAAAGACTAAGAAAGAAGTGATTGTGTCTGGTGTCACTAGAGGTTTACTGTGAGTAAGATTGTCCTTCTGTAACCTGATATCCTAATTCATCTACATGATGCACTTTTCATTGATGCGACTACAACCTTACAGGTAATCTTACTTGGATGAGCCAACAAGCCTAATAGACACAAGCAGAGAAATTTCTGATTGAGGTACACAAAATCTTGCTCTATTCTAGCAATTCAAGGAATTTCTATTTTACTGCTTCTGATAAGGAAAATTATAAATGGGTAGCTTAAAAAAAAATAGAGTTAACTTTTCATTCTAAGGCTACAGGAATGCAGAAAACAAATTGATTGTCTTATTTTATTGGTCTTTTCATCAGATTAGTTAAATGGGTTTGTTATTTATATGATCATTTATCTCTTTGGGTAGTCATTATTTGCAACCACAGATATAATTAATTATGGATAACAAATGAGTATGGATGTGTAAGGTAAAAATGCAATTTCATACCTTTGTTTGCTTACTGTAAAAATAAATACAGAGAATAATCAGAGTGATTGGTTTAATTTGAATCAACTTTAATTTCATCACTGTCACACTCATTCCTAGGCAGGTATTTTTAATATTTTGGTTTTGCTATTTAATCTACAGGAATGCATGTTAAAAACCAACCAACCAAACAAACAAACAAAAAACCAAACAAACAAAAAGAAAAACAAAATATGAACATGAATAAGATCACGAAAACTTATGTATGGAAGAAATAAGCAGTAGGACACATATTTATATTTGCTAAATGAAACTGCAATTTCTGTGAAGTGAATAACAAAATTTCCAGTTGTGTCATTAGGGCCAAAATCTGCAAACATTCTATTCTGTGCTAGATAGTTGTGTATATATTTCAATAAATACAATATTTCATGAAATATAATTACTATTTAAAATTGTAGAAATACTGACAATAATTTCTGATGTTAATACTGAGCTCCAATTTAGTCAAAGTCTTGTCATTTGGCTGCTGTGAAAAAGATGTTGAGCCTTGAAAATAAATTCATGCCAGAGGTTATCTATTTTCAATTAACACATTCACATGCTTATTATTTTTGGAATCACAAATAATTAAGATGTTAACAGGAGTTTTAGATGACCTTTATGACATATGTTCGCTTAGTTTTCTCATGACAGGATAGACTACTGCCTTTACAGTAATAGTATACTTCTGAAGACAGCTTTTTAAATTTTGCCAAAGACACAGTCAAGATTTCAATTTGATCATGATAAGAAAACATGTAAGTGCAAAAGAAGCTGTTGCAAAGAGATTGCAGGTAAACAGATAGAAGGAAAACTGCTATTGCTCAGAAATGTATAAATCAAGTTGGTAAGATAAATACATTACTTATTGCTCTCCCTAGCATTTCAAGAAGCATTTTCTTCACTTTTTCATATCACATTTGAACTATAATAAATTTCTGACTTTTTTATGATTCTTTTCACCTAACCTTTTTTAATTCTTGAATAATCAATAAAGAGAATAAATAATGATTATTCTAAGTGATTAAAATATAAGCGTTAACTTAACATGGGTTGTGAACTGTCTGAAAGTTAGTCAAGTTTGTACAGACTTTTAAATTAATCTAAAATAGAATAGCTTAAATTCATCGTGGTAAAACTAGTGAACTATTAAAACCAGAGGGTTTTACTTTGGTGGAATACAGTTATCAAGAGAAAAAAAAAAAAAAAAAAAAAGAAGTCTTCCCCTCCAGTAAGTTAAACACGTTGTTTGAATTAGGAAAAGTTAAGTCTATATTTTAAAATCAATACAAAAATACTCACACAATTTTTAAAACTGTCCATTTATGATACTTTTGTTGAGAGCTGCTGCCGGAAGAGGGCGATGTTGAACTGTAAATCTATGACAACCGTGCCTGCCTTCACTGCGCGTTCAGTCTTGAATCTGTGTACGTTATTTCACATTAGAAAGACTGCTAAACTTTCCATGTTAGCAAATACTTAGTTCAAAGAAGACCAGGGCACTGCAAGGCTTTCAAATATACTCTATGTATATTTTGAAAATGAATAGAGATTGAAAATACATCTCCCTTGAATTCCCACCCTTTCAATCCCAAACATAAACATTTGAAAATGAGTCATAATAATATGATTGGATATTATCAACATGTATGTATACTAAAAAGGAGGCAATATAATGAACACTGTTATTTAAAAAAGTAATCTGATTCTTATAATCTTTTTGTTTGTTTGTTTTCCATTTGAACCATTTTCCTGATGTAAATTCTTATTCAATCACAAAGAAATTACAGATATAATGGACAAATGATGATCTTTTCTGTGTTGTTATGTAAAATATAATGAAAAAGTAATTATAACAGATTTTTTTATATAAACTGGAAAATATGAAAGCAGTATTATTACAGTAGTTCTTAGCAATTCTCCATTCTTTACTGGATAAAGCAGTAGCCTGTAATATGAAATCACAGTCTCAACCAGGATACATCTTTGCTCTGTGATACCACCTGACTCTCAAGTCAACAACACTTCATTTTAGATTCAGCAAGTTCATGCTGAGAATCTGCCATCAGCCTTCTGCAGCTTGAGCACTGTTCTTTCTACTAACGAACAGATTTTCGCAGAATTTGCATGTATCTCACTGATCTGTACTTAAAAACTGCTCCTCCATATGTGGCATCTCTATGATGCATTACACTGGATGAAGAAAACCTTTTACACTCTATCTCTTAGTATCACACAGAACATTAGGCATTAGCGTTTTGTTTTGGTTTTATTTCCTTTGTAGGTCAAATTTCACAGAATTAAAGACGAAAAAGAAATTAAGATTGCAAGTTAGTGCATGTGAGAATGTTTAATGACAGCATATTACCTAATACTATTTGGTCAATTACTTCTTTATATACTAGCAACCTTTCAAAAAATCCCAATAAATGGATGCATTTCCAATAGCTCAGTAGGGTCAGCAAAAGCTTTGGTAGAAATCCATATGTGTTTTTCCTGTTTAATTCAGTGTTAGTCGTCTTGAGCTTTCAGCAGGTGAATCTTAATCAAAGTCACCAAGCAAAACGTGACACAAAACTAGACAGCAACAATATTACATATAGTCAACACACTATCTTTGCAATCTTATGGTCATATCCATGTATACAATACTATATTTATAAAAATTTTAATTACCCACATTGCATTATTTTTATTTGCTGCCTAAAGTTCAAATGCAGATATTCACTGTTATTTACTATAATGCATTTTCTATCCATATAAATAATATATGAATGCATTAATGTTCAATCTCTTGAATAGTTGATACTTCCAGAATTAAAAAAAAAAAAAAAAAAAAAAAAAGACATGCAGTGAAATGCTATGAAATGCAATTCATATTTATAGGAAATGAAAAAATTAGCATAACACTGACAGTCTGAAAAGAATAAAAAAGTTAACTGAAACACCAAACTAGTTAATGTAAAAGTTTGAAACCAAAATGTGGCAGCGCAGCTAGGATGGAAAAATACACTATATTTTTCCCTACTTGCATCCACTGAGCCAAGAGAGATTGACTAATTCTAGCAGTGGTGTTTCAGTAGGCAAGTGTAAGGCATTTTATTGAAAGCATATCTGTTTGATATTCAGAATAGTTATTCAAGGAATGTATGTTTTTATGCTGAATGACTGTGAAAGATGATTGATACTTTGATATTCAATGTACTGGCATCAGTCCCTTGATTTTCAATGTTTGTTCATTTTGTGTTTTAGACACTACAATTACTTGAGTATTTCAGAATGACAACTGAGCTATTTTATCAATTTTAGGCAGAAGACCTGTGATCTTCAAGTTAGGTTCTCTATGGATTTATTCTTTGGTCTGTATTTTAGCTAGAAACTCCATGAATGTGTCCAGAGCTTCTAAACTCACATCCTCTGATATAATAAATATTTTCTTCAAAATAGCCTTAATAATAAAGTGTGTTTCCAAAATTATATCATAATCGTCACAGAAGTACAGACAGGTTTTTTTTAAAGAGCATAAACTAATGTCTTCACAGATTTGTTATCTATTGTGCACACTGGTTTGATGCTTTTGGCTGGGATAGAGAGATTTTTCTTCACAATAGCTAGTACAGGGCTGTGTTTTGGATTTGTGCTGGAAACAGTGTTGATAAAACAGGAAAGTTTTCATTATTGCTGAGCAGTGCTTACACAGACTTGAGGCCTTTTCTGCTTCTCACAGCACCCCAACAGCAATCATGCTGGAGGTGCACAAGAAGATGGGGAGGGGCACAGCTGGGACAACTGACCCCAACTGTCCAAAGGCATGTTCGATACCACAGCGTGCCATGCTCAGCAACAGAACTAAGGGGAAGGTTGGCCAGGGGAGCTGCTGCTCAGGGACTGGCAGGGCATCAGTCAGTTGGCAGTGAACAGTTGTTTTCATTGGCATAATTTGTCTTTTTTGTAGTTTATTTCTCCTTTTTATTTTCCTTTTCACTAAAATGTACAGGTATTATCATTATAGTAGTTGCTGTTGTTGTTGTTGTTTCTCCTATTATTATTATTATATATTTTCTTTCATTTTAATTATTAAACTGCTCTCTCAACCCACAATTTTTCTCTCTTCTACCCTTTTAATTCTCTTCCCCCATCCTGTTGGGGAGTGAGCAAATGGGTGTGTGTTGCTCAGTTTCTGGCTGAAGTTAAACCATGACAGACTGGAAGATGTAATATCAAATAAAGTAGCATTCATGGCATTTTTTTTCCCCCTAAAATGGTATCTTTCAGACTGGATTAGGTCATTATTTTCAATTGTGAGGGAATCACAGTATGTGTTACTCCAGACTATACATAAATGTTAGTAATGAATCCTAGGGGATTCTAAGATTGAATATTAATACTTTTAAAATGAACATTTAGTTATAATAGTTACCATTAAATGTGCTTCTTAATATAGTAGGATTTCTCTACGTTCACATCACATGGCTTGTTTAGTATGAACTGTATCACTTTAGCATGGTATTTAAGATATTTTACACTACATTTTAAGATAATTAAAGTATTATTTCCATTTCTCTCCATGGTAGAGAAACCATACGATAATACATGACTTTGAATAGGACCAATTACATGCTAATTATTATGTTATGAGATATAACAATCCAGTTCTGAGAATTATTCTAAAGTCTTGTGCCTTAAAATTCTGAACCAAACAGATTTTGGATTCCCAAAGCATTCCTCAGAATCACAGAATCAGTGAAGTTGGAAGGGGTCTGCTTAGATCATCTAATCTGCTCTTCTCAGCTCAGGCAGAGTCAGCTACAGCAGTCTGGCCATGAGCATGTCCAATCAGAATTTGTGTATCTCTAAGGACAATGATCCTACAACCTCTCTGTGCAACCGGCTTCATGGTTTGATGACCCTCATTTCAGTCATTGCCCCACCAAAATGTCAGTTATGTGCATGGTAGGCTTCTGAAATACTCCAAATGTCAAAGAAAAGATTAAGTCAGTTTTGGGAAACATATGGTCATCATTTACACAGAGAAAAAACTCCAAAAAGGAAAAATATTTTCAGTACTAAAAATAAGTATTTATTTTTCTAATTAAGACAGATAATATCTAATAAAGGCACTCTAAATTGAAAAATACAGTTAATTCTGAGAATTTTTATCTTATCAAAACAGCCCCAACTGCAAATAGAGGGGGAGGAAAAAATTATATTTATTCTGTCAGGTTACACTGCACATTGCACAGCACTTTGTATTAACTGACCATTCACATTCTTTGTTATTAATTGGACTGAGATAGTGACTACCATGCTGTAAGTGATTTTGATGAAAAAAATCCATCCCTGATGTCTTGCAGAATACCAGTCCCTGCTACTGACTCAGTAGCTGTCCTACAGTGAAGCTCATAACAGGTCATGGTCAGTGACTAGGTGAAATCCAGACACTTTTCTGCAATTGCCAGTAAATGGTCAGTTGTAGTATTTTTAAGTCATATAGAGATTTACGTAAAAGTCAAAAAATGAATTCTGAAGTTGCCCTCACTATGGGTTCTAAACAAAGCTGTTTTGTTTGTAAAAATCACACATAAAAATGAGGTTAAGTGTTCATAAAAGACTTTATACACAGGCAAAGTACATAACAGATGGTGTGTAGGGCAATAGATTTTTGAAAGGAAAAATAATGCACATATTCCTACCTATTGTATCTGTCATTGTCACTGAGGAAAGGTGAAGGTATGTAACAACACGGTCGCAGCTGGTGACATGAACTCTCTCAATAAAGTCACTACTTTCCTTTATTCTCATCTTGTTTAATAGAAAAAAGAATAGAAAGTTCACTTTTCCTGACCTACTTTCTGCATTTTTTGTCAGGTGAAATATGCCCACTCCTGTCCTTATTCCTCACCCCTGAGGACATTAAACTGAATTTTTCTTTCTTCAGCCTAAAGAGGATTCTCTTCCCTTTTACAGAAGAAAAAATATTTGCTTTTGCTGTACTAATGTACTTCCCAGTCTGTGTAAAAAATCACAACATCTGAACTACAAATGACAGTTCAAGGTAAGATGCAGTCTTTTATGATTAAAATTCCTATTCTTACCTCAAAAGTGAACATAAACCTTCATTTGGTCTATATTATCTGACTGCATAAAAATGAAGCAGTAGTCCACTAAAAAATAAAATAAAAAAAAAATTAAAAATAATAAAATTTAAAAAAATAATTAATACTAAACAGCTATATAAGCCCATTCATCTTTTAGAAATAGAACTCAGCCGTGTGAGTTTGAAGTTATGCCATCAAAATTACAAAGTAAGCCATAAATGTAGCATGCTGAAGCTATCAAAAAGCCTCTCAATGCTTTTCAACACTTTTTATGCACCTGAAGTATACATTTTTTTTTTTTAAGGAGAAATCTGACATATCTGCTGAAAAAATGTGCTAAGATACAGCTTTCTTGAATAAAGGGAAATCTCCTGGAAACTTCTAAAATGTTATTTTTTAATTCAGAAAATTGTGTACTTCCTACTCTCTCCATTACATTTTTCTTCTACCTAATGTGTTTCTTTCTACAGTAACCCTTACATTTGAAAAGTTACTTTCTAAAAATAAATGGCTACTTGAGAATAAAAGCCAAAAATTAGATCATTGGCAGATGTGGGGTTTTGTCTTCTTCCCACTTTGACAGAATGGCTGAAGTGAGTTCTAACATTAGTAGATTAAATTTTCTTAATGTGCTCTATTTTCTTTGTCATAGTACTTCGAGTGGAAACAAGGAGTATGGTTACTTGGCAGAATACAAAGCTAAGACAGTACACTCAAGGAGGTAGCTGCACATAAGAGCATGGACAGAATGCAGACCTGTCACACCTTTCCTGAGGTGTATCTGTAGTCAGGTATATTCAGATTTTTTTGTAGCTTGTGTGTTTCCAATGAGAGCCCAATCCTCTTGAAGTTTTTACTCATCCATGAAAGAGCTTCACCAGAGAACAGTCACTTTACCTATAGACTTTTGGGAAGTAAAGTCAAAATAAGGAGCCTTTTTTCCCCCAGTTCTACCACTTATTGAAAAGCCTGGCAACTTGGATATTGTACAGTAGAGGGTCATAGCTACTACGAATTTAGATAGGGAGCTTTATTGTATCTCTCTGTAATGTCTTAACTATCTGGGCAGTTAAGCACCACATAGCTGCTTGCTCACTTCCAGTCCCCAGTGAGATAGGGAAAAGAATAGGAAGAGCAAGAGGGGGAAAAAAGCACATAGTTCAAGACACACATGGTTTGATAAATGAGGGAAAGAGGGGTAACAGCTGTGGAGGGGGAATTGGCTCCTCTACTTCCCCAGCCTCCCGGGGCCTGGAGGGGATTGCAAAATCCCCACGTGGTCAGGAGTGAAAAGATGTAGCAGTCGGAGATTGAGAAGTCATAGAAAAGCTTTTAATTACCTGTGCCCAGGGTATTTAAACCCTTCAGGCAGGGTTTAGGAAGGTAGGATGTGACTGGGTAAGGGTTCAGAGGGAGTGGTGTGGTTTGGGGCGCACAGGGGCCAATAAGGGAGCAGGAGGACCAAAACCCAGTGGGAACCCAGGAATAGGGAATGACAGGTGATACATC
>JAWWEW010000001.1:71961499-72071490 GCA_035583185.1 Anabacerthia variegaticeps | reverse complement strand
AGGAATAGGGAATGACAGGTGATACATCCAATAGGATCGGGAGGGGGGCGGGGCTGGATACCCAGGAAAAAGGACCGCTCTTTTCACATCTGTGCAGGGGTTCTAGGGATTACAATCTAAACAGGGGAAAACCCGTACATAAAAGACGCAGGTAATGTTGAATTACAAAGTCTCTGGTCTTTTGGAAGCTGTCACAGCGCTGGTCCTGTCTTCAGGGGCTTCTTTTTCCACAATGTATAGTCTGGAAAATCCTCTGTCTCTGTTTCACATGTACTGTGGCAGAAGTCTTTCCCAATAGAGGGGGAAAAAAAAAAAATGTAAAGGGAATCAGTCCTCACCTCACATCAGTGGACCAATGCCCATCTTGTCTCTGAGCAACATGTAATGTCACAAAATGTCCCTCTCCACTTTTTATTGCTGAGCATCACACTATATATACTATGGTGTTTTGCTTTACTCAGTTTGGATCAACTGTCTTGGTTATATCCCTTCCCAATGCCTTGCCTATTCCCAATTTATCCATGGTGGAGCAGAATTGAAAAAACAGGAAGCCCTTGCACTGTACAAGTACTTTTCAGAAGCAGTCAAAACACTGTCTTATTATCAACACTGGTTTAGTCACAAATCTAAAACACAGAACTATACAGACTGCTGTGAAAAAGACTCCATCTTGGACAGATCTGGCATATACTGTTACCTGCCAACTTAAGATAGCTAAATTTTAGATATCTCACTGAATTACAGTGACTCCCAGAGTAGTGGATTCCAAAGCTTGGCATCTTAATGCAGAGGAGGCAAATTAACCCTGATATGTCCGCACATGAAAAAAAAAGTACAGCAGATCAATGAACTTGGACTTAACAAACTTGAGACTGAAAATCCTGTATTGAGAAGTCAGAGTGGTGAGGGGCACATTACCAGCTGTCAAGATCTAGTACTTTTCTTAAACAATACCTATGACTTTACAGATCCAAGAGCGTTCTTTAACATGTCTGCTCACTTGCTTCAGTTCCTGTATTACATATTCAAAGCCGGAGTTCAAAACACAGGTCATGCCACTGTAAAGGATATGCATTCTCAGAAAGAAGAGAAAATCTTTTTCAAAGCAGAACTTAAATACTAATTCACTGGTTCGTTAGACTTGCATTGGGTCTGTGAATTTTACTGAGCGTGTTTATAGTACCCTCAAGAGAAAGTATTTGAATGCTCTGGATATTTGCAATCTGACAAAATATCAAACTTGTTTGATTAGTGTAAACTTTACTTGACATGTGTTTTTCCAAGTTGCCTGATATTAACTGTTTTAGCTGGATTTTGTGGAACAGCAGTAGTGTGTAATATATAATTAGGTTAGGCGCAGGCAAATATTATCATGAATAGGTTTAGGCATTAGCAGTACATAGAAACTCATTTCTGTTTAACAGAAATTCTGTTTAACAGGATACTAGTGTTAAATACTAATGCATTATTCACAGACAAAAGGAAAGACAATAGTTTAACACAGAAATTTCAATATTTCATGTTTTCTTATTCATACTTATTGAAAATTACTAAGAATAGTAATTTTGTAGCAACAAAAAAAAAGAAGTAAACATATGCAAACTATGTCATATCCTTTGATTTGATTATTGATTAGTGCACAGCCAGAGATTATTTATCCTTTTTCTTTCCTTTAAGGCGTTTATGACATATTAATGCACTCGCACTTTTGTGTGCTGCCAGTAAACTTTTAAAACTATTGCCAGATGAATCAAAAGTCAGCAGTTCATCTGGAACTCTGAAAATTTCAGTTGTAATTTTAAAAAGGAACATTATAAGCGCATTGTAAATTCATACAGCACAGGTTTGTGTATTTCTATAATCTCTATCTTTGGAACAGAAGACCAGGTAATTTTGCTTTTAAAAGGATGCGGTACAGAAGGCAAAAATATTCCATTACCTATTTCAAAAGCTTTATGCAATCCTTATACCTTTGGGTTCCATCAGCTATTGGTACTGAGGTGATATATTTTTTAGAGTTTTATAGGAGTTAGGCACTCAGCTGCTCTCATGCATAAAAGTCAGGATTCAATTGGAATATTTGTATCTATTATTTGAGGCTGTCTACTTAGAGGTGCACTTGGTAACTGACTGAGAGACTGTAACATATGGTTTAAAAAAAAAAAAAAGTAAAGCATAAGTATAGATAAACTAACAAGTATTTTTTAAATGAAATTTTAATGAAATATACCTTAAAGGATATTGACTGGAAGTCCGAAGGAATCAGAAGTCAAAGTCCAAAGAAGTCAAGAGAATTTTTGGGGGTTTACATTGATTTTTCTCTTTTACAAGGACAAAAAGCACTTTATCCCTTTCAGCTTAAAAGAAAGTTTTGGATGACTACGTGGTAGTGGAGAGGATCACTTCAGTCTAAACCTACAGTAGTTAGGGTCAATGGACAATGATGCTTCTGGGGCAGCAAAAATTACTAAGAAAGGGAGTGTAAATTGAGTAGCAGAGAGCTTTTTATGCTGTTAGTATGCTGTGCAATGCCAAATCATGACTCAATTTTTTTTATGCATGTTTTTGGGTCATTGGCAAACAGACTACATTTTTAAAAATATGCAACCGATTCGTCATAACTGAAGATTACAAGTACTCAGGTGACTTTTGTTGTCTACAGATCAGTCACCTCCACATTTTTATTTTTTTTAAAATTGAAATTGACATTCAAATATGGTCAAGTTCAGGAGGAGAGGCAAGGAAAATCTACCTGTTCCAAGAGGTTCATTCAGGTAAAGAAACATTTGTCACTCCAAACCTAAAATTTACCAACAAGATGATTTATCTCAGAATAGGACAGGAGACTTTAAATTTGATATTAAACTCTTCCTATACTATGTAGAACTGGGAGTTCTCTGTCAATGAGTAAAGAAAAACAAACAAACAAAAAAAAAACCAAACAAAAAAAACCAAAACACAGAGAAGATTCAAGACCTATTGCACAGATACTGAAGAAGGAAAAAATGCAAATTACAGAAACGTCTGCACATTTACAATGAGCTGACTAATACAATAAAACAGGATTACTAAAGAAGTATGCAAGACAAAATACCTTGGTTTCATCTGTTTCCACTGCATCATATTTCATTAAATGACTAAGAATCCATTATTTTGTAACGAGTCATGATGTTTAGTATAGTAGGATCAGCCTGGTCTACTGGAAGGTGCCCCTGCACATGGCAGAGGCATTGGAACTAGGTGATCTTTAAGGCCCCTTCCAACATAAACTGTTCTATGATTCCATGATTTTATTATTTACATATTTGTATATTAGATATGCATGTATGTGTCTAGGTTAATTTAGATACTTAGAACCTGCATTAGGGTAATAGAAATTTCTTCCTCTAACCTGATTGTTTTCTTACAAATTCAAGGTTTTTTTCAGAGATTTTCGGGAAATTGCCTCCCAATGAGGGTCATAAAAAATGAAACTAAATGATTAGAGAATAGCATTTATCTATGCTATGCCTGCATGTCACTTTCAGAGGGGAATCCTGACCTTTATTAACACAATTTGCAATGTTTTCATGACTGCGAAACACCACACAGTGTGTTCAGGGCAAAAGAAGTAAGACCTATCACACTGCATAAAACGGGACAACAGGTCTGTGAGGAAAATAGGTTCTGTAGTTGAATAAAATAGTATAGCAGCTTCCATAATTATAGCTCTTTCACATGATGAGAGGTTTTTGGTTTGTTTTATATATGTGTATGTGCATGAGCTGTGTTCTCTGACCCTACTTAGTCAAGTCTTAGTCTTAGCCTTGGTGACTTCTTCCATATGCAATTTTCATGTATGCTATTTATATGAATCTTGAGTTCTGCAGCAGGCTTCTCAGGTTTGAATATTCAGATTCTACTTAGTTGCTTCAAGAAGACACTTCCTTTCAGTATGGTATCTTAAGCTCTCAGACCAGTACTTCTAGAGTTCAAAGGGTTCATATTGCAAGAAATATAGATGAAGAATTGTTGATAAGGACTTGCAGCCTCTTGCAGGCAAGGAAGGATATATTGGTTGTGTGGAAACATCTTGTGTGGAAACAATGGCTCCTTTTATGTGCATTCTGAGAAGTGGTGATGAGTTGTGAATGATGGGGAAGGAGACCTTTTCTTTCCACTGAAATAGCAGATGCAGATCCTTATTTCTCCTGCTATTTTTAAACACTGAAATTCCAAATAAATTAGTACAGAACCATGAGAATTCACCTTTGAAAAGCTAATCTGTGAATTGCAAGCAGAATTTCCACAGTTGAAATGAACAGCTTTTTCATGGAGAACACTCTTCAAAGTAATCTGGATGTAGTACTAGAAAGTCTTGACTAAAACACTGTGAGAAACCCTTCTACTGCTTCTTATCTGCATCCCTGTAGTGCTGAGAATTGTCTGGAACAGAGGAAATGTATTGCTAAGAAAAAAAACCCAATAGATTGAGGAAGAGTCTACATGGACATTTTATGGTCATACCAAACTTTACAAATTATGTAATTCAGGCTCTGGCATTTCCTTTGTGATGTATACAGGTAAAGAAACCTCCACAGCTTAACATACAACACAAAATTCACTAGAACATACTGCACAATATTAGAACATTAGGGTTTAATACAAGATTTACATGCTTAAGAGCATTAAAATATCTCTGCATCTATGTATTGATAAAAAAGAAAACCTCACTGGGAGAGAGTTCTGCACAATATATGTGTAGTTAGAGGAGAATGGTCTCATTTCTGGTCTATGGAGATGCTGTACTTTGTGATGGGGTAAAGAGCAATGACATAGAAGCTTAAGGCCTTTTTAGAAGTGAGTAAGCCTGACAGTTTCAGATTTTATTTATGCAGCTTCACAAAATTTAAAATTGTCAGAGAAATTGATAAAGGTGGATATTTGAAATACAAGATACAAACTCTGTGTCAGTTCAACACTGTCCATGAACATGCACTTGCAGAAACACATTCTTTATAATAATCTGCATAATGATTCATAAAATTATGGTAGAAAAACAATCGTTAACCATATTTTTATAAACTTGGTAAAAATGCAGTTTGTGGAATGACAAACGTTGATAAATATTGTCAGTGGATTTTAATTCTGTACGGTTTGGTTAGGAAATGCTGTCCTGTTTTTAGCAGTTGATTTCTGGAAATATTTCTATGATCAGTTTTTACTCTTGTGGATCTCAACTGGAAAGCAAAGAATGATGTTGTTTTCACTTATGAGTGTCTATATATACAAATATTCTCCATCTCAAACAGTCAACTATAAGCGAAGTGTAAAGACTTGTAAAATATTCAGTAAGAATTAGAAATAATATGATTTAAAATTCATAAATTCAAAATTAATAAAGAATATAATGACTTATTTGTCTGGTCACAGGTAGCTGAGAACCTTTGAGCCTTAACAGTAAAATGTCTGCAAGTCTAGATAGAGTGGCAAGGTTCATTAAAAGTAACAAATTGCAATCATATAAGTGATGTATTGAAATAAATGAAAATCAAATTGTTGCTGTTCCTTAGGAATATTTTATCTTTTTTATTATTTTGCTATATTACATATTTTATCTTTAGAAAATTAAGTACTGAGGAACTCATTCTAGTAAGATATGTTCATATGTCTGTATATAAACATTTGTGCCTACGTATCTCTATATAAATATAGGACAAGATCTTGATAGCCTTCATGACACGGAATAGTGCATTACAGTAGCCTTCAAAAGACAGTTAGGCCATCTAGAGAGCTATCAGTAGAAAAGAAGTTACTGGAATCTGACTGGTTGGAGGCTGCAGTAAACAATCTGTAAAGTAATCCAAGACACAAGGACAACAAAACAGAATTGGTATGTTCCAGAGGGTAAATACACCAGAGCACCAGATCTATTGTTGCTTACCGAAAGGTTTTGTGGCTCTGTGACAGTGGAATGGACAAGCAAGCAGCATTTGCAGCTTATAAAGCCATCCCTTGCAATGCAAGAGGGATAAGGAAAGTTTCTCATATGGAATAAACATTTTCATGTAGCCCTACTGTATCTGCCAGTTACTTGTTTATGAGCACAAAGAAAATAATACCTTCAACATGATGCATGCCTTTAAGAATGTTTTCCCCCAAACCAGACCTTTTTTATCAAAGAAATGTTTCATGCAAATACAATACAATCTCATATGGACAGATACCAACACACTGTGCCAACATCTGTAAAACAGACAATTACAATCAACTCAGTCTTCTTGCTACAAGAACAAGATGGGCAGTTTTAAAAAGCACTGATGGCAGTCATTGTGCAAGCATAAGCACTAATATTACAGAATTTATTTTTTTTTTTTTCCATAAATAAAGCATGTACAATTGTACATACTCACCCCTACCCCAGTCACAGCGAGTGGACTGGATTGAGAGCTGTGTACTGTCTCATTTATATATTTGAATAATTCTGCACTTCAACATGATTGACATATTTTCCAGAGGACAAGGTTTCCCTTGTGTGTTTTGTGGAGCGTTTTTGGACTGGAATGCTTTCAGGTTTCTAAAGAAAGCATTTTCAGATACAAACTAAATGTAACATCTGCCCAAGAGAACAAACTGCAAGAGCTGTAGTGCATGTTTACTGTTTTCCAAAAGCAGTCATTAACAGTCTTTAAGCAATCTAGAAGATATTAGCTGAATTTTACTCTCCGAGCTTCACTTAGATAAGGGGAAAAGGAGGTGCGAGAAATTGCAGGAGGAGGAGGAGCTGATCTGTCTCAAGGTGGAGCTGTATCTTGTATTAAATGACATTGGCAGATTAAAGCTCTCTGGTGGGGAAGGGCTTAAAGGCTGAGTCAAAAGCCAAGAAGTCTCTTTATTTACGCCTACCTCCCAGCCCTTGGCAATCTGACTAATAACAAACTGAGCTAACAAGAAAGACTAGAAAGAACAGAGAGAACACAGGAGCAGCTTGCATCTAAAAATCTGACAAACCAAGTGATCAAGTCAAGCTCTGCTGAGCATCTTGTTTGTTTACTGCATCCAAATGCTTGCAAACAGTTAACTATATGCAGAAAAGTCAGCCTAGCTGTGAAGTATGCTGTGAATTTTAATTGAGGAAAAAGAACAACTGCTTACAGGAAGGTCTGATGTGCACTGCTGCCTGGAAGATTTTTTTCAATCGAACGCTTTGTACTTTGTCTCCTGAACAAGGATTTTAACTTTATGGAGCTGTAGTATTACTAGAGCTTGCAGCAAAGTAAAACTCGGAAGAAAGTGTGCATTTTTCACTGGGAAAATTTACATTGCACTGAAGCAGCTGCTCCAACTCTGCATTGCTGAGTGTTTCAGGGAGTGTAACTGCTGTACAGGTAAGAGAAATACTGGTTTGTTAATTGGCTCAGCGCATGAGCATTTAATTTCTCAGTACAAGTTGAATTTATTTTAATTTGTGACTTTGATAACTTTTATATTAAATGATGGCAGTTTGTACTGTTTTTTAACCAGTTTGCCAGGCACATTTGTTCTAACTGCTAACTGTGCAGAAGGAGTGTGATAAGGGAAAGCTGTTTTCGACTCCCTTGAAGGGGAGAGGAATGGGTGTTCATTTTTATTTCCTGAAGTGCAAGAGTGGTCTTAAATGTGTCATCTGACTGTGATTCCCTTCAGACTTTAAAAAACAATCCCAGAGGATTTCAGAAATCACCAATTCTTAGCTTGGGGCTTTGAAAAATCTTCAACATACATTTTTTAAATAGCTGAATTAAAACAAGCAAACAAATTAAACCCCAAGTATAACCCAATAAGATATTTCAATGTTGTAAAAAACACATCAATTACTTGTCAAGCATGTGATGTCTTTGCTGTAAGGTGACTACTTCTGAAAGTATTCAACTTTGTCTCATAGAAAAGACTGTGACATTTTTTAGTCTTTTAGAATTCCTACAGAGCTTAGTTACAGTATGCAGTCAGCGGTGACTTACATGTAAGCAGATAAAATGAAAAAAAAAAATTGTGTTACCCAGTAGAATTTGCTGAAAAACCTCACCACATGAAACAGAAAAAGGTCAGCTTTATTAAGAATTTTAAATTATATTTTATTTGATTGTGAATTCTTTCAGTTAAATGTTAATCATCTGTTAGTTGAAAGCAGTTTTTATTTTACAACAGCAGCCCACTGAGAACTTCATTACATATTTCTTCTAAGTGTTTAGAAAAAGAAAAAAGAACAACAAACAACTGGAAAAGGGAAAAAGAATACAACCCTCTTATTAATTTTTATTGTCTGTATATATGTGTGTGAGAGTTCTGGCAGTCCTGCTCACAGAAGTATGACGATGATTAAAATGTGAATGTTTTCCAATTGGTTACAAACGTTGTTACTTTCATCTCTAAGAGGAGGGCTTTCATTTTTATAACCTAATTGCTCAATATGCACTCGAATGCAACATGCCTTTCAGATTTTTATTTTTTTCTTTTGATTTAATTTTGCTCAGGGACTTTATAGGCGCAGTTTGAATTTGATGCAGATTGACGCTGGAATTCCTGATGACTAAAAGTGTACAGAAATAAAGTTAAATCAGTCATACAATAGGTTTGAAGCTGGCATCTGTTTAAAGGGTTTGTATTTTTTACCTTGGGTCTCTAGAAAGGATAGTGATATATGTAAAGCAAAAATAAATCTCTATCATAATATGATCCTAGAATTATTCTGCATACTTCAAAATAACATCTTGACGTGTTGTGTCTTATCCAGTACTTCTTGGGAAAACAGACTAAAAGGCGTATATATTAAACATAGGCACCTGGAGTTCAGGGAATGTTATATGAGACAACAATATTATTTGTGGTACTGAAACAAAGATAAAAGCTCATATTTTTAAGGCCACTTTTTTTCCACACTGTGAATTGCACTTAAAACTTCTGAAATCATACTTCTACTCTCACTTATCAGGAGCTACTAATGGAGAAAAACATAATTCAGTGTGCACACATTTGCTGTTGTTCTTTTGTATGTGTGTGTGTGTAATACTTATGCCAGAGCATTTAAATGCTTATATGTGTAAATCTTTGCATTTTGTTCTAAGGAAAGCCTTGAGAAATGTTGTTTCTAGTAACCAAGGTACACAAATAATTATATGACCACACTATAAGAATGTTCATGCATGTAACTGAATTGATCCTCGTAAAAGGTTCTAATCTTCCAGAAATTAACACAGCTGGTTTTGTACTAATACTCTGTACTCAGTGTTTCAATAGCTTAGTTGGAAAGATCAAATTACCTTTATTAGATGGATTACTTAAGAAACCCACTTAGATAGATTCCTTAACAACCCTGAAATAAATGTCAGACTCCATAAAAGTTACTGCTTTATAAATCATCCATTCCATTTTAAGAGTTTTTTAAATTTTCTTTTAATTTTTAAGATATGTAGTATTTAATTAAAAATTATAAACTGTGATTTCATTCTACCTCATACATCAAGAGTTACTATTATTCTTGCTAATTAAACAGTCTTGAACAAAAAAAACCAGAGAATCTTCAAATGGAGTGTAGCTCAACTTAATTCAAATAAATGATAAATCATTGATTTAAATATCTAAATTTTGCTTGTGACTCCATAGCTGTATTGTAATGATGTATTTACCAGGTATTGCAAACTTCAAGATCAGCTTGAAAGGTGATAATTATATACATAGCATATGGATGATACTGGTAATAATTTTTAACTTGTAAAGCACAGTCAGTTCCATATAAATATCAAAAATTTTGTGATAATTGATGATTATAATAATTCGAAGGAGTCTAATATTAATCTCAAAACAAGTCTGCTCTTTTTTTTTTGCTTACTTTTTTCTTCTGACATGTACTGCTTTGTCAGTTCCCTCTTCTTTTTTAGTTTAGTTGAGTATACCAATTTTTTATGTGTATATTGTATGCACACATGTTGTGGTCCCTCTTTCACTAAATATTTACAAACCGCAGTATATGCATTAAAATGTAAATAAAGAAAAATAATTTTTTTCCCTACATCATTTTCAGTTTGTTGGTACAAGGACTGCAGAGAAAATACCTTTTGATTTCCATAGATAAAACAGAACCAAAGAGAAATTTCCTGTATCCTGACTGAATGGGTTTGTGCTCATAACACATAACAATCTTATAACCAAATCTTATTTCTTCTCATCATCAGCTGGATAACATTAACTTAAGCTTAGCAAGGTGCTCTTAAAATTTGCAGTGCTGTTTGGTAACACAAAATACGTGTGAGCCAGAATATTATATTAGTTTTTATATAAGTTGTTTGGGACAGTAACTTTTTACTGCTGTTCACTGAAAGTCTATACAGTATATAAATACAGGCAACACAATCCTGATTGTCTTTTATTTTGGGTATCAACATGAAAGTACTGAATTTTTCCCCTTATGATGCTGTTTATTGATTCAGTACATTAACCTAAATATATATTCTCTAATTAGAAAATAATTCAAAAAAATTTGCATTAAATAATATTATTTAAAAGGTGAGGTAGGTCAATGACAAGAATAAGGAATGTTTTTTAATCCCTCTTGCCCCAGGGAAAAAACAACCAAACAAAAACCAAACAAACAAACCTTGTGAAATTGTGAATATATTACTTTTCCATTTTAATTATTTTTATTTTTTTTTTTAATAGAATCTGCAGGACAAGATGAAGCTTTGGATTTTTATTCTATATTCAGTTGTGGTTGCATCTGATCCTTTCCAGTCACAGCCTCCTTTTTCTTCAGTCAGAGGATCTTGTCAGAGTCTGTGTTCCTGTGAAGAAAAGGATGATACCATGATTATAAACTGTGACGAAAGAGGCATCAAGATGATATCAGAAATAAATGTCCCACCATCACGGCCTTTCCATCTTAATCTGTTAAACAATGGTCTGAGTGTGTTACATGTGAATGATTTTGCTGGCCTTGTTAATGCTATCTCTCTACATCTTGGTTTTAACAATATTGCAGATATTGAGCCTGGAGCTTTCAATGGTCTCAGCCTTCTTAAACAACTTCATATCAATCACAATTCTTTAGAAACACTTAAAGAAGATACATTTAATGGATTGGAAAATTTGGAGTTTCTTCAAGCAGACAACAATTTCATCACAGTGATTGAAGCAAGTGCCTTTAGCAAGCTCAACAGGCTTAAAGTGCTTATTTTGAATGATAATGCCATTGAGTATCTTCCTCCAAACATATTTCGTTTTGTGCCATTGACCCATTTAGATCTGCGTGGAAACCAGTTACAGACACTGCCCTATGTTGGCTTTTTGGAACATATTGGTAGAATACTAGATCTTCAGTTGGAAGACAATAAATGGGCCTGTAACTGTGATTTGTTGCAGCTGAAGATATGGCTAGAAAACATGCCTCCTCAGTCCATAATAGGTGATGTTGTGTGCAATAGTCCTTCAATTATCAAAGGCAGCATCTTAAGCCGGTTGAAAAAAGAATCACTTTGTCCCACTCATCCTGTCAATGAACTTGAAGATCCTTCAGGGTCACTGCCCTTGGTTGTAACCACCTCTATCAGTGATAGTCACCTATCTACTAAGGTGATTCCTCTTCTGAAAGCTCCTACTAAAGAATCAAGTTTAGTGCTTCATACTTCAAAACCTACTACATTTCCAGTAATCTCTTGTCCTGTTCCTTGTCACTGCACCAGCCATATGCTCTCAGGAGTTCTTATGCACTGCCAAGAGAGAAATATTGAAAGCTTGTCTGATTTAGGACCCCCTCCTCCAAATCCTAAAAAGCTTATTCTAGCTGGAAACATTATTCAGACATTATTGAAATCAGATCTGGTGGACTATGCCAGCCTGGAAATGCTTCACCTGGGGAACAATCGCATTGAAATTCTTGAGGAAGGTTCATTTATGAATCTGACTAGACTACAGAAATTATATCTGAATGGCAATCATCTTACAAAGATAAGTCAGAATCTATTCCTTGGCCTTCACCACCTTGAGTATTTGTATCTTGAATATAATGCCATCAAAGAAGTTTTGCCAGGGACATTTAATGCAATGCCAAAACTGAAAGTTCTCTACTTAAATAACAACCTTCTGCAGGCCTTGCCACCCCATATCTTTTCAGGTGTTCCCCTCACCAGATTAAATCTGAAAACAAACCAATTTGCTCATTTACCTGTGAGCAATGTCTTGGATGAATTGGATATGCTGGTACAAATTGAACTTGAGGACAACCCTTGGGACTGTACCTGTGATTCAGTCGGGCTGCAAAAATGGATACAAAAACTGAGTAAGAATACCATGATGGGTAGTATTTTTTGTAAATCTCCAGGGCACCTAGCAAAAAAGGAATTAAAATCCCTGAACAGTGAAGTCTTGTGTCCAGATTTAATAAACAGCCCTGCCCTACCAACTCATGCCAGTTTTGTAGTTGTGACAACTTCTTCTCCTACTGCCAACACTGCAGACACCATCCTGCGGTCCCTTACAGACGCTGTCCCACTTTCTGTTCTAATATTAGGACTGCTCATTGTGTTTATAACTATTGTATTTTGTGCAGCAGGAATAGTAGTTCTTGTCCTGCATCGGCGACGAAGATGCAAAAAGAAACAGGCAGATGAACAAATGAGGGACAGTAGCCCAGTTCACCTCCAGTACAGCATGTACGGGCATAAAACAACTCACCACACAACGGAGCACCCCGCTGCAACTCTCTATGAGCAACGTATGGTTACCCCCATGGTTCAGGTCTACCGCAGCCCATCCTTCAGCCCCAAGCATACTGAGCAGCAACACGAGGAGGGAGGCGAGAAGGAAGCTAATGATTCCAAATACCTTCGCCGAAGTCTCCTGGAAAGAGAGAGCAGTTCACCGCTTATAGGTCCAAATGTCAACTATAAGGCTACAGATCAATCTGCTGAATTTCTGTCTTTTCAGGATGCTAGCTGCTTGTATAGAAACATTCTTGAAAAAGAGAGAGAACTGCAGCAACTAGGGATCACAGAGTACCTAAGAAAAAATATTGTCCAGCTCCAGCCTGACATGGAAGTTCGTTATCCTGGAGCACATGAAGAGCTGAAGCTAATGGAGACACTCATGTACTCCAGGCCAAGAAAGGTTTTTCTAGAACAAACTAAAAATGAGTATTTTGAACTCAAGGCTAATTTACATGCTGAGCCTGACTACCTGGAAGTCCTGGAGCAGCAAACATGAAGTGATAATGTGTTGGGCTGGGACTGAATTTCTGTAATCCTATTTTAAACCATTGTAAATAAAAGTGCCTTATAATAACATGTCAACAGTCAGAACTTAAGCACAGCAGTAATCCTAGCAAAGAAAAACTCAGGGATCACTGTGGGAAGCCATGGGGTTGTGTGGAGACGATATCTCTCACCCCAAGTTAAACATGAATTTAGCCTGACTGAACTGTGGGAGGAAGATTGCTTATTGCAGTGTTCCTCATCATTTTAAAAAGGTGTGTATGGCATTGCATTCTGTACCTAATCTGTGTGAAGAATATTTGTTACCTTCACTGTTTCTTTCTATTCCTCCATTTAATTAGATTCCTTCAAAAATCCCAAAAACCCAAATAACCCAACAGCTGTGTTTGTATTTATAAGGCTAGAGTGTATTTGTTAGGTTAGTACATGCACTGCATACATGACCATTGTCTACAGCTACACCTAAAACATCCTTATAATAAATATGAAAGGAATTGAAATGTTTTCATACTAAATGTCAATTAAAAAGAAAAAAAAAGAAAAAAATATTTTTTGTGTATGCACCCAGAGCCTGCAAATATTTAAGTATTTTACATGGAATTTCATCATGTGCATTCTGTATCAGTATGCAGAAGGAAAAATATATGTTTACCCAACATATTCAACAAAGAAAAAGCAAGTCTTTTGCTACTTTCCCTATCTGATAGCTTTACCTGATTTTGGACAATCTTTTCATGAGCTGCTGCTATAAAATACTGTGCATCACTGGTGTTTCAACTCACAATCCTGGGCAATTTGAAAAGCTACTGAGAATCAGTTGTAAATATGATATTGTGCTTAATGAGTTTGATTTTTTTTTAATATATATGTATATACACATATGTATATAAATAACTTCTGTTCTGGCTTTAAATATTCTTGGAGAAAAGGAGTTTGCTGTGGCTAGGAACTTCCAAGTGCAAATACAAGTCCTTTCCCACCCTACCCAAAAGCAACACTCAGACAACTCAGATAACTGCAACAATACACACAGAAGGAAGAATAATAGTATTTAGCTATTTGTACAAAAATATATTTTCTGAAATTAGAAGAAAATAAAGTGTTGTGGGAAAAATAGGTTAAAAAAAACACTGCAGGTTTATTTTTTCAATGAATTCTTGCTAGATTTATATTTACTATTTATTCTGTATAATTTTGTATTTTTTTTTTTCTAACTCACAAGAAAAGAAAAAGCTTATTCCTGGATGCTTTTCAAGCTAATCACAGAGTTGATCCATAACAATTAAAAAGAAATAAAGATTTTTTTTTTAAATGTGTTTTTCTTAAAGGTCACTTTTTTAAGACGGCAGCAACTTCTGCATGCACAAGTTTAAAACTCTTTGGGAATTAAACACAGTGCTTCTCACTCATGTCATGTGGACAGAAGCATTTTATCCTGAGTGTAGTAAGGCCATTCAATCTCTGTGCATGACTGACATGGTGCCAAAACAAAATTTCTGACCTTCATTTATCTTCCTCTAAGCAAATCTTTTGTAAACTGACTATGCATGATTCTCTTTTTTTTTTTTAATTCCTATTTGTAAAGTGAAAGATCAGCTCAATTACTACTTGTCTAGATATCTATGCTGAATTTAGCATTGAAGTCTTGATAAACTCAAAGTAAAAAGATATATTCTTTAGTTTAGATTACTGTTCATGTCTTACCTATTTGTATATACAAATGTGAGTTCTTCATATTCTTTCTACATATGTTTCTGACAGCAAATTTCCTATACTGTATATGAAAGTCAGGTTCTCAGTTCTTTCAAAGTTGCATAGAGATAACAACTTTTATGGTGCTATATTAATTTCTTCAATTTGAGGATCTGACCACATGTTGTCTCTGGTAACAAATCAACTTCCTTATTAATATTTTTAAGGTGTCATCAGTTTGTTATGGAAGTCAAACTTGTTGGCTTATAAAAATCAAAATTCCAGTTATTAGAGAATAAATATTACTTCTTTTTTTATATATGAGAATAAGTTATTCAGAAAGCCTGTCTATTTTGGAGGATTAAGAAGAGTAAATGTGGTAACAACGTATTTGTTTCATTGCTATCTTTATTCCAGACAAATAAAGACAATGTTAAGTATTATTTGTGCAGGTAAGAGTGAGAAAAAAGGGAAAATGCAGCTACAATAACTTTGCATTAACTTAGTTGTTTAGTGTTATTTTAGATGTACTTCTATTTTCAAGACACATGAATGGGCTTCATGGACACGCCATAGAACCTATGGAAACCCATGGCTGAATCTGGAGGAGAAACTGGAGCCCAGGTGGGATGGCTTAGCGCATCAAAATGACACTAGGGGTCTCTATTTAAATAATTTATTTTCACACAGGAAAAGATTCCAAGTAATTTATTATTTGGAATAATTAAGATGGAAAGAAAAAAATAGTTCATTCAATAGAAGTAACATTAGAAAGCCTTTGAATACAGAACCAGACATGTTGCATTGTTCTTTTTTCAAATTCTGAGGTATCAAGTTAGTGTAGAGGGAAAAAAAAATCAGAATAAAAATATAAATGGTACTTGATAACAGAGTTTATTATTCCAGTGTCTTTCATTTCAGTAGTTCTTTCCAAATAAAAATGGGTGTAAAAATAACACCCTGCAATTGGCAAGATACAAGGAAATGATGATTCTAACCCTCAGGCTTAGATTTAAGAGAAATAGCTTCAGACTAAAGACAATTGCCACATGCACAGATGTCACTTTACTTAGCTGCTAACAGTTACTTGGCAGAATGTTGAGGACAACTGTGTGGCAAAACATTCTTCGTTGCAGTCTCAAAGCATCAGAAAGAAGAGTGAGCTAAATTAATGTCAAAGCAAGTCAGTTACATAGCTGTATCAGAGCATCGCTCAGCAGGATTAAAGAGACCTTTACCACTTAGCTTCCCTTCAGCAGGGAATTTCATGCCTTTCATCATATAAGGGCAACTGTGCTCTATGCCAGCCTCTAACACTGGAAATGGTTTGGCAATGTCCAGGAATCAGTAGAATGTGGTTCGCTGTCCACTTTCGTATCATCAGTCCCTACTGGACTGCCATGTAATGAAAGTTTGTATATATAATGAGGGAGGAGTCTACTTATAGCCTTATATTGACAGTGATTTTTCCAGCTATGAGGTAACTTTATATTGCCATAACAAAAGGGGATAAAAATTTGATCTTATTATTCTTCAGCTGCAGAAAATCAGTATCTGCTGCTAAAAATAAAATCATGACATAAGAAAGGCTTCACATAAGAAAGAGGGATGCAGTATCTCTTTCTAAAAGTTCCTTGGAACATTTCCATGATAACAATTGGAAATGTGTCCTTAATATTACAGATGTTTGCAGAAAGCTGGGAAGAGTATTCAGAAATTTCCTTGTTAAAATCATGTTCTTTTATTTTTTTTTTCCAGTGACAGGCACAGTTAAGTGGTTTGATACATTTTACTTAGCTAGAATAATGGCGGTTGGAAGGCAAAGCATGTTTGACAGTCTGCAACAAAGTGGAACCATTTTTCTCCTGTCAACATGATAGTTTAATTGAGTGCAAGAACAGTGCTTCGTCAAGCCCACTGGTGTAAGTGCTAGGGCACTTTTAAGTAACCAACAGTACCATTTTTCACCTCACATTTGAGTGAAGAAAATATATTAAATAATACTATAGACCTGTTGCCTAAATAAACATATTTAAAAAAAAAATAAATTGCACTTTCTTATTTTAAGCTGTTCTTATCTCTTCAACTTCATAAAAGGCAAATGTATTTCTCTTTCTTTTTCTTCCTGTTACAGGTAATTTTCACACAGACTTTTAGTACTGATACTTGATTATATTGCCTGCAAGTTATGCCTCTCCAAGCTTCTGAACAGAAATAAAACCCAACCCCACACCCCAAAAACCCTATCAGATAAAACTTCTAAATTCACACATAGAGTATTTGCCTATTCAGAAATAGCCTAATATTTTTACACATTCTTCTCCAATAGAAGACAGATCAGCCTTTACATAATCATATTTCAGACTGAAAATTATTTCAGTGATGTGTCAAACCTACCACATTCAAATCCAAAACATTTTAACATGCATTGTTTCTCTGATTGGCATCTGAGGATCATGTTTCGACCTCTCTTTGCATGACTAAGATGTTCCTGGTATGACCCCAAATAGAAGATGTTTGCGATGTTCCACTTACTTACTAAACAGAGATTACTAACTATATAGTATGCTAAACTGACAAAATAAGTTTGATGAAGATGGGAAACCATCTTATAAACGTCCATTTCTGGTGTGTTGACAAAAAAGGGTAAGACATTATTTCACAGGATAAAGTAAGGTGTCAAGGGGACAATGGGGACTGAATGTCAAAGTCATCACCAGAAGGGATTCTGGATTATCATTCTGAGGATGCCATTGTCTACAGCAATGTACATTATCAGCTGCACCAAAACAATCTGCAAGTTTCAAGTAGGTGTACTGAAATCATCATGAGATAAAAGAACCCAATCAAACACTTTTCTCAATTCAAAAGATCAGCTGAGAAACTTTCATAAAACTGGCACATTTGTCTTCTCTTATGCTTCCTAACACAGAACACCTGCATTTCTATTAATGAATTTCAGGCTCAGCCATAGACAGCCCTCTGGCATTACAATCTACTGTTGCAATTGAAATCTGCTCCCTGGAGAGGTTTTGCAATGTACACATTGCCTTCAGCAATCACTTCCTCTGGGACCGAATGACTGCTGCACTCTATGGGATTTGAGACAGGGAAGAGGATCTTGTATTATAAGTCAAAAGACTGTCTCCTTATTTTGATTTTCTGAAGCTTATGATATTCTTGATGTTGTTTGAGAAGCTGCTATCGAATGCTGTTGTTCCTGGTAACACAAGTGACCTGTAGCTGGAACCAATATGGGGAAGATAATCGCCATGCTGAAAAGATAAAGCATGGTGTTTTCTTTCCTGCACATCTCCTAAGAGTCAGCTTTGGCTTTTTGACACAGAACAAATTCTAAAGAGCCACAGTCTAATGGAAAGCAGCTAACCTCAAGGAAGAAAGTAGAAGGCCAGATGCTATTCAGCTCTATGAAAGCAAGATGTGATGAAGAATTTTTTATCCTATTTATTCAGCTTCACCAAGATGGAGTGCAACTACATGTGCACAGCACATTTCATAAAACATTTACCAAAGTTTCATGTTCTAAGACATTACCTTCAAAACATTTGCAGTATGTTTCTTCCATTACTACTAGAAGGACTATTTCTGCTCAATTGTTACTTTTAGTTTATGGAATGGATGGTGGAATAGCACCATTCCACAATGGTAGAAAAGAAGAAACGATATGGTTTCATATTTTGAGGAGAAATGTTATTAAAGTTTGGCTGTTTGTTTTTGTAGAACAATTCATCTGATTATTTCATTTTCAGATAATTTTTTTTTGCAAGTTAAGAATTTTTAAAATTCTTCTAATTCTGATTATTTACCAAATAAACTACAGAAGAGTAGATAAGTAATTTTTCAAATAGAAAGAGGTCTGACACTTTTTATATATGAAGAAATCCTATGGAGTGTTAGCATAAACTTGCACTTTAAAATAAACTATGAAATTTATTTTGCCACTTCATAAAAATTACTATTATTTTTAGTTTCAAAGTAAAAGACATCCCAGCATTCTTGTATTTTTCAAAATCCTAAGCCAACATAACACTTCCATAATTACACATATTTGGGTTAAATACATATTTAATGGTTACATTCCAAGACACATCAACAAAGATAATACTTTCAAATGTAGTCTGCTACTTCCTCTCAGTTTTCACTTCTGCACTTTTGTAACTGTGTATTGTGTTGTGCAGAAAAAAACCCCAAAACAACAGCAAAAAAACCCAATCAAACCAAACCAAACGAAGAAAACTCCCCCTTATATGGACAAAGAGACCAAACAAGATGAATTAATTCTTTTCTATTTTTGTTATATACCATTTTTGGGGAGTAGAATATTATGGTTTTCCACCCCTGTGGCATGGTATGTTCACACAGTTCATATGACATATAAGACAGACGGGTTTGGTCTAATTAGTAGTCTATGCAATCATGTTCTTTTGTAAGCAGAAGGCTGTTGTCACTGCAGTCATATAAAGATTTTGTGTGTCAAATATCCTTTGCATATACCTGTTAGATCAGACCCCAGAGGTCTCTGAAATTTTTATGAAACTTTATAAGACACAAGATTCCAGGCTGCCAGTTTTGAGCTAACTTATAGGGATAGAGACACCCTGGATTTTTGGGTAACTGAGGGACAATGAAAAATCTCTGTTGTGTTTTACAGAGGAAAGGTTCTTGTGCAACAGTTAAAGACAGATTGTTTTTCTTCTTTGGCTCAAGGTTCAATGTTCCACAGCATTGTATAAGATGACTGAAGGCTGAATGCAAAACCTTACTAAATCAGAAATGTAGCATTTAGGTGCCACTGTTCTTAAAAGGCAAATATTTATATGAGATAATAATAAAATGAAGATTAAGATTTGGAGATTTTAACTGCCTCATGTTACATAAATATATCACTTCAGGAGAGATGGAGGGGAGGTGGTATTTCTGTCTACTGACTGCTCACGCATTCAGATTTCCTGAAGGGAAATGCTGTGCTAAGGATAACTATCTTCATGCTGCCATACATGATATTATGAAGGCTGAATCATGTTCTATAGATTCCAAAGTAATTGTTTCTTATAAGCTCTAAGCACTGAAATGTCATCTGAAGTTGGATTTCTTGCAGGCTCAGATTCCATGACTATTTTTATTCACTAAAAAAGACTACAGAATATACAGAAGCTTTATTATTTTTTCTATATAAAAACAATCTTGTAAATGAAATAATGCCCTCTGAATTTTTGATTTCTGTCCTGATCCAAGGGCCATTAAAGCTAAGGACTTATATCTTTTGGATATGGGGTTATGTAGCAGCATCTTATAGGTCTGTAGTTTTGATGGGCAGATAAGTATAGGAAAAAAAAAGCACTTGTAAAAGCTTTGGGGTGTTGCAACAAGTCATTTTCCATCATGAGCTGGAAGTAGTCAAGACCAGTGACTTTTCTGAACTATAAAACCTGACCATGTGTTAACAAAAATATGCCACAAAAATTGTTCTGAAGATCCCCATAACAAAGTCTCTCGAAAAAGTGTAAGGCGTGTATCTGTTTGTTCCCCTCATTTTTTCTAACAGCTAAGTATGTTAAGAAGATCACAATGTAGGTTATAAGGGTAAATATGAAGGGTAAACACCTAAAAGACATTTGGATAATAAGAAAGCCTTTGCTAGGAGGGGGTAGTGCAGCACTGAGATACATTACCTAAAGTATCCATGAAAACTCAGGCTCCAAAAGATTTTAAGGTCTTTGTTGTAAAAAGTCATAGTTGGTCTAGAGGAAGCAAAAGATCTGCTTGAAGCAGGAGGCTGAACTAGACAGTATCCAGAGGTCCCTTCCAACCAAAATATATATGGTTCTAATATGATCCTGCAAAAGATTTTTTAGGGCAAAGTGGTCTATAGTCTCTCTTCTATACATAGGCCTCCTGAATATGAAATTAAGGAAAAAAATATTATTCACCAAACACTGTAAGGACATAAAAGCTTTTCAGCTAACTTCTGTTAGATACAGAGATGCATTAACATGAATGTTGCATCAAATTAAACATTACTATCTGATGATGGTCAGATGGTGATGCTAAACTTTGGCTGCCTAAGTTTATTATTAAAAACATTATTTTACATAACAGATGACTTCAAATTTCTAAATAAAATGCTGAAACTATCTGAAAATCTCGAGGAGTGATACATTTCTGTGCTAGTTGAATTAATGAACCTTGTTTTCTTGACATACTGCTGGTGCAATTTTTCACACATTTCTAAGGTAGCAATAATCTTAGTTGTTCAAAGGATCTTCCAAGTTTTAACAGTACTTACTTAATATATTCTATTTGTCAGAAGGTCAAATTATTATGCAGTATATGAGTAATGTACATTTTTATTCTAAAAATCTACTTTGATTTTCCAAATTATGAAGCAAGTGTTGGAACCTGGTCTTTCTCCAAATGTAACTGATTTAGCCAAGTCAGGATCTACTTGGTATAAACAGATTTTGATTGTTAAATATCACAAGACAGTTTGCTCAACTCTACATTTAGAGTTTGTGGAGGCTGCTTAGTACCCATTTATACATTGTATTCTCTTACTTCTGCAGTGAATCCTCAGTTTGTTTCACTTCTAAAAAGAAGATCCAAGAGAGGACTGAAAAACATAAGTAGTGTTTTAAATAAAAAAAAAACAAACAAAACACCACAAAAAAAAAACCCAACCCAAACCAAAACAAAAACAACAAAACAAAAAACCCCACCAAAACAACAAAAAACCCTGCCAAAAAACCCACCAAAAGCCCACAAAAAAAAATTAAGTCGTTAAGAAAAAAATGTAAAGACATTAAAATATTTCAAGTATTTACACATTGCTCTGTGCTTAACCTATCATAAATTTCTCTTTATCATCTATTTTTCTTCTTTTCTTTATTATTTCTTTTCCCCCACTTTTTGGTTAGATTTTGTTGTTGTTGTTGCTTGTTTCTTTGTTTCTTTTCATGTATGTATAATTTTGTAGCCCAGATAAATTGAAGTTGTGGGGGTTTAGCTAGCAACTTTCTACATCCTTTTTGTTCACCACTGGACAGTTGTTCCTATAGTGGGTTTTCAAAATAAAACAAATATCTAAAATCCTAATAAACTTACTAATATATAACTCATTATGTGGGTTCCTTTGCCTTTTGGGGTAAAAGTATCGTAATACAAACAAGTAATGCACTATTTATACAAGGGAAGAAAAGAAAAGGAATTGCATCTCGAGTTGCCTGAGAATTGTCCATCTAAGTACAGCTTGATAGAAAAAAATATGCTTTCACAACCTCAGTATTTCACACAGGAAAACTTTTTTTCCAGAAATAACATCTAACTTCTTCATTTGAACATACTTGTCAATAATTAAATATTTCAGCTTGTCAGACTGTTATTTATTTTTTTATATTTTTTTTTATTACTGACTTTTACTCTTCCATAAAACTCTATAGAAATTGTAAGAGGTGAGCCTCTGGTTTTATTTTTTCTTTTCTCTTTTGAAAAAGTGTATTCAACAACTGTCATTATATCTTTAAAATTTCCCATCTAGTTTGATTGTTGTAAGGCCTGGCCTCACAAAAATAATAAGAGTGCGGAAATACAGACTGCAAGATGACAGTGTATTATGGAACTCCTGATTCAAGTTTCAGTATCTGTTACAGAATAAATTTGGTCATGCAATATTAAATGGAATGTTTTGCTTTAAGAATATCATATGTTTTTATTCCCTAAACCTTGAACCTATTTATGAACAAACTTTTAATAAGTCTTTTGCTGTTTTACTTTATCTTTTGATACAAGCTTAAACAACCTTGAAGGTCACACTTTTTTTCTGACCATGTGTAAAATACAACTTATTTGTATAGCCTACTAAGATTATCAGTTCTCGTGAAGCTAATACAGGAATCCAAATTGCTGGGTTTGTGTGCCAGATTCTTAAAATGCATGCCTGACTAGGATGTCTCATACCTACTGACTTCCAGCCCTGTGAGCCTCTGTGGTAGCTACTTATGGAACAGTAACTGATGACTACTCCAACCTGCTAAAGGAGATCATGAAGAAGATAGCTTGCAACATGTAGTTATCATTCACATGGTAGATAAAATAGCTGTGAAGCTGATTCCCACAGCTTGGAAGAGCTTCTAGCGGTGGATCAAAATCTTTCACTGTAATTTCCTTCTAATTAGTTTAGAGAAAAATTCATGAGTATAAGTAAACATGAGATGGTAATTACTAAGGAATGTCTCTTTTTTTGCTATGATTATACTTAGGAAAATAGGAAGTAATCCTGTGGGTGAGACCTTATTCATCAGTTTTTGGTGGGTTTGAATTATTCTTATTTTTTCCTTTCTTCTCTCCTTTTTAAGTATTTAAGTCATAAAAAACTGTGTCATTCTCCTTGATATGAAGGAATAAGTATATATATTTTTTCAGACTAACTGCTGTGAAGCAAAAGAGGAAGCTTCTTCCTGTATTAATCTTTCATCATTATTACCTTCCTATTCAAACCCCATTTTCTGACTGAGTCTTCAGTTTTACCTGTGAGATCTCTTCTCCTAAAGAGAATTCTTTTTCCTGTTTCCACCAATGAAACAAGAACAAAAATTTGTGAGTCAAAAACCCCCCAAAACAAACAAACAAAAAAAAACTGCAGAAGTTTGTGTGTTTTTCTAACTACTTGCCTATTAGTCCTTCTTAAGCTGTGGATGTAGTGATGGATCAGTTTTTTTACTCTAGCAGCCATTATATGTTTGTCAATCATTCCCATTAAACATGCATTGGAATACAGAAGGTGGCTGCCCATCAACAGCTTAAGCTTCAAATTCATGAAGTTCAGTAAAGAATTCCATCTTTGATAACAGTTTGAATTCTTTGTGTAAGAGAAACGTGACACATCAAATATTTTCTTCATGGTTTGTAGTATGTATTTAGTGTATTATCAAAGATTAAATCTCAGCACTACCTAAAATTATTATTTCCCTATAGTTTATAATGCTTATGTAGATTTGTTCCTAGAACCTTATATATAGGCTGTAGTATAGTGGAAATAAAGTAAGCCTTCTAAGTGGAGGTTGTGCAAGGGTTAAATTAAAAAAAAAAAAAATTACCTAAAAGATCTCTGTTCTGGAAATTTAAATTTCTAAACAGGTTAATTAAAAAAAAAAAAAAAAAAAAAATAAAGAGGACGCAGAACTTGAGAAAGTGTAGGACCAGGGCCTAACATTTTTTTTTAGATTAAAGGAAGTATTAAAGATCATCCTGAAGTAGTCATTGTGCATTTCAGTAGTAAATTTACTAAATTTCCATAGTTATTAATATTTTACTCTAACACTAGTCATGTTTTTATTCATTCTGGCAAAGGCACTGGAGAGACTGAATATCCCTCTAATAAATAAGTATTTTATCAAAGACTGACTTTATGCAAAATGGATTTTTTAATGTATATGGAATAAAAATTCCCTGAAATGATAGCACGAGTCTTTGTTTACCTTCACTTCCAAATATTGATCGTGTCCATATGAATACTAGCTTAAATGACCAAAACTGCCAAAACACTGCTCATCCATTTTTCTGAATGCCTTCAGGGAGATTTCCTTACAGCTTATAGGAAATAGCTTTTAAACTCTCAGTCTTGTTAGCTTACTGAGGGGTCTAATAAGCAAATGACATTATCTCTGGTTTATGGAGAACATCCAATTGTAAGGTTTGAATTCAGAGTCCTAATAACAAGAATTTAACTCAGTCTTCCAGTGAGAGTTGTCTCAGCTTTTCAGTTTCAGTGAATAAACTGTAGCTTCATGGTCTTCAGTAGTCATAAGACATTATATTACATACAGGTACATTTGCAGACTGAAAATTAAATTCAATAGTTAAATTCTAGGATATGTTTGCTTATTTATTTCAGTAAAAAATGCAGTAATTATTAAACTTCCCTTTTGATTGCATGTCTTTGTATTTGCCTATATAAATTTGCATATAACACAGTATTTGTGTAACTGGTCCTTTGCAGACATGAAAGAGAATGAGGCTCATGCTCCATGATAGAGCCTGAATTCTTCAGCATGAATCACAGGTCTATTTGACCTTAGTTACAGAGAGCTTAGGACAAAAGTGCTGTACAGTGCTGAACAATTTATTTGAATGTGATCACATTTACTATCTAATAACAATAAAGAGAACATTATTGCTGTTTATTTACTGATTTGAAGGGGAAAACCAACCAGATATTTGAAAGAAATAAGAGATCATGGTCAAAATCATAATCTAAAATATGAATATATAAGCATGCAGAAGCATGTAAGCATGCATATAAGTTACATATAAATAAAAAGTCTTTGGAACTCCTTGGTAAATTATTAGACTAAACTGACTGTGATTAAAAACAGCTACATTTTTAAAGAAAGCAGATGTTCAACAAATGGTAATATTTCCTGTTTATTCAAAACTAGAAAGTGCTCAGATAAATACCGTTGTCAGGTTTGTGCACCATACTTAAATAATGATTTGTAAGAGCTGGAGAAAGACCAGAGTACACAAAAAAAGATGGTCAGTGTCTAGAAAATGTGATTGCTATGAAACAATTGAATTAACTGGAACCGTTCATCCTAACGAAAGCCATGGGAGGAACAAGAAGGCAGTATTTCTAATACCTAAAATTATGGCATAAAGAGGAAAGGAATTTCTAAGACACAAAAATAGTAATGATCTCAAAATGTAATGGGGGAAAATTAGGTTAGATGCAGATAAAAAAAAACAAAACAAACAAACACCTTGCTAAGCTTTATAATAAATGTAAACAGAACATTTAAATACACTGTCTGAGAGGCTGTTAAATCTCTTTTACAAGTGTCTTTAAATGAACCCAGACCATCATCCGTCAAGAGTGTTGTGGGTACAATTAATCCAATGTTAGAGCAGGAACTTCACTTCAGGCTGAAGATTCTAAGGTCAATAGCAAGATTTTTGTTTTCATATAGCTAACAATTATAATCTTTTCTGCATTTTAAGACATAGGACAGAGAGACAAAGTATCATGGGTCAAGTATGAAAAGTCATAGAATCATAGAATAGGTGGACTTGGAAGGGACCTTAAAGAATAACTAGTTCCAATCTCCCTGCCATGGGCAGGGACATCTTTCGTCAGAACAGGTTGCTCAAACCCCATCCAACATGGCCTTGAACACCTCCAGGGATGAAGCATCCATTCTTCTCTGGGCAACCAGTTCCAATGTCTTACCATTCTCACAGTAAAGAATTTTTTTCCTAATACCCAATCTAAAACTACTTTCTTTCAGTTTGAATCTATTGCCCCTTGTCTTGTCACTACAAGGTCTTGTAAAAAGTCCTTCTCCAGATTTCTTTTCCAGGCTGAGCAAACCCAATTCTTTCAGCTCTTTCTTGCAGGAACCCCTCCCCAAAAAATGTATGTTACATTATTATCACTATTGCTGTAGGAGAGAATTCACATCTGTCTTGTGGGAGTAGACTTTTAATCCACAACTCAGGACATTGCTGATACTTTGAAGCACTTCCAAAAGCTGGAGACAAAATTAATTAGCAGGTGTATTTTATTCAATTTAACATTGTGTTTGCATGGAGTTTTTAAACTAGAGTGCTGCTCATAGTGTTCAGTGCTAGCTGTGGGTTATTTAAGATTCAGAATGTCCCCTGACAACTAAGAAGTTGAAGCTAGAACTTGTGCTACATAGAAACATGTGCATGTACATAGAAACATATTTGTAATAAAATTAATGTCTCTTTTTTAAAAAAAAATATGTCTGCTCCAGAATTTCTGTCTTTTCATTTATAGTGACATTGCATTTATCCACTACTACTCAGAAGAGCACTGATTTCTTGTCAGCTCAGCTATCATGTTAATTTGTGCTTCATGAAGAATTCATTGAAATAATCTATTATAGAAATGGAATACCAAGGGTAAATATGAAAATGTCTAAATTCATTAAAGAAGTAGTTGAAATCTCTTTGTTTGAGGACTTTGTGAGTACTGGGAATTATCTTTTGGGTATCTAAGATTCTTTTTTTTTTTAACTGCAGTTGTAGTCATCCCCCAATTGCTTTGAAAACATTTTAGAAACCACAGCTGTCAAGCTCAAATAGTTCCATATTCGTTTTTCTGACACTGAGTTTATAAAGTTTGTGGTTAGATACTTGTGCCTGTGAGAGTTTTTCAGAAATATTGAGAGTTTTCCTGGAAATTTGCATTTTTGTAAATTTGATTTCTGCTCCACATAAATATAAAAAAAGAGTTTATCACCATTAGGTATTCCTGGACTTGTGTCATTAACATATTCTTTTTCTTTGAAAGGAAATGTATTTAAAAATGATGGAAGCTACAGGTTATGTATTCAGTTTAGAATAAATTTTGTGATAATCAGCACTATTTTGTCCCAAAAGGAAAACTCTAATACAGAGCATATTTACTGGAATGGAAATGTAAAGCTTTGATGTAAGTTTCTTTAGAAAGTGAAAAAGAAGCTAAACCAGACATGGTGGTTTGTACAGACTCTGTGTTTCCAAATCTTTTTTGACATGCTGTCTAGAAGAATCAACCAGACTACCAAGGGGTTTGAAAGGAGACTTCCTAAGTGATTTTAAAAAGTAATACAGTTTCTTAATTCATCAACTGTTATTAAATTAGTGTGCTCCCGTAACTGTCACCTCAGGTTTCATTCAAACACAGTTCTACAGTTATGTCTAACCATAGGGCATGTATTCACAAAATCATTTAAAATGCATCTTTTTTTTTTTTTTTTTTTTTTTTTGGCAGATGTTCTCTGTGTATTGTTCCACACTACCACACTACAAGTTCTTTGTAATTATTGCAGAACAACAATACTGTTAAGAAGATAATTTTTAATACCATACATCACATCTTCAGTTTAGAAATCATCTAGTGTATCAAATAAATGGACGTCTTTCTCCTTCCAAGCAAATGTTGTAAAAACTTTTCCCCTCAATGAAAATGAGTGAACAGCACATTTAAAGAAATTTGTAGATGTGTGTAAAATGTGTAAAATATGCACAAGTGTTTTTGTGTACAACCATATGCTTCCATACACTGTTTTGTCCCTGTTGTCTTTTTTAAAAAAAAATATATAACACAGTCTCCACCTCTGTCCTTCAGGTCACATCTGAAAGGCCATTTTCTGGTATGCCTCAAAAAGGTTTTAAGCTTGTCACTTTTACTTGTGATGAATAAGCATACCATTTTTTGTGGATTTAAACATTTTTAAGGAACTTGATTAACATACAGTCCAGTGGACAAACAAGGTTCTTCCTCTCCCTTCTTCTTTCTCATTCTCAATAGGTCACTTAATCTGCTCACTGACAAGATCAGATTGATCTTCACTAGTGCTCACACATTCATTCACAGACCTACACTCTCCCCTGTTCTTGACATCACAGACAAAAACTATGAAGACCAAGTATGACCTTAAAAAAAACCTAGATATTCAGTAAAGAACAATATAGACACTCAGAGAATAGAGCAGCTCAGGTTTGTGATCACCAGCTGAACCTGAACACACATGAATCTAGGGCACCTGATGAGATGCACCCCCGAGTCTTGAGGGAATTGGTCGATGTAATTGCCAAGCCACTCTCCATCATGGTTTAATAGTCATGGCAGTTCAATAAACTTTTTCCATTGACTGGAAAAAGGGAAACAACGGACCCGTTTTTAAAAGGGGTAGAAACAAGGAGCCTGGGAAAGATCATGGAACATATCCTTCTAGAAGCTATGCTAAGGCACGTGGAGAAGAGTGAGTTGATTTAAGACAACAGCATGGCTTCACCACAGGCAAATCCTGCCTGATCATCCTAGTGGCCTACGATGGAATGACAATATCAGTGGACAAGAAAAGAGCTATGGGCATCATCCACCTGGACTTCTGACGGACCTCTGACATGGTCCCCCACAACATCCTTCTCTGAATTGGAAAGAGATGGACTTGATGAGTGGACTCTTCAGTGGACGAGGAATTGGTTGGATGGTCACATCCAGAGGGTAGTGGTCAATGGCTCAATGTCCAGATGGAGATCAGTGACAGATGGTGTTCTTCAGGGGTCCGTATTTAGATCACATTGTTTAACATCTTCATCACTGACATACAGTGGGATGGAATGCACCCTCAGCCAGTTTGCAGATGACAGCAAACTGAATTGTTCAGATAACACACCTGAAGGGCAGGATGCCATCCAGGGTGGGATGAGTAGACTATGTGAACCACATGAGATTCCACAAGGCCAAGTGCAAGGTGCTGCATCTGGGTCAGGATAACCCTTGGTATCAATACAGGCTTGGGTCTGAAGGGACTGGGAGCAGCCTTGTCCAGAAGGACTTGGGTTTGGTGGTGAATGAAAATTAGACGTGAACTGGTAGTGTGCATTAACAGCCCAGAAAGCTGCATCAACGTAACCATGACCAGCAGGTCAATGGAGGAGATTCTGTGCTCTTGTTGAGACACCACCTGGAATACTGCATCCAGCTCTGGGGTCCTCAGCACAGGAAAGACATGGACCTGTTGGAGTGCAACAGCAGAGCAGCAGAAGTGATCAGAGGGCTTGAGGAAAGTCTGACAGAAGTCAGATTGATCAGCCTGAAGAAGAGAAGACTGTGAAGACTTCATTGTGGCCTTTCAGTACTTAGAGGAAGCTTGAAAGAAAAATAGGTACAAACCTCTTAGCAGGACTTGTTGTGATAGGACAAGGTGTAATAGTTTTAAATTAAAAGAGCGTAGATTTAGACTATTTATAGGATCAATACTTTTATGATGGGAGTGGTGAAACACTTGAACAGTGTCTCATCCCTGGAAACATTCAAAGTCAGGTTGAATGGGGCTCTAAGCAACCTAATTTAGTTGATGTCCCTGCTTATTACATGAGGGTTGGACTAGATATTGTTTAAGGTCCCTTTCATCCCATACTAATCTATGATTTGGTGATCTAGTTTTGTGACATGGGTTGCACAACAAATAGTAAAAGTCTCCTTGTAGATGTTTCCTGAGGTAGGTTATCTGAGTGATTCCAGTATAATTAGTTTCTTTTGCTTTTAAATGTTGTTGGTTCAAAGGGAATATAAATTTCAAAGAAAGAGCACTGTGATATTTCTCAGAAGAAAACTAGAAAGCTTTTTGTAACATAGGTTATACAGTACTGTATTTCCTTTTACAGGTTAAGCTACCCATGCTATCAGCCACAGGGAGAAATAAGTGCTCAAATTAACTTTTTGTCTCCTAGGAGAAATACAGAGACTAAATTCCACTGCCTTTTACAAAGTCAAAGTATTTGTGTTTGTAATCTTTTGGTGAAAATGCATAAGAAAAAAGGAAGGAAGGAAGGAAGGAAGGAAGGAAGAAAGAAAAAGAAAGAAAGAAAGAAAGAAAGAAAGAAAGAAAGAAAGAAAGAAAGAAAGAAAGAAAGAAAGAAAGAAAGAAAGAAAGTAAGAAAGAAAGAAAGAAAGAAAGAAAGAAAGAAAATACAATGTTTTGGTAGTGAACATGAAGCCTATGTTGACATCACTTGAAAAAAAATATGAAATAGACAGAATTCTAATTTAAGGCGTAAAGAACTTCAAAGTTGTGTTTTTAATACCTGAAACAAAATACAGCAATTCTAGGTTAAAGTTGTATTATATATTGCATATTGCTGACACTACAAATTCAAAGTGGAAATAAAAAGAGAAAAAAAAAATGTAACAGTGCTGTTGTTCAAGCTTTCTTATTTTTGCTTCTAGTCTTATTTTTTCTCACCCCATGATATACTTATAAAATCTTAACATTTCTTATGCATTTTGACAAGTGTCACTTATAACAGTATCATAACCCTGTAAACACAAACGTTAATCCTGTATATTTACTTTAAATTTATTTGTGGAAGAGCAAAAGCTGATCTGACCTCAGGACTCACTTATATTTGGGATTGAACTTCAGGTTTCTTTATTTCTGGCATTTCTGTCTGTCCTTTTATATGCTATATAAGTCATTATGTCATGGGTCATTCACTAGTGGATTGCTATATCAGAATTATTTGTTGATAATTGGATCTTTCAATTCTGTTTCTATGTTCAGTGGTTCATATTTATCTATAAAACTGGTGCAATTCATAGTGCTTCAGATTTAAAACTCATTATTCTTCTGAAAGAGAGGCAGGACTGTATTCTTCATTTTACAATTGGCAAGAGGAGATGTAAAATACAATTTATCCCAGGTTCGTGTGTGTGTGTGTGTGTGTGTGTATGTGTGTGTGTGTGTGTGTGATATAAAGACACATTGTCTCTTCACAGTGTAGATATTTAAAGTAAATGAGATGAATCTGCTCTAAAAAAAGAAGTTTTTCTCTAGTGATTAAAATGGGTGACCAGGTGACACAGACTCCTTTACCATAGTTCCCTAAAGCTGTATGTGATAGAATCCTCATAGAGAACTGTCAGGACTTTTCCAAGTTCACAGAAAATGTCTTGCAAAGGCATTTCAGTGCATGTGCCTCAGGTCTCATTTATAGAAATTCTTTCCTGACTAAAAGAATTGTACTGATAGTCTATAAATATAACATTTATTGGGTTTGGAGGGGAATTACTGAAGTTGTATTGCTGGGAGGTAAAAAGGCTTTCTACAATTTTATGGTCACTTGAATTTCTTTGTTTCTTTCATGTAATTATTTATATATTTCCGATTAGTCATCAAGTCACTGGTTTCCTGGTTAATTGATCAAATTAATTTTAGTTATATTTAAAAGAAAAATAAAAATAAAGTATCAGTTTTAAAAATACGCATGATATAACCCCTTAAAATTTATTTTGAATTTTTTGTATCTTATTGATAAATCAAAGTTTCTAGAATTCCTTGTCTTTTTTTACCATCATAAATTTTCCTTTCTATACGAATTATCTACAATATTTACCAGCTTCTTGAACAATATCTATTTATAGCATTTTCAAACTATATTTGAAAAATACTGATTGTGAATATCTCTAAGTCTGCATTTGCCTTCCATCCTTTCAGTGCAAATAGGGAAAAATAAGTAGTTTATCAAAAGCCAAGTCCTACTTTGGATTAACACTGTAGTGATTTTTGAACAAGTGCAATTATTTTTATGTATATACACGGAGTACCTAATAATTTTAAACAAATATTTGTTGTCTAATTTGCCCAACTGCCCAATGACCTAGAAAACAAAGAATCAATGCCATGATTTTATGAGATTCCCTCTTCAAATATAAGGTATTTTGGAAGATTAACTTTATATATTACTGGGAGTTTGTTTTTCTTTATAGTACTTTGTGTGTTAGACCAAAACTTTAAATATTGAATATAATATTTTACAACTTCTAAAAAGAAATTCTGGCAAAATACCTTTTGAGAATACACAATAACATATATTGCTTCAAAATTCTAGTCTGAATTAAACATTTAAGGCTGGCTCAATGTATAAAGCTCAACTAAAATAGTAAACTTGTCTTAACTCATGAGACTCTTAACGGTAATGAAACCCAATATTTTATATTAAAACATTTAATGTCTTAATATCTTCATCCCAAATTGAGTGCAGCTTTGTAGAGAAGGAATACATATATTCCTATATACACTCTATATGTATATAAAAAAGATCTATCTCCAGTTTTTATAAATATATATGTATAGCTATCTCCAAATTTACCTTCAGTCTCTTCATGCCACATTTCATGTAGCTGGATAAGATGTAATATTTTATTCTAGTTTAAGTATTATGAAAAACAGAAAATAGAAAACAGAACATTCTATTAAAAAAAAAAAATAAGAAAAGAAAAAAAAAGTGACAGAAACAGAATAAATAATATCAATGCAACTAAAAAGCCTGGGAGCCTAAGACCATATATTTAAATGAATTCTCCATACCAGGAACATGTAAATAACAAATTATTACAATATATGTGTTTATTAGAAATTAGATATAGTTTTCTCATATTCACATATTATTATCCAGATTACCTTTGCAGAGAATTTGTAATTTATCACATTTGCCTAACAGGCAAATCATGCATTTATACTTACAATTGGTACAAAGAATTTCAGCTTCTCTTCTGCTCATAGAACAAGCTCAGCAGCAACTGTGCAGAAGCTTACTATGTTATGATTTTTTAATTTATTTATTTATTTTAATATAATTCTTCAAGAATGGTGAGAAATAATTGCAGAAAGCCTGAAGAACAGCTCCAAAAGGAAAGATGCAGTGACATGGGCTTGTTTGGACTGAAGATCAATATGTCCTCCAGCCTGTTGTGGAGAAAAGAGGAAACACTTGAAATGAGGCAAGAATGGGCAGTTCACCTTTAAATTCTGCTCTGGCAAATGGCTTGAATTTGAATTTAGTATTACCATGTACTTTGAATTACCTGATTTTTTTTTTTTTTGATGTATTAATTTTTAGTCTCTCCATTGTTTACATTTATTTGTTTTAATGACAATATGTTCTTCAACCAACAAAGCTATATTTTCATTAAAATTTTAAAACTGACTAAAATGAGTATAAATAACAAACTATATTTGCTGTTTTCGCTCTGTGTACTTCATCTTTTCTATATTCATAACCTCTTTAACAGGTTCTTTTAGTCAATGCATTCAGACAAGTGCTTTCCCACAGAATATGGAAATATATGCTAGGATCTCACCTGCTTGTATTGATGTATTCTGATTCATCACTTGCCTTATATTTTGCTGTTGCTCTGCCTGCACAGAAACAATCTGTCTCTTGAATTATATAATTTAGAAGCAGTTGTTCAATTATTTCAGAAACCTTAGTATTGCTAAATAGGTTTTGTCATCTTATTTACATCATTTTACATAAGCATTTGCTGTCAAATGCATTCTTAAGATTTTCTGAACCATTCTAGCCTACAGAACAACTGTCAAAATCAACAAAGTTATCTGTGCTAAGACATAGATGTTCATATTAAAAGTAAATGCCTTCCTTATTCTGTGGAATATGCAAAAAAATTTAATCACATCTCCAACCTTATTAGTAGATGAATAGTACTGCATTTTTTCCCCCATGATTCACTGCAGTGGTGGGTCTTGTTTAGAAGTAAAAACTATTTTAGTTGCAGAAAGGATTTATTCATTACAGTTTTTTATATGTAGGCACAATAAGGACATTTACTATAGTTTTAATATAGACATTAGGAATTGCTATAGACATTGCACCACAACACATCCAACTTACAGGTCTAAGTTTTACATAATAATTTAATATAATATAATAATGTAACATTGAATTAACATGCATTACATGACATATATAAATGCATCTTTTAAAAGTTGCAAGTTTCATAAGTATCTATATTTAAAGCTGTGGAATACTTGCTAAAGTTACTAGTAAAAACTTCCTTTTTTAATCAATGTTAAAATTGAAAACAGAATAGAGGAAAAGGAAGTTAAATAAGAAGAAACCTTTTCTCCTTGATTTTTTTCCATACTGACTACACTTACATAACACATATTTCAAATAAACAGCCATCTAAGTTTAAAGTTCTGAATCTGTACAATAACCTGTCTTTGTATTCACATGACTGAACAAAGGTAAATATATATATGTATTATGGATGGTCATTATGTGCATTTAATTTTCACTGCAGTATTATATCTTTTTGTTGTATGCATCATATAAGAAAATTCCCCTACAGCTCTCATTCTAATAATTTCCAAGTTTTCATGTTGTATTTTTCACTGGTGAGCTTGAACAAAATGCATAACACATATCAAATATCTCTTTAGTGGCAGGCATGACTAGATCATTTTTATTTTATAGCTGCATGATGTGATTTGCCTAAGGGCCCTCAAAAAGCCAGAGGCCATTCTGCTTTAACAATCACTGGATGATTGAATAAAGTAGAAAAAAAGACTAATTATGGATTGAAGTTGTGTATTTGAAATTGAATTAATGTATTCAGAAAAATTCTGCTCCAGACTCAGCTTTAAATGGTAAAAAGGCTAAACCATGACAGGGTTGAGTACTTTCTTTGCATGCTGACATGCTTAAGAGGTAAGGCTTAACCATCTTGTGAGTATGAACTCATATTTTGAAATTGATAAACTAAGTTAGCTATTTAGCCTACATAAACTTTTCTGGATGTTTTTCAAAGTCAATAAGAGTGACAAACCCTCTAGCACATTCTTCAATGATGGAATGACTTACATCTACATATTATACCTGGCATTTGAAAGCTTATACCTTTATGAATGAACTTTACCTTTTTTGGTCCACCGTTCAACTGTATCCAACTGTATCGTGAACACATATTGTGGCAGTTATATGTGTTTGTACAGTATATGTAAACTATTAGATTTAAAAAGAAGCACTGGTGCCTCTGTGCTCAGAGTATCCGTGCAAGGGGATTAATGAAATGTGTCAGAAACCAAAGTTTTCTACACAGTGCAGAAGAAGAGTCCTGAAAAAAAGATCCAGAGTTACCAGCACATTGATTTAGCCAAGTACTGAGCAGCCCAGTGTCTGATGTCCCATTGGAAATAGCTAGTGGAAATCAATATGTGAAGCCACTCTTTCAAAAAACACTGCTATGCTTTGAAAACAACTTGTTAGCTCTGGTCTTATCTGTGTCACAGAAAATCAGTGCTAAATTTGTCTTACTTGCTTTCCACAGACATTTTGTGTCTTTGGAGAAGTGTCATCACTCCAAATTTAGAAAGCTTTTATAATTCTAACATGTTTTATTTTCTTCCTGCTTGAGATGGGCTATTAAGGAAAAAATAATTTTAAATTATCTGATTAATAAGATAACATTCAGAAGCCAGGAGGGTGTTTGGGAAAGGGGGCTGAAGGAGACAGTGAGTTATTGCTTTGCTCACAGTCTTGTTGGCAGTTGCTTATATTAAAATTAATTAGAAAATAGAATTAGTACAATAAATTAGTGGGACAGGGATGGTAAATCAAGATTTTTCATCTTTGCTTAAATGTCATAACTCTAAGATAAAAAGACATTGCATTTTCTTTCCTAGGCCAGTAGGTCTTGACATATTCTGCTAACACAACAGGTTCATTAAAGAAAAGGCTGAGAGAATTGGGTTTGTTGGCCCAGAAAAGAGAAGGTTTCAGTGTCACCTAATTGCAACCTTATCATACCTGAAGGGACCCTACAAGAAAGATGGAGAGGGACTTTTAATGACACCTTGTAGTGACAGGACAAGGGGGAATAGATTCAAACTGAAAGAAAGTAGTTTTAGATTGGGTATTAGGAAAAAATTCTTTACTATGAGAGTGGTGAGGCACTGGCACAGGTTGCCCAGAGAAGTTAAGGATGCCCTATCCCTGGCAGTGTTCAAGACTAGGGTCAATGGGGCTTTGAGCAACCTGGTCTAATGAAAAGACTCCCTGCCCATGCCAGGGGACTGAATCTAGCTGATCTTTAAGACCTCTTCCAACCCAAGCAATTCTTGGGTTCTGTAAAAATGTTACTACCCTTTCTTCTACCTAATTGACAGCCTCCGGTTTAGTGCTTAAGTGACTGTCATGAGAATGAGAAATGTACATTTGCAATCCTTCATGAATGCAGGGAAACTGAAGCTCAGGTTTTTATTGTACAAAAAGATACTTTAACTTGTCAGATTTGTTTAAAGGCATTTCACAATCTTTCATCAAAAGCATTTTGGAAGTATACAGACATCCCAGCTACATTTTGTGTATTATATGTGTGCTATATTTCTTAAATTGGGTTATTCAGTAGCAATTGGGTAGATGCTATGCTGTTCAGGACTTCTAATGTGGAAAAATCTAGTAATACTGTAAGGCCTGTTTTAGTATAATCTCCTTTCACTTCAGTGACAGATGAGTAAGCATTACAATATTAGATTTGGGTACCCACTTCCTGTTTAAATCTTTGTTATCATCTTGCTTTCATTCCATTTCCAAAGTAAGGGAGACTTTGACCCAAGAGTAATGATAATTTGTGGTTCTATAAGGCTACATAATTTTGGCACTTGACAGCAATGAGTCTTCAGTTTTGAACAAAGTATACACCAGAGAAGTAAATGCTATTCAAACAAACAAACAAACAAACAAAAATCAAATAATTGCATTTGCTCTTCCATTTATCTCAGGAAGAAGTGAACAAAGTCTTGGTTTCATTTTGGTTTGATAAGTTGCAATTTTTTAAAAGTTTTTTGAGAGACATGTATATTGAAACCATTTAAAACTGCATTAAGTCAGGTGGACCTCAGGTGAAAACTTGGCTCCAGGGACAGCTATATGAAAGTAGTTGAAGTAACTGTCACAACTTTTGGGAGTCTTTGAGCCTTCAGCTCACTGGTTTGAAGAACCTCTTCTTGGTTGTTCCTCTCAACCCATAAGAGAGTGAAACAGGAAATAAAAAAGTGGTTTTCCTGAAAGCTAGAGAGAAGAAAGCTACTGTGAAAATAGAAAAACAAGAGTGCCAACTTAATGTGAAGGTTTCCAATATATAGGACCATCAGTTCATGGAACTAGTATTTAAGAGATATAAAAAATCTTCCCGCACATGTGTAACCTTGAGCAGATTGCTTAATATTACACTTTGAATTATCTGGTAAATGAAGATATTGTTACAACCTTAGGTTGCCTTTTCTTCTCGTTCTACTTGCCATTTCCTGCTCCTTTTTCTTTTTTCTCTTCTTAATAATGATATAATTTTATCCCTTTCAACTAGAATGAGTTTGTACAGAATTTATTATAGGAACAGATGATCACAGATCTGTAGAACTAGATGATACCATAATAAGAGCAATAATAATTTTGTTCATAAACACTGCAATTCTGTCTCACTGGGTGATTATCTGGAAGATTTTCCTGCATTAGATATCTCTGACTCTTTCTTTTACATCTTTAATTTGCGGATAGCAATTATTTTTGTGTGTATCTTTTAAGTGTTCTAGTATATTCTCTATTTTCTATTATTTTAAAATACATGTATAAAACACAGAAATTGCCCCCAAACAGTTCTCCAGTTCTCTTAAAAGCTTCACAGACATTTATTAGAACCCAATCTGAGTTGTTAACCATCCTCCTAAGCAGCTATTCTGTATAATTTTGTTTTGACAATTTAGTAATGCATTTAGAGACTATAGTACAATAAAAATATTTGCAGTCAGACTGCTGTTATAGTCACGTCTTTGCTACTGATAAACTGTCCAATAATGGTATAAAATCATAAGGTTTTTCAGTGTTAGAGAGGTCCATATTAAAAAAAAACAAAACAAAACAAAACAAAAAAACAAAAAGAAAAGCAAACAAACAACCCCTCAAAAAAACACATTTCAGATAAATCTGCAAAATATACAAATAGTGTTTTGACATAAGTACCTTAAAATAGTATGCAGCACATTCTTTCCTCTGCACATGCTTCAAATTAATAGCTCTTCTCTGATCCATAAGAAATAAGGAAGATACAATTGTACTGCTTTCTGACCACTGCTCAACTTCTGCCTTGAGCTACTTTAACTTCTTCGCATGAGAGACTGGTGGAGCTGTGCAGTGCAGACCCGAGGCTTCCTGGGACTCAGGAGACATTTCTGCACTGGCCTGAGATCCTCACATTTTGACCTCTCTCAGCCAGCTCCTACACTGCAGGACCAGATGGGTTTCCTGAGGAAAATGAAAATGTAAAAGCATGGGCATTGAAGCCCGATTCAAAGCCTGCTGAACTCAAGTCATGTCTATATTTTTGGCTTTGGTTGAGTTGTTAAGATTTGATCTTGATCTGTCCAGTGTCACTGATAGCTGTGTCTGTTTTAAAAGACAGATATTCCTTTGTACAGAAAACACTGTATGTGCAGAACCTACTCCTGGTAGCCATAACAGAGCCAAAAAATAAAGGTGAAAAATGAATAATACAAAAACTAAATGGTGAAATTATTGTCAACATGCACATAAAAATTTGTTGTCTTGTACACAAGTAGATTTGCTTGAGAGCAATAATAAAAACATTGACTAAAAGAAGTGAATAAGCAATATCTTTATTTGGAAATGCAATGGAAAATTTGAAGCATTTAGTAAAAAGACTATTTCACACATAATTATGAGAATTGATTGTTCCTGCTTAAAGTCAGGTAAAAATTCTTCTTGGTTTCTTCTATACTAAAAGCTCCTTGAATAATCTGAGATAAAGTTGACAAAATAAATCAGATTGTGAACACATTAAGGTTAATCAGATCTATTCCTTACCTTAGAAACATTTAATTAATGTTGACAGTCTTGCCCTGAGCGGTTAAATATTGAAAATTACAGCAAACTACCATCTGATCTTGATACATACCTGTTTTGTATTTTCAAGATGAGCACAGTTTGCTCAAAGAACAAATATGTTACATTGAATTTAAGAATTGAAATGTGTTGTTAAAGAAAGTTTATTAATAATTTTATTATTAATACAGGTGATTGAATGAAACTCATACAAATGTGTCATATACCCAATCCTTTTAGAGCTATTTTAAAAGTCTTGAATACTGCACTAATTACCACATACATCCAAGCTTTATAAAGACTTTGCATAGCTTGTTTTGTTATGGCCAACTTCATGAATTCTTTTAAAGAAAGTTACAGCGAACTGATGGAAAAGTGGCAATCATTATTGTGTACCCATAGAGACACTGAAAATTAACTGAAGATCCAAACATGTAACACATTCAGATTTTTCCCAGATGGCTGTTAAAATTCTCATAAAACTATGTAGATTCGACCTGGAGACAGCAAAAATAAAAAATAAAATAAAAAAAAATAAAAAGATGTTTTGGGCCAAGGCTATGATATTGACATTGTTTAATGAAAAAGAATTAATTATATCTTTTGTGCAGTTATTGCATTTTTCAGTTTCAGGGGGAGGATGGAGCATCAAAGAGTAAGCCCTATGGACTGACTCCAAACCCCAATCCCCATCCCTTTGCACTGCTCAAGCTTCTGTCTTTACCTTGGCCCATGTGCTTTTTAATCCTGTTTTCTCTCTCTCTCCTGTTAAGGAAAGCAAGGAAGAGAGCAGCTGAGTAGGTGAGAGGGGATGGGTAGAGGTCTAGCATCCTTCCAAGGTCAACCCACCACACAGACCACAGCTAATACTAAAAAAAGCAAAGATATAATTATGTGTGACACGACTGCTAGATTCAAGCTTGTTTGAAGGTGAACCTCTGATATTTCCCCATTAATTCTGTATGTATGACAGCTGAGGGTTACCCATACAGCACTTTCAATTTCAAAATAGACAAAAATAAAATTGCATAATGCTTTTATAGGGATATATATCAAGTTTTAAAATTGCCTTTCTGGAGTATCTACTTTGAATGAACATGCTTAAAACACAGGAACTACTGGGTTTACCAGTTTCAAAAGCTGAATTCAATTTTATTCCACTCAATGATTCATCACTCCAGAATGTATTACTACAGAAAAAAATAACCAAAACCAAAATCAACAGCACCAATACAAAAAGAAAAATATATATATTAAAAAATAGCTAAGTAGTATTGTTTAACTATTACAGCTTTGAAAGAATATTAGCTTTCTAAGTTCCTGTTTTATTACTAGGAGAAAAAAAAAAACCCTTCTTTGATTCATTATCTAGTTATACATTTAAAAAACTGGAAAGCAGAACAGCCAGGCAGAGTGGCATTTTCTCTAAAGTGGTAACAATAAGTTACCCAGAGCTGAGAGGAAACTTGAACCAAGACTCCAGATAGTCATTCACTTTCCTTTAGATGATAAAGCATTTGAGTTTGAGATAGGTCTTAAAATGCCTAATGTGGCAATTTCTTGTTCTTTCATATATTTTGTCACATGGTAGAATAGATACTCTGTTTTCAGTGCACAAGCACCATTTGAAGTGCTTGAGGAGCATTACAGACCTAAGGTAATCCATGAAGCCAGACTGCTGAACTAAGCATAATAAATTTGTGAAGAGAAAGTGCTGAGAGGAGCTGCAGGTCTTATGCCTCATTTCTTAAAGAGAGGCATTTTATTCTAGTCTGGAAAAAAGTTTCTGTCTCCAGTTGGGGTTCATGATCCGTCCTCTGACATTAAGGACAAAGAAATTTCTCAAATGTTGCAATATGCTTGGTCTCCTTGTCCAATACTTTGTAGCTTAATGGTTGAAGTGCATATTTTGATGACATAAGACTTCTGTTAAAACCCTTCTTTTGCCTGAGGGTATTTAACCTGCATAATCAATGATGTATAGCTAGGATATTTTCTGGTTTTGTTGTTACTATTTTCTAGTTTGGATAACACTTTCATTATTAGTGAAAGAGATTAGATATAAGCTGGAGTGCAAAATATTGAGTGACTGTCACCTCAGAAGTCTAGAACAGGCTTCTGTTTGTGTTTGTATTCGCTATTCTCACTTTAAAGTATGTATCTAGTTTATTTCCTCCAAGAATGCATAGAAGGAGGAGAAGGTTTATTAATGTGACTAAGTTAAACAATAATTGTAAACTGATAATGGTCCATATTCTTGAGCGCAAAATTTTGAAGGTTATAGATGTTTGAGTTTTAACATGTGATTAATGTTGAGTCAGATGTATTTATAAATGACTGAGGATAGTGGAATTATGAACACGCATAAATGTTTTTTTAGAATGCTTTTCAATTTGCAGAATGAAGGCCCTGAAGTACATAAAAATGACATGCATGATGCCTATGCACTGGAGTGATAAGAGTAAATGTTCTAATAATTACCTTTGTTAATGTCAGTTCACCAAGATAACTGGTAATGCATTATATGCTTAGAATTTGCTTATACAACATGCTGATTTGATGTTGTTGTAACAAAAAAAAAAAAATATGTTTTAAAACATTTGTTTAAGAAACATCTCATACATCAAAAACTTAACTAAACAAGAGTTGTATTTAAAAGTACAACAAAATGCATGTCTCATCAGAAATAGTCTAAAACAATAACAGATTATCAAAACAATTCCTTTTGGTAAAATAATTTTTTTGTTTTCATTTGTTTTGGTTTTGGTTTTTTGTTTGGTTTGTTTTTATTTGGTGTTTTTATTTTAGCATTATAATTACTTTTTGACAGAAAATAACACTATTCATGGACTATTTTTTTTTTTTCAAATTAAGCACACAAAGCAAAAATCTGAATGAAAAATAAGTGTCTCTAAATGAAATACAAGGGTGTAGTAAGATCCAGAAATAACGTTTGATGTACTGTGTAAGAATTTAACCTCCTGAGGCGAGGATGCCATCTGACTTTCTAAGCCAGGCAGGACTAAGTCTATTCAGTATCTAGTAGGGTGACCTCAGAGGGGTGCTTTGGGCAGGTTTCATTTACCCTAATTTTAGAAAACTGGAAGCTGAATGTCTGCTTCTAAGATGATTCCCAGAGGCTTCCTTTGCAGACAATGAAAAGAGAAAGGCATATTTGGATGGTAGCTTTTCTAGTCATGAAAAAACCTTGTCTCGTATTACCAGAATGACTGCACACTCTCTTCTTCCATGAATGCAATGAAGCCAGAGATGACTAGATTTAGTATCAGACTTTGAGATGTCAAATATGAATTTAAAACAATTTCATTCTAGTGGTTAAAGAAATTCAAAAACATAACATTTTGTTGTCCTGTTAAAATAACTGTTAATATATGTATACAAAGACAAGGTTTTATTTGCATGGCAAAATCAGTCTGTAAGTGCCCAGAGACATAATATTTCTTCAAATGCTACTTTTCTTATTAAAAAAATGAAAATTAATTAATTAAGATGTCACTTAAAATATCTGTGTTTTTGATTAAGAAGAAGGTTTACACTTCAGTTTTCAACTTTTGTTATGGAGCAGCAATGATTTTGTCATTCAAACTCTCCTTTCCTCCCAAATACAATTGTAGCCTGGGTCCATGAGATATTAAAGTGACTCTTAAAGGGATTCATGGTTGTCACATGGAAATGATATCTACTGAGAGAAGTATCTGTCTAGGGAACCTATGCTAAAAAAAGAGTTAAGGAGCACAAGCAAATATGACATACTGAGAGAAGTTAGTGACTAATTTTCAGCCCCTATTTTAATTAAAAAGAAAAACATTTCTATAAAAAGTATTATTTTTTTTTTGCTAGAGATTTTTGTCATCTAAAGGAAACAGAAATTGTTGCCAAAATTCTGTTTGACAAATAGTTCTTTCAACATTATTTTGTCATACCTGTTAGAAATGAGGATGTGTTGATACTATATGCTGTCAAAGAGTAGCTGTCTTTTACCTTTAAAGTATTTGGAGTGATCACAGAATCATAGAATATCCTGAGTTGGAAGAGACCCACAAAGATCATCAAGTCCAACTCCCGGCCCTGTGCAGGATGCTCCAAGAGCCACACCACATGCCTGAGAGCGTTGTCCAAATACCTTTTGAACTCAGACAGTCATGGTGCTGGGAACACTTCCCTGGGGAGCCTGTTCCAGTGCTCAACCACTCTCTGGGTGAAAAACTTTCACAAGATTCCTTCTCACACTCCTAAAATTTACCTTCTGGATGAAAGATGATATAGAAAGAAACCTTGCAGATATGTCATTTTCACTAAAGGCATACCAATACACTTTAGATTAGCATAAATTTTGAAACTTGATATATTCAATATTCTATCTCAAATTGGATGTGACTGCATCTATTTAGTTGATATTTGATTAAATTTTCCTTATTTCAAACTTAAGTTCCAAAGTTTGGTAAAATATATCTCGTACAAAATGTTATTTTCTAGTATCATACAAGCAAAAAAGCTCTTGTCTTTTAAATGTCTGTAAGGTGTTGTTACTGAAAAATAGCTTTTTTTTTAATTGCAACTTTGCTAGTTAAGATTTGTATATTGCCTTGTGTAGTGCCACATAGTGCTCTGATAAATAAATTTGATCATACTCATGGTTTCTCATATGAAGTGTTATAATTGTCAGCCTGCCTTTAAAGTATATCAGTATTCTATTCAGGTGACAAAGATATGAACAGCTTCTCTTTATAGGTAGCATTTATGCTTTCAACAGTTACGCACAATGATATTTTATTTCTGAGCCACTTAAAAGTAAGCACTATATGTATAAAGATACAAATATGATATGGAGTATACTATCAAACATTACATCTTAGAGGGTTTGCAAATAGCTCTAACTTTTCTCTTGAATATTTTACCAATTAAGAACGTGTTTATCTATTTGCTTATTTATTCTTTTACAGGACATTGATTCTTTTTCCTGCAACACTTTAATCTTTCATTTAGAAAGAAAGATTACCCATGTAAGCTTTTAGAACACTTTCAGAATTCCAGGGAAGTAAAAGGCCCTTCTGTTCTTAAGAGAGCTGTAGAAAGTTTGTCCTTGTTCTTCACATTGACACAGATGTCAGCTTGCAGTCACCTCTATTTAATTTTAACAAGTTTTGTTTCATATTTGGGGGAGGGAAGTTTTGGAAGAAACCATAAGCTGAATCACTGCTATTAAAAAAGAAATCTGACATACAATAGAAATCTCGTATAAAAGGAGATCTCACTGAGGGAAAAAAAAAGAGGTTTTTTCATGAAAGAAAGATAATGTAAAGCTTTAATCTTCATAAAGGCTTTCTATGGATATGAAAGTGTGTTACATTTTGTGTTGGTTTTTGTACTGAGGCTGGCAGGTGGCTGGAAAAGGACTCAGGAGAGGTTAACATCTGTCTTTTCATAGTTTGAAAAATTCAGGTTTCATTTTTAACTCGTTTGAAATGTTAGAATGCTTAAAGTAAAGAATTTTTACCAGTACTTTTATGCATAACAAACCTATATATTTATATGAAATATGGTTCCTATCTGAGAACAGTTTCTATGACAATTGTACCTAAACATACAATTTCTTTCTCCATTGACAGTTTTCACTTCAAGTTAATTACTGTTTTAAATATTTAAGAGGGAGAATATAATTATCAGTTCAAATGATAAAATTTCCTTCATATCTGTCAAGGTTTCAGATTCTTTTTCTTTTTTTTCTTTTTCTTCTTTCTGCTTTTTCTTTTTCTTTTTCTTCTTTCTCCTTTTTCTTTTTCTTTTTCTTTTTCTTTTTCTTTTTCTTTTTCTTTTTCTTTTTCCTCTTTTTCTTTTTCTTTTTCTTTTTCTTTTTCTTTTTCTTTTTATTTTTCAACTTATAAATGAAAATTAGGTGAAAGATCAGACAAATGTCAATCAACCTTTTCACATTGGTATTAAGGATATCCCAGAGTCTTAGAATGGTTTGGGGATTAAAGATTATCTAGTCGAACCTCATCCCTCTGCATGGTTTTCACTGGATCAGGTTGCTCAATCCAATCTCACCTTAAACACTTCCAGTGATGAAGGATCCACAATTCCTCTGAACAACCTGTTCCAGTGTCTCACCATCTTCCTTGCAAAACATTTTTTCCTTACAGACAGTCTAAAACTACCCTCTTAAATTTTAAAACCATTGCCCCTTCTACTGACACTACAGGCCTTTGTAGAAAGCCTCTCTCTGCCTTTCTTCTAAGCCCCTCCTTGACTACTGAAAGGCAGAAATCAAATCTTTCTAGAGACTTCTCTTCTCTGCACTAAGCAGCCCAAACCCTCTCAGCTTTTCTTCACAGGAGAGGTGCTCAAGACCTCTGACCTTTCTAGTGGCCCTTCTCTAGGACCACTAAATAGACTGGATGGTTAAACCGTGTTTGTTACATCTTGGGATTGGAGTTGTGTTCCTGGCTGCCAGGGCACGGCACACAGCTGGCTCACATTGAGCCTGCTGCTTCTTTAGCTTGTTTTCATTCCCTGTTTTGTGCCACATGGTATGTAAAGATTATTTATTGTAAAGAAACTTTGATCTCTGTAGGTATTCTGCAAGGCAAAATGATTATAGGTAGATTTTAATATTCAGTGACTTCCTATCTTCTTCTCAAGATATCACTTGTAATATTAAACACTAGTAAATCTCTCAAAACTCACAGCAATGGGTGTCAGAGAGGAAGATGGAGTTTCACTGCTACAGAGAAATACTGATTTGTGACAATTCCATGGAGGATTTTGAGGGAATAAAAGGAATACATCTCCTCAATAGCAGTGGGAATTGAGATTCCAGTAGTTATGAATTCTCCCAATCTGTAGATACAGAGAATGTTCTCTTCACCAGCACACTAAGGAAAGAAATCTTTGATGTGTTTCTCTCTTCCAGAAGCAACAATTTGCACAGAAAGCATTGGGCTTTTGTAGCTGTCCAGTAAATCCAATATAACATCTTTTAACAGTTTTTCACATTTCATTTCAACTAGATGATGAGTATGAACACTTTTAGTCTAAATTTTTAAAATATAAATCAGTTCTCTTGTCACAAGTGGAAGTGCTAATGAAAACATATAAACTGGGAATGTAAGATTGTCTGGTACTGTTTACACAGAAAAAGAGACATGGCTATTGTATCTGTTTTATATCTCTCTCCACAATATAAATACTCACAATCTGTGTATACAAAGACACCAATAAAGGGGAAAAAAACAAAACAAACAAACAAAAAAAAACCCAACAAAACCAACCTGCATTTTCAAGTTCTATTACTAAGTGCATTTAATGCACATCCTGAATGAAGCTTTTAGCACCTACCGACATTATTAAACTGTGACTAGATTTATGAGTAGGTATGCAGAAAAATCTTAGTGGAGTTACAAAGGCGGACAGAAGTAAGATGATTTAAGGGTGAATTAGTTATGAAGAGTAAAGTAGAAAAGACCTATCTGAAGTAAAAAGCAATTCAGTGAAAAATCATCTCTTACAAGATATTCCATTTTGTATTTTATTGTTACTGGCTGCTAGCCAACATGTAAAATCTTATTCTTGAAAAATGTACTTGTCATCATCTATTTTATCTCCTCAACTTCCATGTTCAATTTATTTCTGTTTTCACTCTTCTTCCATTCTATTTTCTTCCAATAACAAAAGCTGCATTGTTTAAGTGTGTGATGTCAAGGTTAAAGGATCTCCACTACACAGCATATATTCAGTTCAGGTGAGCCCATTGTAGTTCATCTACAGTTTGCAGAATTACACTCCCTGAGTTACCCATAAAATATACAATGAAGAAAATATTTCAGCTTACAAAGATATAGATATCTCTATACAAAAAGGTATAAGATTTATCAGATGGAGTGGCAAAAGTGTGAAAACTCATGGGCAAACATAAAGACAGTTTAACAGGTAAAGCAAAATTGCAGATATTGGAAAAACAAAACAAAGAATTCCTTCACTGCTTCCCATGGGCAATTACATGTTCCACCATTTTCAGGAAAGCAGGGATCCATCCACCATAACAGTGACTTGGAGAAATGAACACTATCACTTTGAACATCCTCTCCTCCTCCTTCTTTCCCCCACCTTTTATTGCTTTCATCACTTGGGGTCAGCTGTCCTAGCTGTGTCCCCTCCCAGCTTCTTGTGCACCCCAGCCTCCTCGCTGGTGGTGTGAGGGGCAGAAAAATCTTTGACTCAGTGCAAGCATTGCTCACCAATAACCAAAATATTCTGTGTTATCAACACTATCCTCAGCATAAATAAAAAATGTCACACCACACTAGCTAGTAAGAAGAAATTATTTCTATTCCAGCCAAAACCAGCACAGTGGGACTTAAAGCCTCTTTGAAACAAAAGCAGATATCTTCTACATTTCGAAGATGGTTCTTTATTGTTGTACCTCATCAGTATTGTTTTCAAGAGCATCAGAGAGATTTCAGTCCAAAATGTAGTCCTAAGAAGTAAGAGGACAACAAGAAATTTTGTAAATCTATGTATTTCTGATGTCATTCAATGACAAGTTAAGTGTACTATGTAATCATGTCCCTGACCTACTAACTAACCTAATTCCACAATTCCATTCATTAACCTTTTGGCTGTAAACATCTCAAAAAATAGAAAATTATTTTTAATTCTGTAAAATATTTGGTAAGGTCTGTAAGAAAACCTGTCAAAAGAAGCAAAACATGGACATTTGTCTGGTATTTGTTCTATGTTTCCATACAAACTTCAGTGTAATGTAAAATATTGGTCATTATTGGCATAAGGTGGAAATATAATTAGTGTAGTTTTGTTTTCTTTTGGATGTGCAGCTTGCTAGAAAAGAAAAAAAAGTGAGTAACCAAGAACTATAGAAGTTTATTCTCGCGTCTTAAAAAACATCTTGTTTCTCTTTTCAAATAACCAAATCTGCTGAATTTTTGTTGTTGTTGTTGTTGTTTTTATTTTCAGTGCATATGGGAAATCCAAATTACGTGTTGCCATGTAGCATCGAGTACCTAGGGAATATATTAAACAATGAAGTATTGTACTGATAACAAATCTTCATAGATATCTCTATAAAAACAATCTCTTAAACTGACAAATTTGACAGGGCAGATTGATTTTTCTCCTCAGGTTTGTAGGAAATAGGTCACATAATCAAGATTTTAGAATATCAAATGCAGCACTAAAGCAATGACAAGAGAAAACCCCAGCTCATATCTTTTCCACTAATGTATTGAATGAAGTAAAGGCCAATGACCTGGACCAGGATGCAAGAAAAAGCTGTGAAGCCATCACTGTTTTATGTCATAATTGTCATAAAAAACAAGCAGACAATAAGAGATCTTATTTGTTTCCTTGATGAATTCACTCTTTTACATTCCTCTTAAAACGTCTATAACCTAATTTCTGACAATTGTTATCAAAATAATCTGTCCAATTCAAAATATCTTCTGTATAGTTTTGCCCTTTTGAACTGTTTATGGTATATCATATACCCATTATTTTCTATTTTAGTAGAGGTATTTGAATATTCCTTATATCATAAAGTATTCTAACAAAATCTAAATGTATTCTAAAGCTTCATTCAATTATTTAAAGATTTCCTGCAGGCATACAATCTGATATTGCACTAACTTTTTTTCACCTCATAAGAAAATGTGTATTTGTTCCCAAAGAGTTGATTATGTCTCTTCTTTCTCTTGAAGTATTTACTGCATTATTTTACTACACGATTAGACATGCTTTTGATATTATAACTGCCAACAGTTAAGAGAAAATTTTAGTGATTCATAGGAAGGTCATTAATAGACTACACAGCTAAAAGTTTCTCTTAACTCTTGTACAAAGGCTTATGGCTCCTATATTGGTCCTTGCTCCTTCATGTATGTGGGAGGCATGACCATATACGGGAACATTATAAAACAGAATAATTTATATCATTGTCAGTCAAAAGCAAAGTGACATTTTCCCTTGTATGTCAGACCTGCAATGTTCTAAGTCATTCATTTTGAACTACGGAATATATGTTTTGAACTACATCATATGTGCTACCTCTGAACTTTACTTGAAGAGGATAGACTACATGCTTGAGCTGCAACTCATAAAGTGTCATTTATGTTAAATTCTATATAATATGATGTTCCTGCCTATTTCCTTTTTTTTTTTTTTCAATCAAGAAAATACAATAATATCAAAAATTATATTAGAGCAATCAAGATAAGAATAATGGAAGGGCAAGAAATTTGTAAAACAGAGGTAACTTCTGAAATATTTCATTCTATCTTCTAACAGAGGAAATAGAATGTTTAATAAATAATATGAAGTGCTGTAGTTTCCTTATAGGCTATTGTCTAAAATATAATTGCATGTCAGAAAATAAAGAAACAGTCAGAAACCTTAGATTTAGTCCTCTCAATATGAAACTGTTTTGTAGGAGTGTTTTCTTGAAAACATAAAGTTCAGAAGAAACTGCTTTTTGAAATGAGATGTCACACAAAATCACATTTGAGAGACAAACAGTGTTTGATGACCAGTATATCTGTTCTCTCATCACATGGCAAAATATCTAGAAACCCTGTAGTAGTCATCATGAAGTAAAAAAAGTAACAGAACTCTCTGATTCTAAGGCAATGTCTTTTTTTATAGCAATAGACTTTTTTTAGAGCAATATACTGTACGAAAGCCAACCTCCAATGAGTTTTTGAAGAACTTGTAATCCTCTACACTTGTATTTGGTCTCTGGTAAAAAAAAAATCTGACATTATACTGCTTGGCAGAAAACTAACAATAAATCTTTGTAGACTAATATCAGTGTCACTGATAATATTAGAGGAATTTTACTGACTTGTGCAGTTGTAGCTGTACAGCAGTTTTGCAGTCTTGCAAGGACATTGGAATAGGTATATTCTTTAATCTTAAAAACCCTTGGTGGATATTCATATTTATATGATATTCATATTTAGAAACAAAAACCAAGTTTCATTAATCAATATATGCAAGGATTTAAAAAAAAAAATAAAAATAATCCGGACAGAAATTTCAATAAAAGGCTTAATTGCTAATTGTAACATTCAGAAAAGTATATGGATTTCAAGTATATTTTGTCTGGCTGACATGGAGTTAATTTCACCTATAGCAGCCCTCATGAAGCTGCTCTTTCTATGAGTAGCTGGAAAGATATTGGTAACACACCAGTGTTTTGGCTACCACTTCTCACTCTGGCACATCAAGGTTGTCTCTCCAACATTCGCCCCTGTCCATTGTGCTGGGGGTGGGCAAGATCTTGAACAGGAACATAGCCAGGACAGCTGACCCAAATGACTACAGAGATATTCCATACCATATGGCATCTGCTCAGCAATAAAAGCAAAGGGAAAGGAGGAGGAAGGTGGAAGGAGGCATTTGGTATTTCTGATGTTTGACTTCTGGAACAAGTGCTACCTGTACTGAAGCCTTGTTTTCCAGCAAGTGGTTGGACATGGCTTGCTGATGGAAAGTAAAGAATGAAATCTTATGATTTGTTGTTGGTTTGTGTACACAACACCTTTGCTTTTGCTTTAGGTAACTATCTTGACCTATGAGTTCTGTTCCATCTTATTTTCACCCCTCTCTGTTCCACTAAGGAGGTGAGTGATAAAGCAACTTGGCAGGCAACTGGAGTGCAGCCAAAGTAAACCCACCACATCAAGTTGTGATAATTAAGAGAAAAAGGAGCATGACACGATAACCGATACTGGTTTTGCTCTTTGACACAGGACTTTTCACAAGAAATGTAATTACTAGTGGCTGATGGAATGAAAGACTTCCAAATTTATAGTGACAATAAAACCCCTACTGAATTACTAGAAGTTTGTCAGACAGACAACTTAAAATAACTATTTGATCTAAGCTATATGCTTTAAATGTATTAAAGAGGAAATTAAAATAAAATAAAAAATAAAATAAAGTAAAAATGCCCAAACAAACAAACAAACAAACAAAAAGACAAGTATTTCTGGGGGGGAAAAAAAACAAAAAACAAACAAACAAACAAAAAAAACCAAACAACCCACTCTTATCTAAAAAGATATATTGCCATCAAATTCATTTTTAAATGCTAACCCAACACTTTAACAAATCCAAAACCAACTTCTTTTTTATGATTTCTAAGAAACTGATTTTTGGTGTTATCATAAAGCACTTCTCACTTCTTGACATAAATGTGTCTATTGTCATTGATAAAAATCCTGTCTCCACCATAAAAAATTCAGGCTGCAACAATTGTGACAGACTTGATTAAAAAGTGTCATCTTATTCAACAAGGCATTAAACAGCATAAATATCACTTCCTTTGCACAAAGCCTATGATAATTTTTCAGTTTTGGATCTGGAGTATCATTTGTCTAGTTAGAATGTTATCTAGTAACCTTAAAATTGATTGTTTACTTTATATTGAAGTGCTGGGTCCTCTTCTGTTCTTTCTGGGTAAAGCTTGAGCAATAATTAAATGCCTCCAGGTTCATTACTCAACTATATGCAATGAGTTTGAAGAACATAGCACATTTAGCTGAAGATTTTTTTTTTTTTTTATATCTGAAGACTGCTAAGTTATAAAAGAAAAACTTTTTTTTTACAGACTCCAAAGTATGGGAGAGAGAAACTTACAGATGGAGGAGCCCAAATATTTCCCTCCTGGGCTACTTCCTAGCCTATCACAGGAGCCATTTGCCCACCAAAAGCCCATCTCACAATGCCAAAGGATCACAGGGACACAAAGGCAGGCAGGAACCCCGATTAACTGTTGCAGAATACACTCTACCCCATTGCTCAAGCTTGAAACCCCTCAAGAAGTTAAGCAGCTCTCCAAAGCACCTTTTGGACTGAGGGAATTTGCCACCTGGGGCTATGGGACACATTATGGGTTATAGCAGAAGATAATGTTGGGCTTGCCCAAGACTTAGTATGAGATACCTAGGGGAGCAGTGAAGGATGGTGAAAGTGAAGGTCACAGATGATTTCAGGAGGAAGATGTGAAAACTGAGGGATAAGGTGGTAAAAAGGGTTAGCCATGTATAAACAGTTGGCTGATCATCATGCTCACCTAGCAAGGCACTGTGATCTCATGGACAAACTGTTAACCTTAGAGCTAGATTTAGATATACATTTACATGAGCATGCTACTGAGTTTTCTCCAAATTGTTAGGGATTGTATGATCATTGGATGACCTCTTGTACTATCAGCAATTTGAATGTCATGTGTGGTATACATATATGACCAACATACGTTGCATAAAAAACATAATATGACTTTGTGTCCACTGAGATTGGACAAAGCAGTTGTGCAACTTCTAATCTATGGCTTGAAACAGATGAAAGGGAATTAAACTGAAATAAGAGATAGAAAGAGAGCCCATAACTAATCCAAAGACAGTGAAAAAGGATCCATGACCTCAAATACCATATATCCTGTGGGTAAGAACTGGAAACTTTATCAGTGTTTTGTGGCAACAGACTACTTCTCTAACTGAGGAACATGGCTGTCACCACATTTAAGACTCTTGGAAAAATTAGAAGAGTGTGTGCAGCATCAAAGAAAAGTAAATACTAGTTTTACCTGTTCCAGAATAACACTTTGTTTTAGAATATTATTTTTCTGGAGTAAGATATATTGTAAGTATTATTATTGCAACTGGATTCATGATAACTGCTTGAATTGTACTAGATTTTAAAAAATTTAGCTCAGTTAACAATAAATTTTGTCCACATACAAAATGTGATCAATTTTTTTCTATAAAAGATTATAAGTATACAATGGAAAATTACTGTAATTGTGAGAAGGGAGTAAAAGTAGATAGTTCCATGTATATCTTCTCTTCCACTAAGGACTAAAATAACTAAACAAAAAAAATGTAAACTGTCTGGAATGAAGATTGACCATTGTTTTCATAAAGAGACTTCAAGAGTTTTCTTCCTCTGAGTTGTTCCTGATATTTTTGTTTATTGTTTACTTCCTAGCAGATGTGGCAAATTCATTCTTTGGAGATGGTAGGCTGCTGAAATCACAGTTTTCCATTCAAGAAGTGTCTCAAAAGCAGGAGTTTGGAGTCTTTTTTTATTAATCTGATTTCTTACAGAAACATGGTTTATGACATTTCCCTGTTTGTCTGTATGTCTTTCTGATCTGTCCCTGTACCAGAAAAATGAAGCTTCAAGCAACTTAGAGATATGACCAAAGATCTTAAAGACATTACATATGGTGAGAGTTTCCTAAAAGTTGATGGAATTATGAAAAATTTTACTACCTGTCATAGCCAATAAAGGGTTTTTTGAAGACTGTCTTTGTAATATATGGTCATAAACTGAAATTTTTTTTTTTCTTACAATTTACATGTTTAAGCAGAAATGCCGAATTTAGACCCTGCTGTCGTGGTACAACCCCTCTTCCCTCCTTGAGCTGCATTATGATTTCAGAAATGCTCATTAGGCCTTGACCTTGACAAACAGCACCTGGGCTAAGCTTCTCTTGAGCTTGTCAGAAACAGTCTGTTCCCAGGAACAAGATCTAATGAGATTCTTTTTTTTTTTTTTTTTAACAAACAATAAAATATTAAATCTTTAGATATATGTAACACAGTATTAACCAAAAGAATTGGTTGTAATGCCAGGACATATGTTAAGAAAATACTAAAGGTATATGTAAAAATAAAAGATCCATATAGAAATGCTGTTACTATTTCTGACAAAAGTTAACTTTACAGATAAGTGACAGAAGACAGACGTTCAACTTGGGTACTTTCCTCCTTCATAAAGCCCAGAAATCACAAAGAAATTTAGTTTTGATGGTGGGAATATCTCAGTCTTTAAATGCTTTTGTTTGATCTTACATCACTGAAGAAAATTCAAATTTTGCCACTGATTTTAATGAGCACAGATGTGCACCAACTGCAAGGAAATAAATAATTTAAGTTTTCCATGCTAAAGCAGATGTGTCACTTTCCTACTTCTGTTGCCACAACAGTCGTCCACTTTGTATATATCAGAAGTAGAAAGAATAAGACTATAAAAGCTGATTGTTTCTGAAGTGTTGAGATGTAAAAACTCACTTTTTCACAGCCTGTTGTGGTGAAGTTCTTTTTATATGCAGCATGATTTTTTGGCATAAGCTGCAAATAAACATATTAATATAACCAAAATAAAACTTACAATATTTTGTAACTGGATACATATATGCATGATGTTATTTAGAATTCATTATATGCTAGTAGTCATAAAACAATCAAAATTTAGCCTCGTCCTCCAAAGCATGAATCAATAAATTGTATTTTCATTACATGTATTCTGACCCCTTAGGATAGGGCTTTCCACTACCTTATTCAGGCAATCGTCTGAAGGTTTTCAAGTTAGTTGTTTCTGTTTCAAAAGGGATGGTGAATTTATAGGTAGCCCTGATCTTGTTTCATATCAGAGACAAAAAAAAAAAAAAAAAGAATCATTACAAACACATTTTTTTTTTTTCATTGGCCTATCCTGTCTCATTCTTGCTTTTTCATATTTTGTATAAAATATATTTTTATTAAATCTATTGCAAAATATGGTTATTGACTGAGTTATGATGAATTCTTATAAAAAAAAAGAAAGCCAAACTCAGTACTGTATGTGCCATTTGATTATAATTTTTGGTGTTGAGTGTATCTGTTTATCTGTTTACAACCATTTTACTACTCAGTATTCTTTCTTTCTCCAGTGCTAAATCCAGACAGAAAATTTGTCCACTCACTTCTGGTCTCCTAATTAGATTAGCTAAATCTCTCAGAAAAACTGGCAATATGCCATACTCCGAGATTTTAATATTAATTCACTATTGGATGTCCTGCTTTTTCTTCAACCCCACTGATCTGCGCATCTCATTTTACCTTGGACCATCACCAGAGGTAGGTAATGAAATTTGTTTAAGACTTTCCATCATACCAATGTCATTTTTACTTGTCTTTTATTTGAAAGCCACCAAACAATTTGATGCCTGATTGCTTCTCTAAATGTGAAGTCTTAGACTGCTGGTATAATTAACTTTCAATAAGCCTTTTCAAACAGATTTATTTTTCTAAAAGTGTCTGTATTTTAAAAATCAGTCACAAATCTTAAGAGGTGACCCTTCTGCAACAGCCCAAAGTAGATATTTATCACTTTACAGTCTTAGATTTTTATAGCCTTTAATAAAATGTGGACACACTTCTCTCTAAATGTAGTATTACATGAAATATTGTTATATTACCCACAGTTTGGAACTTTCAGGGAGCAAAACTTACCAGAATTCCTGATCCATGTTTACATTTAATATGAAGTTTATTATGAGCTGTATTAGAAACACTACTGTGTTTGATTTACTAGTGTGTCAACGTCGTGGTATGAGGATGGCCTCTGGTCTGTGACAGACAGAGCCAGCTCCAGCTGGCCCCAACCAGCCCACCAAGGGGCATGGCTGAGCCCTTCAGCCAAGACTGTGGCACCTCAGAGAAAGCATATTTAAGAATGGACAGACAATGCCACACAGAGAAAATAGAAGGGAAAATAAGCATGAGAAACTGTTTCATGAACACCAAGGTCAGAAAACAAGGAGGAAGATGAGGTACTCTAGATACTAGAGTAGTTTCTCCTGCAGCGCATGGATCAACCTTTTTTGCTGCAGAGAAGTCCATGATGGAGGGGATATTTCCCTGTACCCTGTGAAGAAGACTGGTATAGTAGGTATTCCCTTGGAAAGCCCAGATTAGAGACGACAATCACTGCAGCCTGTGGTGGACTGCACACAGGAGCAGTTGGATATTTCCTGAAGGAGATAATACCCGTGGAGTGCCTACAGGGGAGCAGATGTTTCTCATGAAGAATCTGTACCCCATAGGAAGAGCCCACATTGGAGCAGGAGAGCAGCACAGAGAAACTCTACTGGTAAATACTAGCATAGGGAAATACTAGCCCCCATCCCTTCCTGTGCTGCTCAAGGTGCAGAGAGGATTTGCCAATGGTGGTGAGAAGTTGAGCCTGGGAGAGGGGAGAAGGAAGGTATTTTTTAAATGTTTGTCTTTGTTTCTCACTATACAAATTTATATTAACTGGCAAAAAATTAAATTAAATTTACCAAGTTTAGAGTGTTAAGATGTCATTACCTTTATCTCAACCCATGAGTTTTCTCATCCTGTTTCTCCTCCTGTCTCTCTGAAGAAAGGGACCGAGCAAGTGGCTGGCTGGAAGTTTAGCCCTTAGCCAATGTTAAACCTCCATAACAGTTTTTTTGGTAGTTATATAGTTATTTGAGTCAAATAGTACTGTCATTAAAGAACAGAGGATTGATATGTGGTCTATCTCCACTGGCTAATTTCAGATCTTTACAATATAGAAATTTACATCTCATCAAGTAATCTTAGGTCTCCTTCAAAATCCATGAAGAATAATGACCATAGTATGATATGCTTTCTCTGATTCATTACAGTAATCTTCTTTATGGGAAGATAAATCACACCATCCTTTCCATTGGTTTGAAGGAATGTTTGCAAGTTCTAATTCAAATGATAGAGATCTTACTTTTCTCAAAATTTGTTTCTTTTTTCCATGTGATTTCTTATTCAACATTTTCTGGTTTGCCATAAGGCATTTTAAAGAAACATAAAATAATTCTGAATTTTCACAAAGTTCTCCAGATATACATTTCAGCAGAGATTTGTACTTACGGCTTCCTAATATCTGGATTATCTTTACTGTGAGACGCCATAAAAGGCTGTTAGATGAAATATGTCTGAAATATGTATGAAGCTAAATATGCTGACTTATTCTCTATTTGTGGAGAAAGGATTATTTTAGTGTTGCTGGTGCCTTACATCAGCTATGTATCAAAGCAGGTATAGAGTAGAGGCTGGTTAGTTATTAAATACATTAGGTAAGAGATAATGTGACAAACACTTCTGACAGTGCTGATCTATGCAGACTCGCCTCACTGCCTTATCCTATTAATTGTACTGGTAGTTAAAGGGATATTATAGCAGAAAAAAAAGATCAAAAACCTGAAGCACTTATTTTTAATTTTGAAGAGCTTTAAGATATGGTTCCACAGCCAACTACATCCTTATGACAGAAGAGGTCATGTTAGGGTAGAACTACTGAAGAAGAGGTGATGCATAATATAACATATCCCCAGAGAAATGTGAGAGAAACAGACACATCAGCACATCTGTCCAGGCAGAAGTGCACATCTGCCCATGAACACCATAAGAGAACATTCTGTGGTTGAAGACAAACCTGGCATCAAATTTGCTGTATGTCTGTCATCCTATATTTTCTTGAAAGGGCTCTTTCCGGGTTTTCAAGGCAGAGCTGTAATCACACATGCCATCATACAGAACACAAGTCTGCCTTCCCAGATGTTCCCCTTAACTGTCTTCTCTAAGATCTTTTTTGTCAATGCAATAAATCTGTCCCTTCTCCTTTAGCTGACAACGTTACCCTCTAGTGATATTGGGGATATTTCTTTCAGGTGGTGGAATTGCTTGAACATAAGTGGTAAAGATATTATGGATATAATTTCTCTATGGCAGCTAGCACTCTACTGCCTAAAATGTGGACCTCAGAAAATTCTTTTTTTCAACCACTCTTTTTCAGAATTTAAACAATGTTTAGGATTTCATCTCTCAGATTATTTTTTTCTTTTTTTTTTTTTTTTTTAAGGAATATTAAGTAATGCCAGAATTTGCAATGAATCTTCTGACAGATTACTAAACACTGAACACAGTCCTCTTAACTGAATATAAAAAATACGCAGAACTGAACAAAATTATAAAATATGTTGATCTCTCTCAAAACTTACTGTCTCCAGAACAATCCAGGAGCATATCATAAGAGTGTTGTCCTGCAGCATGTGGAGCTACATTTTTTTATTGATCTATTTTTCATGTGAAGTTACTATGACTGTGAAAATTTGAAGTATCAGCTCCATTTCCTTATGTGGGCCTTTAAAATATCTTCTTCATTCCTTCCTAGGTCTAAGAGTTGAGACAACACTTCAATCATGTCATTCTCTGTCTGGCAAGTTTTCCAATACAACTTTTATAAAAGCTGAAAGAATTTTTCCCCCTAGCTTTGTTCAGGTCAGTGTCCCAAGGCAATACAGATGACACTGTCACCCTTCGTGAAGCCTTGCACTACAGTGATAAGAAAAACCAGGGATATGCTGACTGCTTAGCAGTCACTTCTTGTCACAGTTTCCTAAAACATGTTGCATATCTTGAATTACGATTCTAAGGTTCCCACGTGACTAAGAGACTCCCGTACAATCTCCATGCCTATTCCACTTTCTGGAAGAAATTGGTGGAGGAAAAGAATGCCTTTTTTTATTCTGCTTGAATTACACAAGGTAATTATTCTGGTTTTATATTTCACTTTAGACATAATCCAGGCTGAGAACATAATGTTTATAAGCCTCTTATGTGGTCATGACCAACACAGTGGTTTCCCAAGAAACAAACATGCAAAGTTTGTTTTTTCCTACTTTAAGGAAAATTTCGTCTCAGTTTAAAACATCTTTGAATGAAATAAAAAACTAAAAATAAAAAAACCCACAAAACAATTAAAAAAGGAAAAAGACAGTGGGGGTGTGAGAACCCAAACCAACCCAAAATAGTTTTGCAAATAAAAAGATTTAGTTGAGAAAAAGTTCTATTACTGAAATGAGAAGTAGGTCAAGGTTGACGCTCTGAACTTAAACGTTTGATTCAGCACATCATAACATATGTTAGAGAGGATATAAATTTATAAACTCACTCCTGAAATTCCAAAAATTTATCCTACCTTGTAGGTGAAGACTTAATCTATACAACAATAAAACCAATTATATATACACATATTCTTTGCAACATAACAAACCCAAATTATATCAAATTCAAACAAAAAGCTAACCTGAATGAAATTTAACTCTACCTAAACTCTACCTAAACCTATTAGTATTCTCTACAGATAATGACTGAAATAATCAGAAATATGAAAGCTGTGCTAGAGAAGTGTATCCAAGAGCTATCATTATGATTAAATAATTACTGATAATTAAGTTAAAAAAAAACCACCAAAGTTTGTTGAATTCAAATAACTTAAAATTTTGTTAGCTCAGCTGGTAGCTTTCTTGAGCTATACTCTTTGCAGTACAATTCAAGTGACTTCATTTAGCAATATGGTTTACTGGTGGTCAGACCTGTTTGCTTTAGAAAACAGATTGCGATTGAAAGGCCCATTTTTACTGCTTTTTACTGTAATTGAATATAACAAAGCTAACAGAAACTGTAATCATGAAGGAGGAAAATTGACAGAAAGAGTTTATGATTGATGATAATATTAGGAGTTGGAGTGGAAATATTTATATCTGATATACTTAGGTTACAATTGCTGGCTAGGCTTTTGTCAGAAGATAGAAGAGTGCAAAATTGTCAATTAATATGAAAAAGATGTCAAAAAGTGTGAAAATTAAGAACAGAGTGTAATGTATTCTCTAGACTCTGTCTGGTCTGTTTTGCCACAGTAAATTTCAGGAATTGCTTATACCTGTTCTCTCATACTTCAGAACTCCTTATTTCCTGCACTGGACAAGAGAGAAAGTATTAGCCTACAGAGCTAATTCCCATTTTCTCTATCCTGGTGGTGTATGACTGAGTTGTAATACTACTCCTCGCTCCTATAGCCCATACTAGCAAATAGCTAGGCAAACTTGTTTTTCTATGTACTGAAAGTCTCAAAGGCAAAATAAGTACTTTCATTACCACACCCACATTGTGCAACTCACTTTGTATAGTTTCAGGGCACTATTGAAATAGCAAACAGGTTATGTATTGAACCTAATTAGGATTGCAGCTGAGTGAATTCCATTTGAAACCTCTTTAGCTGACTCATATCCGTACTGTAAAATTCTTCTGCTGTACAGTATTTTCAAAAGTTTTCTGTTATGATGGCTACTAGTGCTACCTAATTTCTGCTTGTAAATAAATATTTAGTCATTCAAGAAGCTGACAAAATTAAGCTTTTTTTTTTTTTTTTTTTTAATATATAATGCATCCCTATTTTTACTTTTGGTAGTGGACACATATATATATATACATATATATATACATATAAAGTTGCTATCTATATTTCAATAATGGATAGAGGCTGCATATGTATATATCAAGCAGACTTTTTGTTCTACAGACAGAAGACAGAAAACAGATGAGAAAATGAACACAACATAAATACAAATAACTGGAAAACATTCCAGTGGTCTATTTCTTACCAAAACACAGTTCTCAGCTCTTGGTTCTTTCTTTTGTGGAGTGTACAGTCATTGGAATGAGCAAGATAAATGCTTGTAAAAGGGCTTTGCTGCAATATTTAAATGCAATCTAACGGCTTGAGACTGACCAATGATGATGAAAAGGGGACTTGCAGTGAGGGTTTTTTTTAGGAATTAAAGTGCTAAAACTTAGATAAGAAATCTAAAGCATGTAAAGATACAAAACCAGAATGACTTAGATGCTAATCACAACCTTATTTCTAAGGAAGACAAGTTAGATCAGCAGTCGTTATTACCATGATAAATTATGGTTTTTATACTGTAATGCAGATATCTTAAAAAAATATTTTTTAAATGTATAGACTACTATTTTTACTTATATAAGAAAAAGCCAGGAATTCTAACAGAACTCCTCAGAACTGTTCCTTGTTCTGTAAGACTGACATGGATTTGTAGTCTCAAACTATTCAAGCTGTATATCCCTTAGCAAGTTACAATTGCAGCAGAAAATAACATTTTAATTGTGGAAGATGAATGCCCTGTCTTTTGGCCACTACAATGATAAGAACATATAAATGTGCTGTATCCTCTTGTTTGTTCAGTAACAGAGATTTTACATCATATTGCCACAGTTCCACGTTTACTGGGTCAGCAATTCCATGGAACATTTCTTTGGGCTTGAGTAGTCTGGTCTCAGTTAATACTAATGATTATGCAGCCAATGATAGTAATATTTAGACACCTGACTGCATCACAGCAGTGTCTGAATGTAAGGTAGGCATTGAAACAGGGCCTGTGCATAAACAAGGTAGACACTCAGACTTTTAAATCAGATGACTCCTAAATAAAGACATTATATGAATCTTCATTCTTTTATTTGTTTGGTTGGGTTTTGGGGACGAATGAGAAAAAAATGGTAAGCAAGACAGCTAACAATCCTATTTGCAGTTCTGAATATCTCACTTTGACTACTTACATTCTACTGAAAATTCATCATCTATTCACTGTGACGAAAACATGAGCATTGAAGTTCTTAATAAAAATACCATGCTCTAACCAACAGAGTTAATCTCAGGAGTTCTTCATGTTCTTGTGGCAATGCTAAAGCAGAGAGAATAACTGATTTTTTTGTTCACCCACCCTGTCCAAGAAAATAAGTCAAATGAAAAATTAGACTGAATTAGCCCAACACTAAAAGTGTAATCCCCCAAAAGAAAGAACCTCCATCCCCAAATCCTCTGTACTGTTTTAGACTTTTCAAAGATAATATTTTAATACATCTGTCTCAGTTCCAGAGTTGTCAAAAAGAGAGCAAACTTATCAAAGATTTTAAACTCCTAAACTGTATTTTGATATGATAGCTCCTATCCTATCCTGACAAATTTTGTTTTGATAAAGAAAATTCTGGGAGCAGATATCATACCATCCTGAGTATCAAAAAGATAGTATAGAATTGAGTCATCATAGCATAAAAAGGTACAGATGATAGAATTTACTCCATCAAAATAATAAAACCAACTCTATTTCTAGCTGCTGTTAATGCAGGAACATTTTATCACTGTAGGAAAAAAATTAATGTAATTATTTCAAAGAGTACATGTAGAAGATCTATCGATGAATAGGATGCTGATTATATAGAATCACCTTTAGAAAGGATTCATGTGAGCTTTGACTGTAGATAATGACAATTATATAACCTTACCAGATAGATATGTTCTGCTGTGAAGAATGATTAATTTTTTCATGTGCCAAACTCCACCAGTTGCCCATTCCTTCAAGATCACATGGTTAAATGTTTGGAACTGGTGACTAAAAATGTAGATGGTGTATTTGGTACATTGGTGGCTTCTTAGACCCTCCTGGAGTCTTCCTTCAAAATGTAGATGTTAATGCAAAATCTGCTTTATTGATGTCCAGTTTCTTATATTATGGTGCAATGTTTGAAGGAACTTATATATGTGACACATAATTTTTACTCAAAACTTGTAGAAATCAGACTAAGAAGAAAAGGTTATTTAGTGAATGAGTCCCAAAACCTGTGATTTGGATTTCCAGTCAGTCTAATTATCATTTTAAAATAATGACTGAGTTCAAGTGATGAGATAAGTTCAATGTAGAAAAAGAAAAAGGGAAAAAAGGAAGACAGGCAAGGTGATTCTGGTATATCTCACTGAACATAATAGAAGATTTAATGAGGGAGGTAATTTAAATGACAAGGGATAGAGGGATTTTAGGTCACTATATTCTGAAATGCTAAACTGCATTAAACAGCAAAAAAATGCTTCTTTTTTTAAAATACAGCCAGATTTTTGGGTGAAAGATTGCAAGCCTGAAGACACTTTATATGTCCTATGATGTGATTGCCAAGAAATGCAATATAAATGGTGTTGCTAACTGCAGGAAATGCCAGCTGTTGGAGAAGAGGCAACCACTGGATAGTCTCTTGACATGTGACAATTTCCAGGGTAGCTTTCATACCATGTGGAATTGTTCTCCAAGGGGATAAAGCTGAAAGAAACCTTAGCAGAATGCATGTCCTAAGGAATGCAATATAGTCTTTTGCTGTGGCAAGAGAACAGTGTTTTATCCTGTCTTTAATGTAATGTGTATATGGGGCCCTAATTAATTTATGAGTTGTGGATGTTGTGGAAATGTGATGGTGGTTGCAAAGATCTATTTTTTCTAGGTATGTCATTTTTGGTATAGAATTTGATTGTACAGTAAATATTACAACTTTCCACATGCCTCAAATAAAGCTCTAGTTATAAAACACCTTGATAACTCATTTGGTATGATACAACTGAGACAAAAGTATAAGATTGCATTATTTTACTGCAAAGCAGCTTTGTTTTGTACTTTTAGAAATAAAGTTGTATGGTAAGACTATCTTACTGATATGATTTAAAGAGAGACTTTGTCACAAGAAAAACATAATTTTATTAACAGAGAGAAAGGGGCAACTTGAGAAGAGAAAAACTAACACTGTACAAGTCATTCTATAAGGCAAATCACAGAGAAGACTCTGAAAGATGAATTATGTCCAGAAAACCAAAAAATATCTTTTCAAGGATGAAAACAGTAATGTGTAACTTCAGAAAGTTCTTACTTTTAGAAAAGAAATAAAAAATTATTTCTCCATCTCAAAACCAGAAAACAAAATATCTACTTGTATGAATGAAAAGTTTGTTATGCATTTTTCTTGAAATGAATGAATCTGAATTTAAAGCTGATTAAAACAATCACCATCAATATACCTTAGTGATGATTTTACATATGACTATTCTAAGAAGTATGATTTTTGGAAGTAAGAAGGTGTACATGAAGTGTACAACTTTGCTTTGATATAGCCTCATACACACAGGACTATATCTTGCAATGGAAAGTAATGGAATTGGTAGTCCTAGAGGAAAAAAAAAACAAGTGATTCTATCTCAAGATGTCTGTCAGCCATTGATGAATAAAAAAACTCTGGGCCTTGTTTTTATTATTCTGATAACTCTTTTTCATGGTGCTGGTCATCACCTCTCTGCTAAGGCTGGTAAAATTATAACACATTATGCCACATTCTCCTCACATAACACAAGCACTTTATTTGTTGATTTATCTATTTCCAATTGTTCTTAGAGCCACATATCACATTGGAAAAAAGCAGAAACTTTTCATTACTGACCAGTGATAATAAAAAAATAAAATACATGTACCTCAGGCGGTAGACAAATGTGTTTGAATATCTTCATCCCTTTACAGAGGGATGTAATAAACTCTGGAGTTAGGAATAATGTATAACAATATTTGTTTTCCAGTTTAGAGCAAGTACTTATAAAATTCAGTCTGTCTCCAAAGGAAATTTAACATGTTATGATTGACAAACTTTAAAGAAATTCCAAGGCATTAAAAAAAAAAAAAACCCACAAAAATTTAACAGTAACAATTTTAAATAAAAACATACTAATAAAAGGAGTTACATGATTTGTTATTTTTAAAGTTTAAACTGTAATTCTAGTGATAATTAGCAGATACACTCTTCCTTCTCCTTCTGCTGCCTACAGTAATAAGAGACCAGGAATCGTTTCTCCATGGAAGTAAGACATCTAGACCTCTAGCTTGTGTATGTCTGTTGCTATTCTGAAAGCTCTCTGAAACATAAAAAGGAGTCAGTTAAAAGCAAAGAAAATAACATTTTTTTCTAACTTTGTATATATGTGAAAACTAAGGCGGTTTGACTGAGTTATACTGATACCATATTTGCAGAGGTCTAGTGAATGTAGACCTGTTTTTTTTCAGACATATGGACCTCTAAATGTGTTTCAGGGGTTATATATCAGTTTATGCCTGTTACACATTGGAGAAGGAGCAAGATCCTTGCTGGATCTCAATAAGTAAGGCACAAGAACAAACAACATGGTAAAAAAAAAAAAAAAAAAAAAAAAAGCTTTAAAAATAAGACACAATTAGGAAAAACACCATAGAGAACAAGTAAATTTTACCTCCCTTCAGCTACTGGCAACTTGCTTTCATGCAGCATCAGATGGATCCCAGATGAATACTCCCATACCACACTGTACACATGCCCACCGTGAAGACGTTCACCCTCACCACTGTTCCATGGCTTCTTACATCTGATGTAACAAAAAAACTGTGTATCTTGCCTTGACAGGAAGGAATCTGCTCTCTTTCATAATGCTCATCAGAACATCTCTAGCTACAAAAATTTACGAACTATGCGCAGGAACAGTTATCCAGGATGTCCCAGCACCTTGCCTTACTTTGTTAATATAGAGGGTTGCACTGTGGTCACTCACTGTCATGCAGGCTTTACAAGTAAGTACAAACCCCAGCAGAGCAGACATAGGTCACTCAAGAACACTAGCTCCTCAAATACATTATCTTTCTCAAGGCTTTTAATAAAATCTCATTGCTCACATTGATAGTTTTGTAAAGATCAGGACTAGTAGGCTGATAGTGTGCTAATTGCACTGGTTTTTTGAGATTTGTAGCTTTTTTCTTCAAGTAAAACAAAGGCTTGCATATCTTAGTCCTAGATTTAGAGAATAAATGATTGGCCTAATGTAAATTTTTTGTTAGTACAGTCAGTAATCCTTCCATAAAGGTAGAACTGTCCTTCCTTTATAAGTCTCATGAAATGCTTTTATGTCTGAAATTAGAAAATGTTTTACTAAAAGAATGGAACAGTTTGGTTCATGTCTCTCTGTTTAATGATTCAATAGCTATTCTTGTTCTTCTATGAACAATGAAATAATAAATCTGTCCACATAATGAAGTCCAGACTAACAAACTTCTGTTCAAAGAAATGTTGAAACTTTATTAACTTCAGAGAGTTTTCAAGCATGTGCTTATTATTTGTGATTCTGTCAATGAAATAGGGAAAAATTGTAGACATCCGGGTATGTTTTTGGTTTTGTTTTGTTTTTTGTTTGGTTGGTTGGTGGGGAGGTTTTTTGTTTGTTTTTTTTTGTTGTTTTTTTTTTTGTTTTGTTTTGGTTTGGTTTTGGTTTTTTTGTTGTTGTTTTGGTTTGGTTTGTTTTTTTTGGTTTGGGGTTTTTTTTTGTTTGGTTTGGTTTTCAGCATAAAGAATCATAGATGTGTTGGTAATATAGTCCAATCTGCCACTCATTGAGATTGCCATCATCACAGGACCAGTTCAACTTTACCTTTGTCTAGTTGACTTCTGGGAAGCTTCAAGAGCCAATGTTTTGCATTATCTTTGGCAACATGTTCAGATTTCATCCAACCTCCTAGTGGAAAAGTCTCTTTCTGCTGTCCAAACCTCCCAAGGTGAAATCTGTAGATATTATTCATCATTATATCATCTGCTACTACCAAAGCGAGTTTGCTGACACTATTTTTGCAGGGGTGGTTTTCAAACAGTGGTAGGAAACTTAGATTATCCAGATCCTCCAACTCATCAGGTGACAATGGTCCAGCTCTCTCAAGACTGCTTCATGTGTCAGATATTCAAGGTCCCTGATAGTTTGCATGATCTGCTGGTGATACCCACCCAAATGCAGCCCAGTCTGTGTAACAGTCTGTCTGCCATTTTGCCCATTTAGAATGTTTTGCTGTTTTATAGTGTGTGGAATACATAGTGACTAGGGATAACAGTTTTAAACTTAAAGACAGCAGGTTTAGATTAGATATTAGGAAGAAATTCTTTACTCAGAGGGTGGTGAAGCACTTGAAAAAGTCATCCAGAGAAGTTGTGGATGTGGATCCCTGGAAGTGTTCAAGTCAAACAATTTAGCAGAATTTAATAACATGTTTTAGTTACTTGAATTTAAATAATGAATAAACAGTACATTTCTTGATCAAATGCCTTTTGCTACTTGACTCTTTCTATCTCTAGAGAATCTGTAACAAGCAAACAAACAAAAAAATAAAAATATACAGATCTTTGCTCAAAAGCAACTGCATTTATTAATTGTTCAAAGAATTTCAGAAGATTCATTTTGTTCTTTGACCTTTCAGCACCACATCCAAAATTCAGGTTTAATACCTGATAAATTTCTTTATATTATCTTAATAGCTAAATACTAAGGTGTGTACTTTGGAAAGGTTTGGTTTTCAACCATATTTGCTATCATCTGAAGTGAAATATAGGCACTCAAGTAAGCACCCTGAGCACAAGGGATCTGGAAGACATTAAAATTAACAAATATTTTATGAAGATTTTTTAATCAAATATTTATTTGAACAAGTATTGCCATGCCTGAGAGCAATATGATGCAGTTTAACAAGTATGTATTTCTGATTTTTGCATATATGTTTGATCTTGCATTGAAAGGACAATGGAATGCATACTCAATAAGAGATTCATCTTATTTCACTCACTTAACCATGTTAGCCAAACTGGAAATTACAATAATTTCCCATCTGTAAAAGAGGAATAATAGCACATGTGTTAACTTTCTAGTATATGAGTACATTCATATTAAAATAGCCGATAACATGCTTTTCTGATACAGAATGCAGCAACATTAGAAATTTAGATGGAATATATCATATATTTGAAGTCTTAGAAGCTCTCAAGATTTATGATTGTTGAAGGGCTGGTGGTAAGTTTCTTTTTCTCTTTTTTTTTTTTTTTTTTTTTTTAAGAAGGAGTGAAATAAAGCTTCTGATACTGATGAATAATGTTGAATGAAGTGTAATGTCAATTCTAGATGAGAGGGTGCAATGCATTGTGAAGAAACTCTTCAAGCACAATATCATGGCTGAACTTTAGAGCTTTTTGAATGTCCACCTTAATGAAGGCCATTAAAAGAAATATTTTTTAAAAAGAACTTATGAATATTTGTTCCAAAATAACCTCAAAATCTATTTGTGTGTGGAAAAGAAAACGCCATTTATAAGGAGATAAGAATTTATTGACAGCCAAAGAAATATCTGAACAAAATAATCAAAATGGAGCAATTATTATAAATCGTGTTAAAATAGCACTATCATTCATGGTCATAATTAATATAGACAATTCACATTAATAATACCCTTATATTATTATCAATTAATATTAATTGTCAGACTAGTCCAAGGCAAGCCCAGGGAAGCCCTGAACCTCTACGCTGTCAAGTCCATACAAAGCTCATTGTTTTTTGACTAGTAATGGCAGACATATTTATTTCTATATAACAAGATCTATTTGGGCCTATTTTTATACCAGTCCTTGAAGGTTGTTTACTTCCTCATGTGTCTGGGCAATCACCTATGCAGTTTTAATGTGTAGATGCCCATTTTTGCTGATATATTCAGTTTTCTGCAGAATTTGCATCCGAGGTCTTTATTTATTAATAGTAAAGTCAAGCTTAGATGAAAAAAAAATGCAGAGAAATCTAATTATTTTGAAAGAAAAGAAACTCTAGGGGAAGTTGAAAGACAGTAAAATTTCTACAATACAAAGGAGTATAAATAATTTTGTTGTTTAGACAATTAATGTTGACAGAACACATAGACTGCTTTCCCTTGTGCAAGCCAATAATATCATACTCCTTTATGAGAAAATCTCTTCTAGACTGTTTTGTGACACAGATCATAATGAATAAAGGGACCAATATTATGTGAGGAAAGGGATTTGACTTAAGAAGACACAATCTCTACACACATTGATCCAACTTGCAAAGAAGACTTACTAAGCACCAAACAATTGACCCTGGAAAAGAGATATCTTTTCTGAGTAAAATCCCTCTCGTTGCCAATTTCTCATGTATTTTTCCCAATCTTAAGGTAGTTTTTTTATTGAAACAAACAAAAAAACCCCAAAAAACAACCAACCAACCAAACCAAACCAACCAACCAACCAACCAAACAAAAAACCAGAAACAAACAAACAAACAAAAATTTAGGGAGCCTGGGATTCTGGGATTTTTTTCATAAGTGAGTGGCACTGCCAGGTTTATCCCTGTATTACCTCTATATATATGTTCTGTTTTAAAATATGAACATGAAATTGAACAACCTTTGCACATGCTGTGCAAGAATATAGTCCAGGAACAGAATCATCTGGTTTTTTTAAGACAGGTCTTTCTCTCTGTGTACTCTTGTTCTACAGTTTGTGACCAGCTGAGTACCAGCTGGATGAAGACATGAACCTGCTTCCCAGAAAATGACTGAGAGCTGTAACAAAAAGCTGCAGAAATGGTATCTTTCCTAGACTCTTTCTAGTGAACTGAAAATTTAATTAAATAACTGGAGCAGATCCAAGGCCACAGTACCAGTTTTTTTGCACTGCAAAGTTAAAAGGGCATTTTACTGCTTTATAGGAAACCTTGATTCATTACAAATTGAAAATCAAGTAAGAGGGGTTTTTCTTTGGCCTATATTCAAAGTAGACAAACTCAGAAATTTTTATATGCAAAGGTGTTTATGAGTGTTTGAATGGGATCATATATTGCCTGATGCTTTTAAATGTTTAGAAACTATTCATTGAAATGAACCCTAATTAAATAAATATATTCTTATAACAAAGAACTCAAATCCAAAGATCTACATGAGCTGCTAAGGAACTTAGCTCTCCATTCCCAGATCACATGATCATTCATACTCTAGGAGTCTAAGTTTACTCCCAGACTAAATTTTTAAGCTAAAGAACAGATTTCTAATTGGAAAAAAAAAACCAAAAAACAAAACAAAAACAAGCAAACAAAAAAAAAAACAAAACAAAAATCGACCAACCAAACCAAAGCAACAAACAAACAAACAAAACCAGAAAAAAACCCTTCAGTATGACTCTTATGACTGGAACTCTACCATGCTTATACTCTTTAAAACTACACAATCCTCCAGTGCCCTTCTAGTAATCCCAGCGTTCTTACCGAATCCTCTTTGTCATATGAAGTATGTTCTCAGTTTTCTACTATAAAAACACTTGTGTTTGCTCAGTACTATTATTTCAGACAGAAACCTATAAAATATTAGAATTACATCTTAGAGCTGTAGCACTCCATGTGGAGTTTGGACTGGGATGCAATGATTTGTCTCCTGCAGCAGAAGATACTGCCTCTTGGCTTGCAGCTGTGAAGAAGTAGCCAGTGAAGTTTATGCACTTGGCACTGTAGTTTAAGTTTGCAATTTAATTAAAGAAACAAGTAGGACCAATTAACAGATATTCAGTGTCTGAAAAGGTCAAATATTTACAGAAATGTTTACAGAACAAGCCCCCGAATGATCAAACCTATTTCAGGAATAATGTTGTAGATACTTTAATGGATATTTGTGTGTATGGAATGATTCCTACCTGATGTGACTTCCACTGTTAGTAAATCTGATCCTTCATTTCTTTCAGAAAATACACCAAAGACTTTCAGGCCCTCCAAGGTTGTTTGAAAGTGCAGCCTCTTAGTTATTAATTTATTCCCTGTTATTTTCTTCATTTTTAAAGCTGTCCTTGATCTGAATTAAATTTTCCCCTCTTCAGCCAAAATATAATCTCCCATTTCAATATGTTGGGAAAAAAAAACAGAGCCAAAAACAAACAAACAAACAAACAAAACCACAAACTAACAGGAAAATGCTGGATATTCCAGATTTCTGTGTTGTACTTTTCACAACTACAGGATCTTAAAGTACAAGGGGCCATGATTCACCTTCACATATTTCTTATTCTTTTTTAATCTACCAGATGCAAGAGAATGTCATCATAAAGATACAACAGGTTTCTAAGCTCTTTTTATATTCTCTTTTGTTTTTCAATTTAACACTGTTTTATTAAGATGTAGCATTTTTTGCATGAAACTGCTTCCTTGGTATATGAAAGCACTATGTTTTTGTAGCCAAAGGGTCTGGAGGTTTTGTTTGTTTTCTTTTTTAATTGCTTGTTTATTTTCACATTGCACAGATATGGGAATATTGATCTGCCTGTTTACATTTCATACTTTAGGAAGAATTTTGGAAGTTCAGAAAATCAGAGCTCATTAATGCAAGAAAATGGTATTACTTTTGCAGCTTCACTCCTCTATCAGATGTCTTTTATTTAAGTATATCAGCAGTTTATTACTGCTGCCTTGAGCTTGTAAGGAGGATATAAAGTGACTTGAACCACAGGTTGAAGACTGTATGTATTCCATCAGTGTCCCTGCTATATATGTTGTCTTGTTGGAACAATTAATTTTCCAGTATTATGATTCTAGGAGATTTCACAAGTATTAAAATGATTTTTAAAAGAAAGCCAGTCGTGACACAAAGCAACAACTCCATTACAGAAATCTTAGAGCACAGAAGTAAGGCTTGAGTTTTCATGCATCACTGCCAGACATCTGAAATAGACTTTTTGTTTTAATTACCATCATTCATATATTCTAATATTTTTACATAAGGGTTAGTCCATAAGTTAGAATATCCAATACAATATATGCTTATTGTCTTTATCTAACATCATAACAATGTACATATAAAATAACTATTAATTTGAAGACATAAAGACAAAAAATATTGCTAGATACCAAACAACGTGATTTTTCTTACAGAAAATAAGAAGTAAGAGCTTTGTTTACACTTGTAAACCTTTCTGGAAGGGAGGTTTCAGTAAAAAAGGGAGAGACAAACTTTTCAAAAATTATTAGTCATCTTTTTAATCCTTCAGTTTTCTAGAAAAAAAAAAAGTGAAAGAAACATTGAAAAAGTAATTTATTTGATTTATTGGTTTAGAAATATGAATTTTAAAATATACTAATCTAAGGTATTTATGAAGAGCTGTGTTTTGTAGTTTAACTAAGATGCCTAAGTTAAAAGTATATTTGACTCAAACATCTTTCTTTTTTGGTATAGACTACACTTTTAAAACATTTATCTCTACTTGATTGTGAAGATTAGACCTTCAAATTTATTTTTTTTTTTTTAGATGGTTACAGTTATCTGAGATGAATACTTCTTGTTCTATGTCAATATCAGTATTAATGGAGTGTGTAGGAAAACTCGTGTGCAAAAACACATTGTTAAGCACAGCAAAAATGAAAAGAGAATGAATTCAGTGATACAGATTTGCACTCATTCTTGAACTCATGTTGATATTTTTTAATAAAACTGCAATTACTTGATTTTCCTGTTCTGAAAAACAGGAGTAGCGAAAAAAAGTTAAGCAATGTTCAATGGTTAGAAGTTGTCTAAAACAAAGACTGCACAGAGATGTCCCCTGCCCTTCAGGAGATTTTCTTTAAAATTAAATATTCTAGCTATGAATCCCAGATTCCTTAGCACTTTTGCATTTGAAGGATGTATTGTCAGCATCCTTCTAAACCAGCAGAAGTGATGTTTTCTTTGCGCAAATAGAATAAAAACCTGACTTCCAAATTGAGGTTATCTAAACTTGGATATGTGTAAAGTTGAGTCAAATGATTAAAACACTAAGGAAGTTAAACTGAAGCATATCAAAACTACTGAATAATAAGTAACATTTTGAAAAAACAATAAAGTGTTTGGTAAATTAATACTGTATTTGAAGGTGATGAAAACTTATACTCAAGAGGAAAACACAAACAGTGCAAATGTTAAAAAGTAACTTGAAATGCAGGATGTTCTTTTCAATCCATAGAATGAACAGCCTAATTTTTGATATTCAAATTCACTACTAAATTCAAGACATACATCCATTCTTTCTCTAAACACTAGCTACTTCACTGTCTAAATTATATTTTGCAGGTACTTCAACAGCAATTTCAGTGTCTTCTTTTTCCTAATTTGATTTTTGCAGTGAATATTTCATAAGTAGAACAACTATATTGCATTCATCAGGATTAGTGCTGAGGTTTGCAGGTTTCTAGTTTTTATTTTGAAATCTTACAGATGTCACAATAGAAACACTTAGAAGCTGAGAATTTTACTGTGCGCTTCAACTCGTGAACCTAGTGGGAATTGAAGTTTTCTGTAAAACTTATCCACACTAGTGTTCTGAGAATCTGGTTTTAAGCACTGACAATCTACCTTTATGAAAAAAAATGTACTAATGAAATTCATACGTTGATTCCAACTATTCAAACTGAGGAAACACTTAATCAAAAAAAACACACCAATGTAAGAAATTAGTTTCCATCTGAGTAAACAGAAAGATGTAGAAAAAAAATATGTTATGAATATTGTGGCTGCACTGTAATGGATTTTGCTATCCCAACCATTTGTTCTGTACTATAGCGAGAGTATTTTTTCCTTGCAGTCAAAAAAACCCATTTTGTCTTTAATGTTTTAAAATGACAAATCAGTTTGTCAGCAGCTATAATATCTTCTTCCCATGACATTATTCTCCCATTGCTAGTGTTAATAACTTTCAAAATAATATATCATGTTTTATCCTTTAATATATGCAAAATCTTGGGGTACATCCACTCTTTCTATAATATTGCCAGATTTGTATCTCTGCTAATCTGCCTCATTTATTAACAATAATAGGAAACAGATCAGTTCTACCTCATGGCTCAGCTGCATGTGAAAACTGAGAACATTAGGAACATTCACAATGGGTATGTGCTGTAATCCATCCATCTGCCACAAGCTTATGTTGTCAGTCCTAGACAAGAGGGATGTAACACATTATATTAGCTTACATTTCCTCAGTCACTGTCATGCTGAGCAAAAAGAAAAAATAAGTGTAACGTATTACCTATGCTGATACATTCACCACTTAAAAATGAAGTATCATCTATTTTATATGATTTTACTTTCAGAGCTAAAAATTACCCAGAAAAAGAAAATAGTGTAGAAATATATTTGTGTGTGTGTGTGTGTGTACATATGAGCTTCATTCCTCTTCTGAGTTTTCATGATTTCTAATTGGTTCATGTACTTCCATATTTAAAATAACAAAGCTGAAAACTCATGTTTCTTTGGATCACTCGAGCTATTATCCATTATAAGCATAATGTGGTATGAAGATAGACTTATATGAATAAATTTACACACTATGGGAAAGGTCTTCCAGTGTTTGTCCTTGGCAAAGCTTTATTCCAATGAGATTGTTTAAAACTTTTCAATGTACCTTTTAGGATAAGAGGCTGCAAAAATCAATTTGAAGTAGTAAAACCCCTTGTATTTTATTCAAGTGTAAGTACAATACACACCACGCATGTATCTATGTGTGAGTTTGTGTGTGTTTGTGTGTACATGAAAGTATGTATATACTAGAGTGTCTGTAAAGTATTTTTTTTTGGGTAGCAATTAGGTAATGGATATTACAGGGTTTTTTTGTTTGTTTTTTTTTTGTTGTTGTTGTTGTTGTTGTTTTTTTCTTTTTCATGTAATTTGAACTTATCATTATTTGTTTTATTAAAGACCAAAAAAAAATAATAGATCATTGTTAATTTCATTTATGTATTTTTTTTAAAATGCACCTTATGTTATTCTAATTAATTGGAAACTCATACAGAACACTTGAAAAAGCACTAGGTTCACAGACATTGAGCAGTGGTTATACATGTGTTGATGTTCTTAACTTTCCCCTTCTGAAGCATAAAGGCAAGATCACCTAACAAGAGAACTACAGTTTTGATGTAAAAGGAAATCATCAATTCAAAAATTGAAGATCTTTATTTTTTAATTTTATAATAACTGGCAGATAGCCAGTTACTTTGAATTTTCTCTTCACATTATGAGATTCTTTTCCTCTTATTACTTTGATTGTTCTTAAATGTTAGAAAGTTTTTCAAATACACTAATGTGATTCTGGTTTAAAGAAAATCTATCTGAAATTTTCTATGCAGCTTCACAAGCCTTTTGCAGTTTGTTTGCAGAAATAAAAAGTGTTACCCACTTTAAAAATAAAGAAAGACATAATTCCTAGTGACATTCCACTTGTTTATTGATCTTTTACTAAGTCACAGTGGTTCATACTGTGTGAAAAATATTCACGCAAGGGTCAAATACACAGATAAGATTGAAGCTGAAATTTGATGTCTCTTATTTTTTGTCCTTTCAGAACACATTTGGAGATTGTATTGGCAATGCTTTTGGTGTGATATATCCTGGTAGAAGAGTTAGGTAATAAAGGTCCCCTTTCAATCATAATCACTTTATGTACTTTTTTGAATTGTGAAATTGTCTGACAATTTAGAACAGTATGACAAAGTTACCTGTTTAATTAATAACATATTTCACAATTTAGATACTTCACCTGCATTTATCTTTTGACATTTGTAATTGAGGAGGTCCAATATTTGGCTCCTAAGAGTATAAAAAAAATTGTATGTATCAGTAAAGCCCATTTTTTAAAGTCCATGTATATAAAAGATTAGAGCTATCATGGAGTTAAAGTACAAATCAAATAAATTGTGTTCTTGGTGCGTATGCACACAATTGTGATTATGCTTTTGTTTGTATGATACCTGACCTGCCTGATATTTTTAGGCATAATCTTAATAAATTTTATATTTTCTATGAATATTTTAACCATTTTCTGAGATAAAAATTAATAACTTTTCTTTTGAACTTCATTATTTCAAAAAGAATTTTATTTTTAGAAATTTTCTTGGGGGGGTGGGGGTGGGGAGTGTGTGTGTGTGTCCATTGACCTTTTCTAGTCCTTCTCTATAAAATTACTTGTTTCAAAAAGCTCCAGATCAGTAAGTCAATCAGTTATTCATTTTTCTTTTTTTTTTTTAAATTTTCTGGATTTATGAATAAATATACAGTAATAGGGCCTTTATGACCTGTGCTAAATAACTGAATCTCGTTTACCTCTTTTATCTTCCTTGTTCTCCCGACTTCCATAAATTCCTGAAAAGTCGTATCATGATCTTGTGGTTTTGTTCTTATCATTTATATTGTTAAATGTTAAAAAACTGAGCTTGCTGACAAAGCGAATGTCTAACATTATGAGTAATACCCTCTCACTGCTTCTTTGTATTCCAAATGAGACTTCTTGCATCAGTCTGTAGTATCTTCTTTTATACTTACCTTGTGAAATGTCTGTGGGATAAGTTCACCTTTTTGTTCAATGTTTGTTCTCCTCAAGGATTACTTAGACTGTGACAAGGGCCTCTAGGCAACACAGTTATATAAAAGATATTCCAGGAACGGGAGCATATTTCAATATGACACATCTAAGAAAATGGAAATTCTACAAAATAATAGAGGAGTCATCACTACCTATAAAATCATGAACTCTTCAGTAAATAGAGCAATTCAGTTAAGGTCAATTATTGAGTACTGCAAACCAGAGATATAGACAGAACCTTGTGTTGGCATAAATGAGTCTCACATCTTTCTATTAAAAGAGTATATATATATAGATATCAGTAAGACTTTTTTATCTTGCCTAACTGTTAATTGTGGTAGGTTGATCCCAGCTGGCAGGTAAGTCCCCACCCAGTTGCCTGCTCACTCTCCCTGGTTTTGTAGCTGGGAATGTTATGTGCTTTGAGATATCTCTTGGAGATATCTGTGAGATATGAGCTGGAGTCAGCTGTCCCAGCTTCTTCTCTGCATCCAGCCTACATTTTGAAGGGCAGAGTGAGGCCTTAACCCTGTGCAGGCACTGTTCAACAATAGCTAAAATTTTGGTATGCCATCAACAGCATTTTGGTCATAAATCTAAAACAGTCATGGCCTGCTGTGAAGAAAATTAACTCTATTGGAGCCAGATTCAGTACAATAATGAAGGACTTGACTTTTCCCCCCTTTTTTCAAAACTGTGATCATTGAAAAACTATCTTTAGTCACTTTCTTAAATACAAAAATTCTTCTTTAGAAGTGTTATCACTTCTTGAAAAACAAAATCTATACCACAATCTTCTGACCCTTTTCTCACTGCACCAAAGACTCTACAAATTAAGTATATGTTTTATGATCCTCTTTTTTACAACATTTTTATAAAGGGTGTTTTATAATATCTTTTTTATTATTATTTTATCTATCATTCTCTTTCTGTTCATTAATTCCATGGTTGAAGTGAAAATATTAGGGGGAAAGGCTATTCAGAAAACTATTGAGAAATGGTGAACTACAACTATTTTGGTGGGGTTTTAGTGTTTGCCAAAATGTGATACTTTCACATAGATATTTACTTAATGGATCTGCTCTTCTGTGTATAATTTTATTTATTGTGAGTGTGAAATAGGTTTCTAATTATAATTATCTTGTGAGGAAACACTGACAGATAAATAGCAAGCTCTAGTACTCTTGTGCTATGTTATGCCATTGCTAGAACTGTAGGCAAATAAAGGAAATGAATATAAACCAAACTACATCCAGTTACATATTTTCCATTCTTGGAACTTAGAGAATAGGAAATTTCATTCAAAAACACATATACTTTTGTATATTTTATTCAGACGATTCCTTTATAATTTGTTTCAGAAGATGCCAAGTTTATGTTGTCACTCACATACAAACCTTTGTTTGAGAAATTTCTAGATATGATGAACAATGTTTTGAAATATTAACAAGAAATATGTGTATGTCAAAGCATCCAGCAAGCAGAAAAGTATTTAATACATCACCTTAGCAATGAAAAGGCACTTAATACCAGGATAACAAGCCATCTGTGTGTAAGAAATGCCTCTGTTACAAAATAGTAAATAATACAGGGAATGATAGGTAGACAACATGTGGTTATAGATCTTTGAGGAGAAGCTTTAGTTACACTTCAGTTGAGCCTAACAATTGCACAGCAAATGATTCCTGTCCTTTGTTAAAAAAAATAGACTGGACTCCTCTGTTTATCCAAGAATGTAAATAGAGAAGTCCATTGGACAGATGGAAATCCTGCAGCATTTGAAAGACTGGAAAATTCTATAGGGCTTCTAGTGATATACCAGATAATATTAATGGGTCTGGCATTGAGATACAAAATAGCCTGAGTAAAAGAAATTCTAACTGTTCTTGGTACCTTAGAAAACAATGAAGTTGAAAGAATTTGTAGATATGTCCAGTACTAAGAACACAATAATTTAGAAAGAAATCCATACACCAGTTTTTGTTTTTGTCTATACGACTTAACCAATGCAGTAGATATGTAAGAGCAGCATGGGTCAGCTTACTCACTGTTTGTAAAGAGGCACTTTTAACATGTCATAGTTATAAGGTGTCAGAGAATATCCAACGGTATCACTTAATATGTTACTGGAGCTGATCACCTCTTTTTATCTTTTCACTTCATGAATTTTCACAAGTATGCTTTTTATTATTCGGACAATCACCAGTTCAAACCCTCACAGTTAAAACAAAGTAAAAAGATGTATACTGCTTTGAGGTTTGCTACAGCTTCTCTGCTTTACTTGGAGATTACATATTGATGCAAGCTCACCCAAATCTTTGAGCAACCTCATTTAGAAATTTTTGAAACTCTGGAAAACCTTTTATTTGACAGCAACTATATTATTATACATGCCTACCCATTAAAACAGATAAATCTTTTAAGTTTCATCACTAAATTGTCATTTAGTTCTTAAACAGCCATTTATTTTTTTAATTAAGTAGAAGTCATGCAATAATTAGAGCAGAAATTATATTGTCCTCTTGCACTTTTGTCTTCACTGTAGCTATTTATTTTTCCCTGTATTTATCAATATTGCTTGCTTTCATTTCTGTGGTACATTAGGTTCTTGCAACTGGAGTGCTGTCACTTATCTTCCTGTGTCACACCCTGCCAAACTCCTGAGGCTTGCAATACAAATGGAAAATGCATGAATAGTTCCTTATTTTCTAAAAAGAGTAAACAGAAGTAACAATAACATATCAAATTACAGTTGAACAATTGTTCAAAGGGAAACTTTGAAATTAAATTCAACTCTGATATTAAAAATAGAAAATATTTTGCTTTTAAAAATGCTCTATTTTAAAAACTAATATTTTTTCAATGTTTACATTTGTAATCAGATTTCTTTGTGACTTGAACTGTCTATGCTAGCTGCCTATAATTTTTCTGCTACAAATGGAGAAAGATAATTACATCCAGGATCCAATTATTCTTATTTTGACAGAAGTATTTAATATATCCATTTTAATAGAAGGAAAACATATTAAAAAATGGTCCTTTATGGATATCAGAAATATGGAAACATAATTTAACCCACACTTTACTAAAAGTCACAGCCTGGAGAACTAGCTTCTTTTCATTGCTATGAATTTGAGATGTTTCAATTATGCAAACATTCTCATTGTGAATCTGTTTATTTGTTCCTTAGAAAACAATTTTGTTGTAATTAACCTGTGCTTTTGTTTCTTTTTCTTGCATAATAATTCCAAAGACATATTGTCTTAAACTGTTCCAAAAGCTATCAATTTAGTTCCTTTTCTTGAGGGATAAATATGATTTTTACACCTAAAAAACTGGTTTATACTCTGCAATGTTTGCAAAATGGCTGTGTGCTTCATAAAAAGCCTTACACTGAACTGAATAAAAGAAAAATTAATGTCTTTTTAATATATAAGAATGTCACCAGTAGTAGTCTGAAGAACTTAAGTATTTATTCCATTCCTATAGCAGCCTTGTGTAAGTGTTCAGCATCATGCATTAAAAATCAGTCACTAACAACATCTATATCTGAATTTAGGTTACTCTGAGTTATGTTTTACTGACAATTGTTAGTAAAGGTATTATCAACAACAAAACCATTTGATGTGCTATGTCTTAATATTTTAAATATCTGAACCTGAAGAAGAGTAAAAAGTATCTTAACAAATTTCAACTATTTCTAGGGGATCTGAAAACAATTATATAATAAATTTATTAAAACAAACAGGTGAAATGCTAGGATAGGAGTGATAGAATCCAGAAGTAGAAAAATAAATGCTATAGATTTTTTTTTTAAAAAGTAAGAGATATTTCACAGTCCAAAACATTAGTTTTCATCCCTTTTCACCTTTCATGTTTGACTAAGACCTACCTCTACTCATGTATATGGAACCAGACTAATTTCTGTCTTTGCCAAAACACACTTGTAATCTACAGATTATGTGATCCAGTTTAAGAACCATGGTAGTCTTCACTCTGTCTCTTTTGAAAACGTAATTTTCACCTATATTTTCAGTATTTACTAAACTACTTTTCCTATAGTCAGATTCCTGTATGATAAAATTGAATAAGTTAAACACTTTTTGTGTCTGGCAGAGAACAAGCCAGTCTGTCTAGGGTTTCTAAACTAATATACTCTCAGTAAACATGAAGGTAGGATTCAGTTGCCTAAATATCAGTCTATAGAATAATTCCAGACTTGATGGAACACCCTGATTTGTCTCCCGCTTCTCCACTCCAGCTAAATGTGTGTCTCTATATGCCTTCTGTCCAATCTGCAGTTCTATGCAGATGTCTTTGGGTTCTAGGACATCCAAAGTAGTAATAATAATAACAACAATAACAATAAATAATAATAAAGTGTATATATGGCAAAATGAATCTATCTAAGCTGATTCTTTGAGATTTATGTATCTACACTATAAGGGCTCAGGGCAATTGCCAATACACAGGTGTTTGATGCTGTTAAACGTAGCTAGTACACCTGAGAAATCTCGATGTTGTGAGGTTCCCAGATTCACTTGTGATAATTTATATAAATATCACTCTCTCTATATATATATCCAAATTATTCCAAGGGAAACATACATATATACACATATATACATACACATATACATGTGTGCGTGTATGTGTGTGTGTGTATGTATATATATGTCTCATGGCCAAGTATCTTCCATAACTATCACATGTTTCTTCCTCCTGACACAGGTGCATAATGCCCACTATTGTGCCTCGCCAGGAAGAGGTTTATCCTCCATGTGTGACACCAAGACACTAAACCCATTCTGCAGTCACACGTTTGGGTGGAGAAGGAACTCCTTCCACCTGCTGCCAGAATTCACATGCTCCCAGCTTTCACCATCCCGAGTCTCCATTTGCCACCTGAATGAGAAGTCTCTAGCTGTTCCTCCGTCTGTGTGGCTGGGAACTTGGGCTCCTGTCTCTGCAAGGTTTCTGCAAGGATACCATTAATCTCATTTTCATTTGTCCTGATGCTGCACACTCTGTTCATCTCCTCCAGAAGCTTTCTTTTTTAATTGGGTAACACAGCTTTTCAGCCAGGGCACTGATGCAGTCATGGGCACTGTCTCACTTGTTTCAGTGGGAGACCTCTGGACTTCGCAGCTCCAAGAGAAAATCCCCAGTGTGCTGAGATGGTTGTTGTGGTTGGCACTTGGGTTTTGTACCCTTTGGTACATCATTACATGTTGAGCAGTCCTATGCTGTCCTGAGCTGCTGCTGGGTCCCTTCCACATGCTCCCCTGCACAAACTGCTGTGCAAACTACTTCATTTGAAAGCTAGTTCTGTTAGTTGTGCTCATGTTTGGTGGTTGTCCTCACTTTAGCCTTCATGGTTATTGGCCAAGTGTGCTGGAGGTGCAGATTTTGCTTTGGCTGGGTTTATCGCATTGCCAACAGCAAAATGACAAACAGGAAAAAAACACTCAAAAATTACTGTAGAGAAAGATATTTTAGGATTTTTTTTCAAGTAAAAGTGACGTTAGAGATCACTGTCAACATGCTGGCACAGATCAGCATGTTTGTTTTAATGTCAAGCTGTACTGTCTATCCCCTCAACACTTAACATCTGGGTTCTTAAGTTTAAATGTAATTTCACCTGTTTCATTTTCTTTCTCTTGCCTTTTGTCCTGTCACCTGTCAGAATATGGCTTTTACTTCTTTGCTGCCCCTCATCAAGTGTTTATGCAGACTGATAGGATGCCCCTGAGTCTCCTTCTGTCCAGATTGACCACTTCCAGCTCTCTCAGTTTCTCCTCACTTGACTATTGCTCTGAGCCCTCAATCAACCAGCTCTAGGATGTCCATGTCTCTCTTGTGTTGGAGAGCCTTGACCTGGACCCAGCACACTAAATGTGATCTCACCAGGGGGAAGGATCACCTACCCCCTTCCCTTGCAAGACGTGAAGGATCGTCTCCTCAACCTGCTGAAAATGCTTTTCCTTATGCAGGCCAGATGGCTCTTTGCCACAGGAGCACTTCTCCATAATTCCACTGCAATCAGATTGGATAAAAATTCAGTCCCTGGGAGAGTTCTGGTGGGCATTAAGCTTGTTTTCCATGTTTGCTGTCAAAAGATACAGAATTTGGGACTATGGAAGGGAGAAGAAGAAGGAAGAGAACAACGATAATTTGGTGTTTGGTGTCCCTGCGTGACACAAGCAGAGTGAAGAGACCATTGAAAAGAACTCCTTACCTGAAAATGTGCATATAGAGCCCCTTTAAGTCCCCTAGGTGTGCTATGTGAGATAGAGAGGAGGGCTGCATTGCATAACATGCTGCCAAATCATATATGTGTATGAGTAGAAATGGCAGTAGGATTCATATTGTGCCTTGTCGTGTGCAGTGGGGATGTAAGTATGGCATTTTAAAGCAGAGTAAATTACTAACCTATGCACTGCTAGCAGCTGGTGTCAGTGCCAGGCATTAAGTGTGCTGGTAGAGATGTGGCTATGGAAACAAAGTTCAAGTGATCCTTCAAAGTGTTTTATTTTTATTGTCTCCAATTTAGTTGTATCTTTCTCCAAAGAGTGAACAGGTCCTGACATAACTTTCAAGGTCTATTCCACAGAAACTGATTTTTCCAAAAAGATGGAAAAAATATAGCTTCTTTAAGATTTCAGGAAGAGTTTCTGATGGGAAAGGAAGAAATATTTATTTAAGATTGTTACAATATTAAATTAGGTTATCTCTTGTATCCTACTGTACCTGATAAAAGACATTGCTTTTAAGTAAAGTACATTGTTTAAATGGAAGAAATTCAAAATGGATTTTAAGAAACATTCCTCTTTGGAGAGTGGTCAATAGGTAGAGAATATAAGGATCAAAGATAATAAATGTTTTCAGATAATCAATTAATAGATCAACATTGACTTAAGAGTACTGGTAATCTGGAAAAGGTTGTTTGCATATAGTTAGCCATGGTAGCTAAATGCCAGAAGGGAATTCCTGATTGAGCATACTAATTTATTCCAAGACTGGTAGTGATTTATTTCTTGAAGAATTGCTTTTGTTTGTTTGGGTTTTTTTGTTTTGTTTTGTTTTTAATTGGATTGGTTGTGGAGTTTTTTTTCTTTTTTTTTTTTTGGGAGGGGGTGTTGTTCTTTGATCTTCTTGTTGTTTGTTTGTTTGGGGAGGGTTTGTTTGTTTTTTTGCTTGGTTGTTTGTTTCCCCTATATAAACAAGAAATGAATGACTGTTCTTTTATAGTTTTAACTTTCAGACCCTATGGACTGATGCGGACAAATTACTTGGCAAATTATCCTATTGCCAATTCAGCATGGCTGTGTACTATACTATTATTTCTGCTTTTAGAGATATAAAATAAATCTCAAGTCAAAACTGTGTAATATTCATACAAGATGTAAACGAGCTGCTGTGATTTATTGGAAATGCCATTCACAAAAGAAGCTTGGGCCTCCCATGTGCAGGTGTTTAAAGGGAGCATCTATTTATCTGTTTTAGTCTTCAGTTTATATATTTAATGTATGCTTTTCCATGAAAGATTTCCACCAGCCAGTTCCTACACATGTATAAGCAGGAGCATTTTGTCTAAGGAAAAGGGCTGGGCAGTTTATATGATTATTGCAGTGTATAAAAATTCATATTTGTATGTATTAATAAAATATAATCTATATTTAAAATCCCGAGAAAGAAATGTGCAGGGCCACACTTCTTTTTAACTAGTATGGATCCATGATTAACTGGGTAATGTATGCATTAAGTTCAACTTCTGACATTGTGGGTGTTGATGGCAATTCTTATTGAGCACCAGATTGCCTGCTATGTTAGAACACTTCCTTCTGAAGATGGATCTTTTTTTTTTTTTTTTTAAGTGACTGAAAGAAGCTAAAGAACCTTTGGTGGGATGCCTCTTTCATATTGGCTTGTCCACTTAGTGATAGATCATCAAAGTGCCTTTTACCACAGATGGAGATGCAGTGCACGTTAACAGGATTTCTCTGTTTTTTGAAAGGTGGGGCAACCTATCTGCCAAAATAGATCAGAACGCTTCAACTTTAGTTTTATAAGCAGGTTTCAGGAACTGGGAAGGAAACTGTGGAGGTAGAAAATACTTTGATTAATCTGATTGTCAATTTTTTGACATTTCTTATAAAGCAGTTGTTATATATTGACAGTAGCATTTTTCAGATCTATAAATCAAAATTATTTAACTTTTTAAGTCTGTTTTTAAGTTGTTTGTGAGGACATAAAAAATCCTGTCATCTTTGATGAAAGCTTAATTGTTGAACTAAATATTTCACATTAACAGACTAGAGGGGGAAAAAAGCAAGATTCTTCCCAAAGCAAGCAGATGTTTTTGACACATTTGTTAAAATTCAGAGTTAAAAAAGAACTTACATATTTATTTGAACATTTAAATGTTTACATTAATATACTATATAACAAATTTCCTAGTATTATCTTTTCATAATTAAGAATATATGAATGTAAAAAAATTCAAATATTCACTATTTCAAAACATTTAAATCAAGGCGTATGGTGAAAAATTAATTCTTTATTTTGTGTATTTCTAACCATTTTTTTAATAGCAGGATTACATGGACTGGAAATTATTGTTATAAATTCAGTCACATAATGCTTAGGTTTCTAGTCTAAGATAGATGTGTAGGTCATCTCTATAGCCACTTCAAAAAGATATACAGATGGAATTTTTTGCCTTTATGAGATGTTTACCTTTCTAGACAATTAGAGTGGAGTAGATGTTCAATTTTCATATGACTAAAGCTAAGTAAGATCATTTTTTTTTCTTTGTATTTCTACACCCCCACCCACCCACCACACATACAGATTTCTTCACAGAGCAAGATAGCATTCTAAAAAGAAATCACAATTTCATAGGGAAGGAATTATATTTAAGTATGATTTCTATGCCACTTATTGAAGAAGTTGGGTTTTGAGTAGCAAATATAGTGGGGGACTACAAGGAGAATATAAAAAGTGCTTACGGTTACAGTTTTGACAAGTGAACTAGCAGTCCTGCTTGAAATTAAGCAAATTCCAGGAACCTAAATGTGTTCAACGTGCAAAACCTGCTCCACCCATCTTATTATAAACACTGTTGTTTGATCATCTCTCTAGATCTCTCTGACTTTATTACTGGAGGGCTCGTTGCTGCTGTCGGTACAGGCACTGCATATTATAAGAAACATAATTGGACTTGGCAGATATTTGGTGCTATTGACATGACATGTATTCTCTGTGTGGTTCAGGAGTTGTACTCCACGACCGGTATGATCTTATCCCAGGGACTGAAAAGTTCTGCAGCTGAAACACAGCAGTGTCCCTCTTCTGGGGTATCTTCTAGTTCAGGATAATCAAAAGGGAGCCAGTTGATATTTCCTGAGACTGCAGCAGAATGGCCTAATGCACAGAAAGTAAAGTAAAAGATTTGTTTCAGTGGCTTCAGAATTCAAATGCTCAAGTGGATATCAATACATAACTGTGTGCTGCACAGTCACTCTGGAGGCTAGGACTGGAAAATGCTGGAAAATGGAAATTATTGCAAATGAATACGTACAGTTCTATCAGCATATCAAAATAGTTTCAAGCTGTCTGCCCACAGCTGATAATGTCAACCTTAATTCCTCTGTTCTTTCCAACTCAACAAAGAAATTAAGAATAATAATAATACCTCTTGGGCCTACCAGGGAGCATTGAATTGTACATTAACAATTTCTAAACAACTTTTTGTATTTAATTACAATATTAAAATTTGTGTAGTTTGATATTTTACACCTTGGTCATGAGACCAAATGCGGCACAAATTTTCTCTATCCCATTTGAAACTGAACTATAAAAAATAGAAATCCTGTGTAAGAATTTCTGATACTACTGAAGCAAAGATTTGCATTTGTTGGCTTGAGTTGTGTACAGAGTAAAATTTCACTGAATGATATATAATCATCTAGTAGAAATAGAGAGAGGACCACAATGATCTGAATTTTCTTTTTTGTTTAAAGCTTTTGCTTTCCTAACAGGCAAACACATAACAGTGTTACTACATAAACAGGTGACAGTTTCAATCCATGTTTTATGGTCCTTCTACATTGTTTATGTATCTATTAGCAAACATACCTATTTTTATATATATGCTGCATTACCTGCTTACAAATACAGACACAGATGTTCAGATACAGCTTTTAAAAAGTCTGTTATTATTTTAGTTTATTAGCTATGTGCAGGCATTTTGTAACCAGATTACAAATACAATTACAGAATAATTTTCTTTTCAACTATAATTAGCCATATTTCAAGTTGATCATGATACATCTAGAAGAATGTTTATGTTGTCAGAAACATACACCGATAAGCTTCAGATCTAGAAATATAGCTAATTGCCCTATGCAAGAAAAATATTAAATGTTCTCTGTTTTTATTCTTTAATTATGGAAGGGTTTTTTTGTTTGTTTGGGTTTTTTGTTTGTTTGGGGTCTTTTTGTTTGTTTCCTGTGAATACAGGTAGATACTTTCCCCTGGAGGTAAGTGAACAGTTAAAAAGCTTTGAAATGAGTGTTTCAAGGCCTTTGTAGGATTTACCAAATATTCAAAATTAATACATGCAAAGCAGGCTTACCAGGCAAATTCTCTGCTACCCCTGGCAAAAACTCTTGGTGTTCTTGTGTAAATTTTGTAAACTGGTGCAGACTCAAAAAAGGTCAACCACTTGACATTCTTTGACTGTATAGCAAATTATTCTGCAAGAGTCTCTTGTCACTCAACATGAAAAGGCTACTAATTCAATAAAATTTCTTCAGTTTCTCTAGATGTACCTGAAATAAGAAAAAAAAAAAAAATAAAATTAGAGTTTGCATATCCAGAAGGGGTTTCTGATGAATGCTTATGTTTCAAAAAAATTCAGCCCATTTCCTCAGTGCAAAAATTTCCTGAAGCTTAACTCAAGTGCTCCTTTTGTCTAGTTTGCTTTTGCAAAAGTAAGGAAAAGGAAATTGTCAGGTGTATATATTTCTCATAAACATATGGAATGCCAAAAAACTGAAAATCACTGGGCTTGAATCTGTGATACAAAAACATGGCTGTTACTATGATTTTGAAGTTAAACAGAACAACTGAATGCAGATTATCCATACTATTCTGCAGCAAGTTTCAGAAGGAACAAAGCAGCAGGCATCACATATGAATGGCCAGGCACAACTCCAAAAAAAACTATAACTGAAGCAGAATTAGAGCTGATGTATTTTTCTGAACAAGAGGCTGCTGTGCTTAACTTGACTATTACCTAATTTAAATTGTGAGTCATAGCAGGTACGTGACCTTTACGTGTTTCTTGCTGGTGCAATGGCTCATGACTGGCTGTATGACACCAAAAAGGGGTATCAGCAGGAAAAGCTACTCACTGGCATTGTACTGCTCCTTGTTCCTTCAATTGTAATGCATGAGGTCTATGGTAGCACTGCATAGGAACCAGCACAATTGAGATGAAAAGACTGATTTTGCAAAGCCCATGATTCTGTAACTCTTATTGTCATGGCACAGTTTTTTAATGTTCAATGTTGTTTGTTTTTTGTTTTGGTATTGGTTTTGTTTTTTTTTTTAAAGGTAACATAATTGAAGTGTTTTATTCTGTATCTTAAAAAATATGTTCCTTGTGAAAACAATTTTACTGTCATTTGAAAATGTAAACATTTGTCCATGAACACTGCAAGATATAGCAAAATTTTAGTATAAAAAAAAAAGCCAGATAAAAACCACGTAAATACAATTGATGAAATTTATCAGATCACTGAAAAAAATCCATTATGAAACTAAGATTTCATGAAAACCATAGTTACTGAAATCCATGCAGACTTAAAAAGAGGTCAATACCAAAAGCGAGTAGCATACATTCAACTCAGAGGGAAAACACTGGCAAAAATTCAGGAAAAAATATGCTAGTGGCATTGCTATTATTTATAGACAGCCATAAATACTCCTTTCACAGTTCCATCTACACACAAAAAGACTTGTTAAAAGGCTGCCTAATTCACTAAAAACTACAAATGAATTCTAAGAGAAGAGCTATGGCATTTTCTCTTCTTACCATTTCATCCTTCTGAGGTGGTTATCCTCATCAAAAGACTGTAACAAGATTAAATGCCACCCCCTTAGTGTTTGAGACACATGTGACACATTTTCTGAGTAGAAAGGAAAATGGCAGACCGTTTCAATGAGATAGAGATTCCCTAAGGGACAGAATCTATTAAAACAGTTGACAAAATAAAAGATTTGATGGCCAGAAGCAGAGACACAGAGAGTACGTGCAATATGTACTATTTTTCCTATGTGCAGAATAATGTTGGCAGGAGGCAGTGACAGCCCAGCCTTACCAGTACTGGCATGTTATAGACAAAAGGAAGGTTATCAGTCTGGGCAAAGCCTGCACAGCTGAATTTCACAGCTTTGAGTTGCTCTTGTCTCTTCCTTCTAGTGGGGCTGAATCAGGCATTGCAGCATGAAATTTCTTGTCCAGCAAGGTTAATGTCACTCAGGAAGAAATGTATTTTTATTGAGGATAACTAATAGTTTATTTCTAAATAATTTGTTTTAAAAATACTGAAACATCATAAGAGATGAAGGTCTTAGAGTAGATTGCTGAAGTGCTTGTGATTGGCTGCTTTTGTACTCACCAGGGTAGGTACGCAATTCTTCTTAGGAGATATACCTAGGATAAGAATTCAATAGATTTGAAAAGATCTGTCTCCATAATCCTACATTTAACCATATATTAAACACAAGCATAGCTGGAGATCTTCATTCAGGCATGTAAATTAAGAAAACTGATTAAAATAATCATGATATCCTTATAATCTAATTATTATAATGATATATATCAATGTTTTTGTGTATAAATATTATGGCAAATAATTAAAATCGTTAATTTATATTATATGAATTACAAGCAGAGGTATAGATCCACTGGAAAATGAAACCTGAACTGTTCACACTTTTAAAGATTTGCATGTTACTATGAACATGTTCCTGCTCTCCAATGCTTTTATCTATCACCCTATTTCAGCCCTGCATTCTCAGCTATGGAGTTTATGCCACTGTAATTTTATGATCAAAGTGTTATACTGCCACCCAAAATAAGACCTCTAACCCTTTAACTGAGGCTTTTGATTGTATGTCTGCAGAGGCAATCTGAGGCATAACACAGTATATTAAAAAAAATTGTCAGAGAGTAGGTGTCTAGATTTTAATATAGCTGACAGTCCGTTTTAGCCATTAGCCAAGGCAAAAATCCTGGCTGTTTAAATTTCCTCTCTGATTGATGCACCATAATTAAAAGATTCGGTCATGCACCTACTAAGATCAGTGAAATGACTACCAGTAATTTCAGAGGCCAGTGAATTAGGACCTAAATTCTCTCCTGCTCTCCTGGGACAAAGTGCCATATGGCAAGCTGACTGCTCTTGCTCACAGTCCTACCTCGGAGGGAGAAAAAAGCCTATGTGATCAGACATGGGTACTCTGCACCTGCTCCTGTCTTTTTCAGCATCGCTTCAGAGTGGAAGCTGCTTTTGCAGTTGCCCAGTATAGGAAGTGAGAGAAAGGAAATAATGGCTAGCTGTATCTCTGCAGTATCATCACAATAATTTGCACTTTATTCAGAGGTGCAAAATGCACAGCTTAGATTTCCTGAGGGGAGAAAAAAAACCCCATAGTTCTTATGGTTTTGCCTTGCTGTTGTATGTAAAATGTTTTATTTTTGATGTGTTTCTGTTGACTTCAAGGAATTTCAGATTTGCACTATTTCTAATGCTGACACTATTGGATATTTTTAAATTCTTCAGCTGCAGTTTTTAATTCTTTAGTTCATAGTGGTTTTTTGCTTTGAAAAATAGCAAAATATGTCATGATTATGACAGTAGAGTTCTTTTAATTGTTAGGATTCTATGAAATATATTTCAGTCTTTATTATACATGATGATTCAATTTCTTCTTTATATTAAAAATTACAATATTGATTCATTCAATAAAAACGTAAGAGTTATAATATTTAAGTGAAACCTAGATTTATTGTGTGTAGAACAGGGCAAATCAGTTATAGAGGATTATTTTCTGAAATATATTACTTAAATGACACAAATTAAATATTGTAAGGCAAGAAACTGTTACGGTTTTATTATTCTAATTATTGTATCAGTGTTGAACTTAATTAATACAATATAGGTTTAGATCAGCATAATAAAACTAGCAACAACAACAACAACAACAACAACAACAACAACAAGCCAGCATATATTTCAGATTCCTTATGTACTTGAAAGAACACTACCAAATACTGCAGGGATTAAGATAACTTTAGGTGAAAGTTACTAGTGAAAGTACACATTTAGTAAGTTAATCATAAAATTCTATGGCATAGAAAGTTTAAATGTCTGTATTTGCTTCACAAAACTATTACTTTTCCTAAGTGAAAACTGAAAACCAAAGCAGTTTAAGCTTGCAAATTTTAAAAATCACCAAAACCAAAAGCAACCCACTAAAACATACTCCCCCCCCCGCCCCCCCCCAAAAAAAAAAAAACACAAGAAAAAAAAAAAACACAAAACTCCCCCAAAACAAAACAAAACAAACCCCAAACCAAACAAAAACAAAACATAAAAACTCACAGAGCTATACCTTAACAACAGACTTAATCTTGAAGATATGAAGCAACATGATTATAAGAAAAGGACAAAACACCCAAAAGGCAAGAAAATTTTGGGACAATACTGAAGGGTAAATAGTTCTATTTAAGTATATCTTCATTTATGAGAGATGCATAACCTGCCTGTGGCAGCTTTCAGAAAGAATTGTTTTCAGGCAAGTAAAATCATCCTTTAAGCTTTGAGTTGAAAATAGGAACATGTAATTTATCTACCAACTTACTCCTGCCTTCATTTCATTCTTTCTTCAGAGAACCTCACATCAAAAGCAATGAGAAGACTGTCCTAGCTTATCTGTACTGTTCATCTGAGATGAGAGATGTCTTGAAATTTATCAAAGACACCCTATGAACTGAACATGTGAAAGTTCACCAAAATCTCAGGGCAAGAGAGCGAGGGTGGAGAAAATAATAAAAAAAAATAAATAAAAAATAAGTAAGTCAGTGCTATGACACCAAAATGTTTGCTGAGTATTCTGTCATAGTTTTGAATAAAAATTATAAACCCTTTTTCATTTGAAGCATTCTTTACAAGTGGAAGCATATTTTTCATAATAATCTCAGTTAAAATTAATAAAAATCAAGAAAAATTTATTTACTTGTGCTCATTGCCATACCACTCTTCACTTTTATTTTTGAGCCACTGTCCCTGTATATTATCCTCTTAAATGCCTCAGAAATGCTACAACCTATTCAAACAAATATTGGGATTCCCATAGTAATTAATCTTTCCAAATATCAACCCCAAAATAATTTATTTTCTCGTAGTCTGCTGAGTTAATTTTTTTCTTTTGAAAAGTTGAGAAAATAAATATTTTATTAAACTTTTATTATTAGGCTATCCAAAATTCAACTTAGCACTTGAAACACCTTATGTGTCTTTTGTCCAATTGACATATCAATGTGACTCTAACATATCCTTTCTCTCTCCATCAGAGTATCGGTAGTGAAATTTAGGTCAGCTGTAACAAAAAGTTTCTGCTTTCCTGAGCTATAGGATCTGTTCATTCTATTGCGAATAATGTCATGCTCTCATGTGTTGCAGAAAGAAAAACCTGTCATTTCTTTTTTTTTTTTTTTCTTTTTCTCCACTGGGTTTTTGTTCTCTGTTTTATTCTATATGCCTGTATTTCATTTACAATTCCCAAAACTTTAACAAAGCCACAGAAGTATGGAAACTCTCAGTGCAACTCAACATAGTGCTCCTTTCTTTTCACCTTTCTCTGAACAGACAAAGTCCTCAACTACTACCTCTGAAATAAGAGTTAGAATCAAGTCCATTAGATGTTTTACTAATATTACTTATAAGACACACTTGAAGAATGAAAAAATAATTATTTATATTCATTTAGACAATGCATCAAAAATATTAAAATGAGATTTATATGTGTGCCGTGAGGTTTATAGGTAACAATTAGACTTATGCAGTGACCATATTTGTATCCTAACACATTCAGTACCCCAAATAATTGTTTTATATGCAACATGGAGAGGAAAGAAATACTGAAAGAAAATATTTATACGTATTGTGGACTAAATTAAATAAATAGTAATTATCAGAATAGTACCACAGTTATTTTATTTATAATATAATATATGTGCATATAATTTCATTATTTTAAATAAAAAGGAGCTCAATAAATAGACTCTCCAACCTGTATTAATTTACTCTCTGTTAATATTTCAAACATTCCATTTTTATCTTTCAGAAACCTAGCCTTAGTGCTTCAATGTATAAAAGTTTCTGTTGCTTCCAAAAGCCCTAATTAGCTGGGCATTATTTACTTTAGTCCCAAACATATCTGTGTTTATCTGTGTTACTTGCAGTATTAAAACTCCTGCTTTTCAGTATTTAAATTTTAACAGATATAAACCATAATGAGAGCTAACAAAATTAATTTTGGAGCACTTGCATGTTATCTACATGAATAAGTATTTTGTCATGTAAGATCTTCTTACAAAGGAGTTCACATTAATCCAACAAGGAGGCAAATCAGCCTCCAGCATTTTGAAAATCAGCTTTGGTATCACCCCTTAGTATGTTTACCAACAAAGTGAAAGACAGTTCTATTTCCTAAAATTACAAAAGCACTATCTTATTAAGGATAAAAGTATGTGTTACTTCTGGAACAATATCCAAATATTTAATCATGCCTGGTCATCTTTGTTGTTCAGTTAATGAGTCTGTATCAGCAGCAGAACAGGCTTACTGCACAGCAACCTTCTTGAAGACATGTAGAAAGTAGCATCTAATTCCTAAACTATTTATTTACTTATTTTGTTTAAAAGTTCTTCCTATTCTTCTTCATCCCTTTAGTGACATGGCAATTAACCAACATTTATGTAGTTAGGTAGGCCATCATATGCACATCTCAAAAATTTGTAATTTTGAAAAACAAGGCAAAACAAACTAAACAATATACTACAACTCTAAACTTTTCATGAGTAAATATAGTGTTTGCCTTTAGGAAATTCTGAGACTTTTATTCTGATCTTTGAGTTCCCTATTGTTACTAGGTTCTTGGAAGGTTGTGAACCCTTTTACACTGGGTGGTCTGAAATGTTATGGTGATTTAAGTAGCTAAATTTATACTGAACTGTCCAAATTCAGGTTCTTTGTGTCTGAGCTTTAATTATTATTGAATATAAATTAATTTATTTAAAAATTATTTGAGGAGCTGTTAATCATGGTGTTTCTCATTTCCTGGGTCCATCAGATGACTCATTAGTATGACCTACATAATTGCTGAATACTTATGTCTGTAATGGAAAAACAAATGGAAGTTAAGATCTGAAGGAATGAGGTGTTACACAAATGTAATATATAATGCTCTGTGCTCTATACATCATCAAAGCATGTAATTTTAATTGGCCATTCAAAACTGGAAGACTGCTTGATCTTAAATATTGGTCCTTCAGTTCTTTGCAGAAAAGAGATGGGGTTTTTTTATATCAGTTTTGTGATTATAAAGTAGTTAACTCTTGTAAACATAGTGTTTTAGTTGTGCATTAGTCTTCGCAAATGTTCATATAATGTCAGCTGAATAAAGCGTGAGATTTTAAATTGAACGAGTCAAATAATAACCATTTGTAGTCATAGGTGATCAGTCAATAGCCATATGTACTTGAACTAGATAGCAAAGTATAAATGAAGTATAAACAGGTTAAGTCTATATCACGATGCACATCCATAAGGAATTCTGTCAACACTGTAGGTTCTAAATGACTGACACACTACAACAATATTAAGGTTAGCACATGATTAGAGGAGAAGTTTCATAAGACATCTGGATTTGAAAGATATGCCCAAAAAGGACTTAAAACTACAGTGGAAGTGAAGTTTGTGATTAGACTGTATGTAAATACCTTCATGTTACTGTCTACACATGAGTTAAATATTTAAATTCCCACCATAGTCAGTGGAGATCAGAGTCTTCATCTGCCTAAGCATGGAGAGAGTTGAGACGTCTAACAGATATGACTGTTGTAGATCTGGCATAAAGCCTGTTGGAAAATCTTGCTAGTGTGACACTGGGATGACAGCCACTATACCCTTAGGCATCTCAAATGGTATGAGACAGCTGTGAGTGGGATGCAGTTAAATAAAAACAAAACCAGTTGATACAAACTTGGGAATTGAATCCAGCTTCCCAATTTGTCCAAATTAAAAAGCAAGAGTTGGTCAACTAGGCTTGAGCATCAGCATGAAATAAATCCTCTCCACTCCTCAAATTTAACATACTCCTTTGTATAGTCTTGGCCCGTGTACACTCTCTCAGACAACATTACAGTGTCAGAAACATAACATAGGTCAAGGGTTTCTTCTCAACAGTTGACCTGGATAAAGCTTTTGGGAAATTAATAGAAGGAATTGGATTGACCTGAGATTTGTTATGTCAGCTCTAGTCTTGTCTATTTTCTGGTTAAGATGTAAAGTGGTGGGTTCTATTCACAATCTCAGTGGTTCTTCAGTGAGAATATTTTTTTAAACATCTGGCTGTCTCCATAATCAACAGCAGTAAAGAACCTGGAGATGGACTTTAGACTTCATTCTACGCTTTCAACAGTTAAGCTATCCTCCTAAGCCTTAGTCACAATTGAAAAGGGGTAAGTTACCAAATAGAATATCAGTAAGTGAAATATACTCTTACTGTCAATTGAATTGAAGGTAATTCTATTCATATTCACTTAGCAAATATTTACCTAACAAAAATCATTTGGATTCCTCAGTGGCTAATAATTCACAAGACCAGGTACACCGTGCAAAAGATGTTTGCAATATCAAGAGAGGAGGAGTATGTTGACTATTTCTACTAAAATTATGCGTCAATTTCTTGTAAATTTCCTAAGCTAAATAAGCTTAGCTCTCATGAAGATTTTGTGCACTTTTTATACAGGAGTTTTCTGGAACTTTGACACAAATCGAGCTTTTTTCACAGTATGTAGTGTTATTGAGAAGGATAACTAAAGGAAGACTCAAAGAAAACAGATGTAATTTTAAACTTTTGGAGATTTAGGGGTTTTGTTCATTTGTTGGCATTTTCTGAAGGTGAACACTTCAAGGCTAATGTGTGTTTGTAGTGCTCTTAAAAGTTATAAGTTGAACATTGTCAAATTATCTTTATGGAATTCAGTACAGCTTAATATTTATTTCTACTGTCGCAAGGAATGGGTGGTATTTGTCACAGAAAAACTCATGCATTGAGATAAAGACCATTTAATATGTAAAAAAAAAATAAAAAATATATGCATGTGAGCAAAGTAAAATAAGAAATTCGTTCATTACTTCCCAGGCACATGTGCAACCATCTCCAGGAAAGCAGGCATCCATCACGTGTAATGGTTACTTGGGAAGGCAAACACCATAACTCCAAATGCCATAACTCCTCCTTCCTCTTAGGTATTAACTCACTATCTTCAATAATTATTCATGATGCAGCTGACTTGTTTTAATTCTCTCTTCTTTAAGAGTTTTTCTAGATTGCTTTGGTTTGGTTTGGTTTTGTTTTTTTTCCCCCCTTAAAGCCTTTCTACATTGTATAAATAATTTAATATGTTAGTCAGAATTACTGTCATCAATCTTCACTATTGAAGGAACATTTTCAAAACTTTAGCTTTGTAATATAATCTAATTAGGAAAGCTTAGGTAATTTTGAGATTTTCCGTCTGATCCTATTGCATTTATGCTTTTGACATATTGCATCTGAATTACAGCTTTGTCTGCATGTCTTCTCCACCACTTTATTGCATTCTACCTTTAGCTATTTATATGAACAAAAGAAATACACCTTATACTCAAACCAAGACTTAATGGTCAAATTAATTGAAATCTCAACAGTTTAATTATCTTTAATCCAGGTCTAATTATTAAAGAAAGAAAAAGCAAATACAATTAGAAAAATAAACCAAACCCCAAAGACAAACAAAAACTTCCCTCATGGACAATTTGGTTGGAATTGCTACGCTCACATTCTGTGCATCTCCTCCTTCTTTTTGGTGTTATTCTGTGCACCCACTGTCTCTGCGAGTCCTAAGCCTGATGCTCTCAGGCAGTGTGGGGATGTGTTACACTGAGTTGTCAGCTTTATGAGTCCTCTCCCATGAGAATATGATATTATGGGGGAGTGCTTCTTGCCCATAGGTTCCACTTGGGGTTATTTCTATCTGTGTTATAACACTGTCTATAGCTTGACTTTACTCCATTGCTCTACTATTCCTCACTGTACCTTTATTTACTAGACAAGTTGGGTTTTACTTTGGATACTTTTGTTTGCTGTTGCAGCTGAAAACAAAGGGCTTTACCCAGCTTCTAAAGTTACATTTCTCTAATGACAAAAAAAAAAAAAAAAAATGGCCATTAGTGGTTTGTTTATAGTTCTTGAAACTCTGGTATCGTGCCCACATTGTCAAGGTGTTTGCTGTCATCTGAAACTGTACTTCTGGAAATTGCTTTTTAACTTTAGTGCTACAGACCATTTATTTTACAGAGGATAATGGATGGCTTCTATCACTGTATGTTACTTATAACAATATGACACCATATTGAAAATATTGCAACAACGGGACTTCATCACAAACTAAAGCTGTACTGAAGTTCAGTAATAATCACCTGGTCGTTGGGCAATTTATGTTACACCCAAACAAGCTGAAACAAAGTTCCAGCCAAAACCAAAGTAGAACCAGACACAGAATACACGTCTAGGCTTTGTCCTGAGGCCTCACAGAGTTATTACAGACTGTTACTATCTGTGACAGTACTGTGACTGGCTACTAGCTGTAAGACACTGAATCAGTAAAAGTATTACTTTATTATTGGGTAGGAACCAACTTCTGTGTGTATGTGAGGGGAAGAGCAGCCCTGGAACTCACATGGTAGGGCACACGTCAGGGAACTTTTACGCTTCATTATATAATCATCTTAATTCCACCAACTAGCCCAGTATTTAGTCTCAAAGGTGTTGGCTAACAGTCTTTCAACTGTTACAACAAACTTTAACAAGCTCCCAACTCTCACAACACACTTCTGGTATGAAGTAAGGAGTAAAATATGATTGCTGCACTTGCTGGAAGAAAACAAGAGAGGAGAGAAGAAAGGTGGAAAACTGAGAAATAGAAACAAAAAGATCACCAATCCTTAGATCCCACATTCTTTCTGTTATTGTGGACAGTCCTGATCTGAGAGGGAGAGAGAGAGAGAGAGAGAGAGTTTACCTTGCATATTCCTCTAATGCATAGGGGTTTTTATACCATTCCAGCCATATTGTCTGTATGTGCAGAGATAGCCCTTTAGAGACCTCCAGAAAATGAGCTGGGGAGGTTGGGAGCCTGGGGAGGAGTGGTTGTAGAGTCTCTTTTAGAGAGGTGCCTGGAGCTCGACTCTTCATGCATGTGCACTGAGCATGAGTCTCGAGGTAAGCTTGCAAACCTAGCAAAGGAAAGTGGCTCAGAATAGTGCTGCCCCACCTGCACAGGATCCTCTCTTCCAATCACAAGTGTTTTGTTGCAAGAGTCAGAATGTTTGAGACCAAAGATGCTTCCCTGATTATGCCTGAACCTTCACACTGTCTTTTCCTGAAGTCCACACTATGTCTTACTTCTTTCCACTTCCAACAGGGATGGAAATCTGTTCCTCAGTTTAAACTGTAATTCCTCACCATCCTGTAGTTTTCATTAATTTTTATGTTGGTTTCTTTGCTACTTTCTGCATTAAGTTCAGTTTTTTCAGCTTTAGTTTCAGTATAACAGCGCCAAGACTTTGCTGAAGCAAGCTACTGAGCATGCCTTTGCAAACTGGATAGATGACCTGATTTTAAAATTGATGCAGATATAATTAGTTTGTGCTGGATTTATTGTTGTCAGGTTTTTGGTTTGTTTTTTTGTTTTTTTTTTTTTTTTTTATTTAATTTTGCCATCTGGCAGGCTTTGTGTTTCTTTTAAAAAGGACAGAATAATCAAAAATTAGGTCAAAAAAAATCAAAAACTATTCTGCTCATTATTTTAGATATTGATTCTTCTCATAGATTAGATATTGTTGGTCATAATGTGGATGAAAGAGTGATTAAAATGGTGTTTCCCCTTTTCTTATGCCCCTTATGGAACCCCTTCAGTAGAACTGACATTTCAGGAATCTGGTCCATATAATCTGCAAATAGAAACAGACAAAATTCCACCAAGCTCCACCTCTGGCAGCATTCAGCAGCAAACGCACAGGGTAGAGTAGAATACCAGAGTGAACTCAGACTAACACTGTAGAAAATATTTTTCTATGTTGCAACAGTCTGAAAAATTAGATCCTCTTAAGTTAGAAATTATATTTGTTTCTATTTTATCAAAGATATCCTACAAAAACTAAAGAAATACTATAAAAAATTATAATGTAATTTTGGTTATCATAGTTTGTTGGAGTATTCTGCTGAGCTTGCAGATGTAAATATTCTGTGCTCTTCAGATGATTTATCAGTCCTACCAATATATCCATTTAAGGTTCTTCTCCCTATCCCAGATACTTGCCATTTTATTTACAGTTTTCAGTAGAATGAGTTTAGAATCTCTGTTGACAGGAGAAAAAGTGCCAGCAAAGCCTCAGCTCTGGACGTGAGGAGAGCAGCTTCAGGCTGCGTGGGTAATTAGGAAGTAAGGTCCCTGGGAAAATGTTTTTGCAGGTGCTGGGGTTCCATCAGTGCTGGTCACCTTTTAAATATCAACCCCTAATGGCACAGGAGAAGGCAATTCCCAAGTGTCGGAAGACAAGCAGGTGAGGCAGAAGGATGGCTTGACTGAGCAGGGATCTTCTCTTGGAAATAAGGGAAAAAGGGAATGTGTATGCCCAGAGGAAGCAAGGTCAGGTGACATGGGAAGAATTCAGAGATGCTGCTTGTCACCACAGGAGAAAATTTGTGTAGCCAAAGCTCAGCTAGAGTTGAATCTGGCCTGAAATGTGGGGGACAATAAAGAAAGTGTTTTTCAAATAGATAAATGGCAAAAGGCAGTGTAGGAATATCATCAACCCATCACAGGATGAGGAGCTGAACTCGATCCTTGTGGGCCCCTTCCAACTCCACAGAGACTGTGATTCTGTGATATATACTTATATGTATTTATATATATGTTTAGAGAGAGAGACAGAGATATGAATAAACATGCATAAGTGTGCTTTTGTTTGTATTTACAAGGGACTGTAGAAACACAGGATAAAAAGCAGTGCTTAATCAGTAATCATGCTCCAGGAAATAGACTATCTAAGTTTGTGGTGATACAAAACAACACTAGGTTTTATAATCAATAATACAAAAATGTAATTCCCTCTCTAGGAATATAATACATAATAGACCTGATAAATATAGTATTAGCAGTACTGTTCCAGAAAAGAATGAAACATTTGTTATTGCTAGACAAATACAGCTTTTGCAAGCAAAATTAGATTTTTGTCCCTATCTTGAATATTGATTTAAGTTCTGTCAAATAAGATATGTCTTGACATTAGCTCTTATTTCTCATCAAGTCCTTTGAGTAACTTCCAAGTACATTCAGGTATTCCACTGTTACCAGAAATCAATACAATTGCTTGCAGAAGAAAATGTTGGGTTTTTTATTTCAAACTGTAGTTGCCCTTTTTGGCATGGAAGTTCTTGCATAGTCTAAAATAACAACTGACTAGAGTGTCATATTATTATATTCAAATAAATAGAAGGAGACACAAGCTGAGTCCTGCACATTAGCTGGTATTTGGAGACACTGAAGGTCTCCAAAATAACTGTAAATTACCCAAGGGCTTATTTACACCAACCCATAGTTATATCAAATACATTTTTTTCATCCCAACATGCAAAGTGTCATGAATGCAAATAAAAGGTAATTTGATAATCATAATTTGCAATGTATTTATAGGCCTCTGAGCAAGAAAGATATTAAACTGAAGATTAGAAGAAAGATATACAATTGAATAAGTGACCAATGGTTGAGAACTCTGTCTGCATTTAAGGCTTGGAAATCCCAGATGACAGAAGTTGGACACTTCTACTCTTTCTAAAATTTAATTTATTTTCCCATCAATTGACTGCTCAAGATCTCTAACATTCAAGCGTTTTGGACCAAGAAATATTTTGTCTATTTACTTCCCTGATCATATACTGCCTATTCTTATCTTTCCCCTACAAACTGTGTAATACGTTAAGACTTATTGCAGCAAGTAAAATCCCCATTTAGCAGTCAACTTCATGACAGGCATAAGATTGCTCAGATTCATAGAAGAAGCTGTTTAACTTGTTTGCAGTTCAGCAAAACAAGTCTAGTGGCAATGATGTATTTCAAAGCAAGAAATGAAATTTACCAGAAAAAGTCCAGTACTTAATATTTGTTTCTGACATCACCAGTGCTGCTGTAGACACCCAACAGACACCTGTCATTTCAGCACTGGAAACCGTTAGACCAGATGGTGCAAGGACCGCTGGGCACACATTTAAAGCCCCTGTGAGGCTGTTGTAAATATACAGAAATCTGGTCTCTGTTTTAGTTGGCCTATCTTAAGTTGCAAAGAGTTAACACCACTGAGGCTCTGACCCAAAAAAAAAAAAAAAAAAGAGTAAGTATGTAGGAGAACTCAGCATGAGTAAACAAAGGAACAAGGGTGGAATATATGTGGAATATATGTAAATGTGCATAGCTGAGTGATTCACCTTATCTTAAAACAGATCTGTAAAATAATCTGGATTAATTAAGTTCAAGAAGTCCTTTTTTTTATTTTATTATTTTTTAATTTTTTATTATTTATAAAAGAAGTAAGGCCAAACAGGTCCAAAGCAAAGACTTGTACAATAGTTAACATTAGGTGAGATGAATGCCTAAGGGTCTTAAATTATGGAACTGGCTCAAGATATGCTGTTCTAAAACCACAAAGAAGCAGAAAAAATTTTATTCTGGTAATCTTTTTACTGTGTTGTCCTCCTACTTTTCACTAAGGAAGCCAGGTCATTAAAATTATCAACCCTGAATTAATAACACTGCTTACACAAGCAGGAATATAACAAAGATTTAAAAGAATCTCTTTCAAGAAACTTTCATCTGATTATAAAGGTCATTGGCATGTAATGTATAGTTATAGTGACGTTGCCAGTGCATTTACATTAACTTCTTAGAGCATCAGAACCCTCCCAACAAAACCAACAAACCCACAAACAAACAAACAAAACAGAATTGATAAACACAGAATTAAACTCTTTTTAGTATGGACATTAACACCCTCATCAGATAGATGTCTGTTATAATTCTTAATTAAGACATTTTTAAAAGATTCTGCAGTTCAGATCTCAAGCTTTTTGTCAAGGTTTCTGATTTCTGAGCTATTACATGAAAGATAGGGAGTAACAACTAATCACTTCTTTCAAAGAAAAAATCTATGGAAGTTCAAAAGAACATTTGGTGTTCTTCATCTTAAGGAGGTGAAGATGCAGCCTTGTGAATCTGTTTCGGGTGCTAAAGCTGCAAAAAAAAGAGGGGGATTCAGGAATTTTCTTGAGCCTATGTCTTCTAGTAACTAACTTTTGACAACTTTTTTACTATCTCAGACTGCAAAATCTCCTCCAACCATAAGAGTAGTAAACACTATGTTTGTATTCTGTTTTGAGGAATAAACATTTAAACATTGGTAACATCTTTGTAGGATCCTATTTGCTGTTGGTATGACACCTAGAAACCACTGGACCTGAAAACTCAGTGTAAAAGATAAATGACTGCAGCTTTAACGTTGATAAGAAGAAGCACATTTGCAACATATTCAGGAGTGGTTTTGGCCCATCTTCATAAAGCTCTGCAGGAATATCCTGAGTGCAAATTGCATCTTACATAGGGAAATATATGTGTGTCCTACATAGGCAATTTTGTGTGTGTTAAATGAAGGAACTTCCTTCTGTGCTTCGAAATAGACATATTAGGTCTTTGAATTTCAAAAACTGTCATCGTAGTTTTTATTGCAATGAGGGGTTTTTTGGGGGGAAGGGAGGTTTCTGTGGGTTCTTTTGGGGGGTTGGATATTGGGTGGGATATTGGTTCTGTTTTCTTACAGATGGTTTTAATATTTATATTCAGATAAAACTTATTACATTAATATAGCCTTTTGAGATAGAAAATCAGATATCATCATGCCTTGGCTTTCAGGCAACATTCACTCTGTCATAAGTACATGCAAAAAAATATGCTTATAAATATATGATAAATATTACCTAGAAATCACTGAGTATCCAAGGATAATAGTTGTCAAAAATACCAATTTTATTACATCTTCACTCAAACTATTCCTAATTTTAAAAGCAGGAAAAAAAAAAAAAGAAAAGAAAAAAAATTTGTTAAGGCATGTTTGAGAATACATTAGTCTTACAGTAACAGAAGAGAGAATTCAGGCTCTTGTGTACAGTTTCTAAATTATTTCCATTCTGACCTGAGAAAACCTCCAAATAATATGCTTTTTTCTAATCAGTGAACATCAACTAGATATGGAAAGAAACAACAAAGCCACCTAGGAACAGAGAAATTACACAAAAAATAGGCTCAATAAAAATGAAAAAAAGTAGTAGAATTTCTATAGTCTCAAAGAAAGACAATCTTCATCTGGAGAACACCACATTATTTCTAAGAGTTATGGTCACCATATGCTTAAGTAATTCTGATGTATAATATGAAACTAATGAAAAAGTAAGAGTACAAAGAACAGAAATTTCCTGAACCAGAAAAATATTGATCTTAACAATGAGACAGCTTCACCATATGATTAGAATAAGCATTATGAAAAAAGTAGTAAACAGGAAAAGGAGTCTGTGTTTGGGGGGGTGGTACTATGAAATCAGTCATGTACTAGAAAATACAGTCTCTGAGCACTGAAAAATTTCAAACTTGTTGATACAGATGTCTCTTTAATAAGAATTTTCATGATAATTATATATAAATAGATCATGATTAGGTTATGCCTTTGTCATGGACATCAAAAATTACTCCAGAAATGTTAGATTTAAATATTTAAAATTGGTTTCTCCTTTAACCAACAGCAGGATTTTCTTTCAGGATAATGTTTTCAGATATATTAGAATTTGGAAATGGAACAGCATTGAAGAGGAAGAGACTTTGAAAGCTTTTAAAATCTTTTCAATGGAGGCAACCGAGTGTGATGCAGATGAAAAACAGCTGCTCAGGTCAAAAAGGCTTTACAAATTTCATGGGATTCAGCCCAGTACTTTTGCCCTTTTGTGTTGACAGTGTAAAAACCCTGCATGACATCATACTTTTAACAAAAATACCAGAATTAGCTCTATTGTAACTTACAGTTTAGTAGCATTCTGAAGAGTTAAAAATAAATAAAAAAAGATCACTTTAAGGTTTAGACCAATCCCATAAAGAGGATGCTAGGATTTTTGGGGTTTTATTTGCCAAATCATAGCCCCTCCACAATAAGTAGTTTCTCATGAATATCTGAAACTATCCTTTACTACTAAATAATCTCTTCTAATTTTTATCACTTCTAAAACAAATCTAATTTACTAACTAATTAACATTTGGAATGTCAGTACTATGATTTTTTTTTTTCTTTTGTGATGACTGTTAATTTCTGGGTTTACTTCATTCAATTCAACATGTTCTGTGACTGTGATACTGTAAAATTAGAGAACATTATTTTAGACAGCACATTTCTGTGCTTCATTCCATTCCTATGCAATAGACATATAAGAAACTTGAGGCAGCAACTCCTAATCATCTAGACGTAATCCTAGAATTGAAAGGAGCAAAATCATGAGTGGTCTCAAATGCTGGGATAAGGAGTTTCTGTGCCTTGCTTCCCATTTGCTTTTTGTACAGCTTTCAGGTGTAACCCAGCAATTCATCGTGTGATTCTGTTGTGACAAGAGTGTGAATACTGAAGCATCACCCTAATCTGAGTAAGCCCATAAAGGCAGCCTTTGAAAGATATAAATAAAAGGATTTTCAGGTCAAAGATCATTGTAGTCTAAACCTGAAATTGCACAGCCAAATTTTTCATCAGTCTAGTAATTCAAAATTATTCAAAACTGTAAATATTTCCTATGTTTATTTTCTTTAATGTTGTTCTTTACGCTTGAAATTAGTGGGGATACCACAACTAAGAAAGTTGAGGCTGAAATGTTGACAATGACAGGTGGGGAAGAGAACAAATTATTTCCTCTAAGAAAGAAGTTTGGCCATTAAAAAAGATATGTTGCTACTGTTTTGTGCTTTTTCACTTAATGATTAAAAGATATGATGTGTTTCAGTAAAAGACACTGTGCCTCTTCATGCAAAAAGTGATAATAATAAAACTTTCTGCAGTGAAAACAGAGATCAGTCACGCTTCTAAAATTTTCATTGCATTCAACAACTATAATGGTAAACTAAACAGTACAGAGGAAGGTTTCTGATCCTGATTTCCTTTACTGTGTCAGGTGTAACTACAACTTAGTGGAACAAAGGACACCTTTGCAATGTCTGTTTCACAACACAACAGAAATCCCTGCAGGTATCTGTGAGTCTACTAATTGTTATCTCAGACAGCCAGTGAGTAAAAGTAGATGATCATGTGGATTCATTTTACTTCCTTTTAAAGGCTCATGAGACTTGCTCCTAAGGGATGCATCATGCAATAGGCTCAGTAAATATTCAGTCACCTATAAATCAATAACATTTTGTAAACTTTGTAGAAAGAGACAGATCCAGGAATAAAACAACATGGGGAAAAAATGAGACTCTTAAAAGAAAATAGTTTGCCACAAATGACAGAAGATGTTCAAATTCTGTTCAGATATGTGTGTTCTTTTTCCCATTGAATATGCCCAACCATGGCAAATAAATCAAAAATTTAGATACCTAGAATATGCATGACTCTTCAGTTAGTTTTCTTCAAGGGATGTGGTTAAAACTAAGCAAAGAATCCCACACAGCTTCTGTCATAAATATTGTTGCTCCCTCAGGCCCTCTTTAAATGAATATATATTATCAACTCATGCTTTCCCCACTTAACATGATATTTATAACACTTCTGAAATCTTAGTCAGTAAACAAACAAACAAAAAAAAAACGAAACAAACAAACAAAAAAGGAAGTATCCTTAATTTCATCTCCAATTTCAATCAGTCCAGAATTTTGGTTTAACTCCTGTGTTCCCTTTCCCACTCTGTGAATAACGCTGTTCAAAATAAAATTTAGCTTTCCTCATGATGCTTTGTAGTGGTAAAAGAAAATCAGACTTATGTAAAAATTTCTTCTGATTATTTGATACAGGTGAAATAAGTTTCAGATGCCAAAGGTAATTATGTAAGTTTTCACTTAGTCACTGCTGCCAGTGAGTTAGAATGAACTCCTTGCTTCTGTAAGCTGCTGAAACACAACACAGATGTCTGAACAGGAATTAAATTGAAGAACTCACAAGCAATAGCATTTTTTGGATATGACCCTTAAAACCTTTATGAATAAAGAAAATCAATATATATATAAATCAGAAGAATAAGAAGTCTTCTTTTTCAAACACAGAGTTGTACGTTATTTTTTTTTTTTTTTTAGGTAGGAAGCACAATGGATATTTAGTTTTCTTTTAAGAATATATATTATACATATTCTGATATTTCTACCAAGGCACACTTTGCATTTTAAATATCAACAATATCTGTCTCTTTTTGCATACAACTCTGTGAATCTCTTAATAATAACATAGCTGTGCATGAATTGTGTAAGGTTTCACACGGGTTTATTCCATACACTCAGAAAATTAATTCTTTCTTCTTTGTTTGCAACAGTCTTTAGATTATCAGGTAGTTTCTGTGTATATCACAGGATGTTGCAGGTCAGATAAATGTCTAACCAATTTTTATTCATAGTCATAGAAGCTCAAGTCAGTCACCCACAATGAACATTTTACAGATATGACACAGGTACTCTATTCAAGTTCACATAGATGCCATGTTAAATGTCTTAGACATGTTAAATGTCAATAAACGTTGGCCTGCAGACATCTGAACTGAGTCTTTAGTTCAGTACAAAGATAACACAGAAAGAAATTATAAACAAAACTCCCATGTCAGTAAATTGAAATAATGGATTCAGACAGATTAATTTGCAGGAGATATTTAATCCCAGAAAAAAAATTAAAAATTAAAAAAAAAAGAATGGGTAATAGGTGGATGAACGGATAGACAGAGAGACAGACAGATAGCTGTTTACACATCAATAAGTTCTCTAAGTTACTCATACACCCAGCGGCAAGTTGTTAGTGCAATATAAGGAGTGTAGAGAACAATGCATCTTCCTCTGAAGACATTCAGGCTACATTTTGTAAGCTGAATATAGGTGCTATTGCGGCTGAGATGTCTGACACATTTTCATGCGGTGGTCAGACACAATGCAAGATTTGACAGGTGCAGTCTTCACTTTATTAAAAACTGTCTAGATGGCTAAGCCCAGAGGGTGGTGGTGAATGGTGCTACATCTAGTTGGAGGCCAGTCACTAGTGGGGTTCCCCAGGATTCGGTATTGAGCCCTATCCTGTTTAGTATCTTTATGAATGATCGCTAGGTGAGATGATCAGGTGTGTTCTCAGTAAATTCACAGACAATAATGAGTTGGGAAAGAGTTGTGTTCTCCTGAAGGGTAGGAAAGCTCTGCAGAGTGTCCAATAAGGAAAAGTGCCAAGTCCTGCATTTCTGTCACAACAACCCCATGCAGCACTACAGAGTGTCTGGAAAGCCGCCCCACAGAAAAGGACCTGGGGGTGCTGGTAGACAGCCATCTGAACATAAGCCAGCAGTATGCTCAGGTGGCAAAGGAGTCCAATGGCATCCTGGCCTGTATCTAAAACAGTGTGGCCAACAGAATGAGGGCAGTGATCATTCCCCTGTACTCAGCATTAGCGAGGCTGCACCAAGTATACTGTGTCTGGGCCTCTCACTACAAGAAAGTCATTAAGGTATTGGGTACCAGAGCTGGTGAAGGGTCTGGAGTGCAAGCCTTAAGAGGAGTAACTGAGGGAGCTGACATCGTTTCACCTGGAGAAAAGGAGGCTCAAGAAGGGATATTACGGCTCTCTAGAACTATCTGAAAGGACATTGTAGCAGGGTGGGTGTCAGCCTCTTCTCTAGACAATTAGCAACAGGACAAGAGGAAACTGAAGCTGCATCAGGTGAGGTTCAGGTTGGACATCAGGAAGAATTTCTTAACTGAAAAGGTGGTTAAGAATTAGAATGAGCTGCCCAGGGAAGTGGGGGAGCCACTAACCAAGGAAATGTTCAAGAGACGACTAGTTATGGCTCTTACTGTTATGATTTAGGTGGGGTGGAGATGTTCTGTTAAAGGTCGGACTTCATGATCTTGGAGGGTTTTTCCAGCCCTAATGCTTCGATGATTCTGTGATTTACAGGGATCTCCTGAACTTAGGGAGAAGCAACTGCGAGTCATGTAGAATAATCAAGGCTGTCTCAAATGTTTACAGATGCTAATATTGAGAGAGCTGAATTCAGTCTTGAGTACCTACATATGTCCTTTTTATACCATGCACCCTACTCTTGAATGAAAATAGACATATGAAGAAAGAAAAGGACAACTATGATTCTGAGCTCTCTGTTTACCAACCAGCTATACACTTTGTTTGTAAAGCAAATTGTGTTTTTCAGTAACATTGCTATCAATTTATTATGTAATACAGGCAAGATTGATAAAGGAGAATGGTGCTACATTTCCATCTGTTCTCAACTTTCTTCCATGTTGCAATCCATGCTACGAAATAAAAATCTTTAATATTGTGTTAAATGGATAATACATTTCAAATGTGCCATCTTTGTAAACATGAAATTGAATATATATTGTCATATGTTTTGAATAATGAAACATGTCTAGTTTCAAAAAAAAATAAAATTGTTGTAATTATTGTACAAACTATGACACTAAAATATGACATATTTCAGAAGCATTAAGGTTTCTTCCTTCTCCTCAAGGATACAGTAGAAAATTACTTTTATATAGAAGATCATACTTTTCTATTTTCTTACCACCTTCCTCTCCTCCTTTAAAGTGAGAGGATCTGTTGACAGCAGAGCTTGATGATACGGTAATTCTGTTTGTCAGCCAATAGAGGGAACACTCAAAACTGGCGCCCCTGCAGGATAACAGGACAAAGTGTTCCTGCTGAAACACTTGGACAATCAAGGCTTTCTTTCCTGTGCTTTGTTACTGTAAACTATTACGAATGACCTACTTTCTTTATCCTCTGCCATAATGTAGAAGAGTATCAGATCCAACTAAGCTGCCAACGTGGTCTGTAATTTCCAGTTTAGAAAGTTGCTGTATCCCAGAGGAAAAGTAGTGGATCAGATTACCATCTAAAGCTGCATTATGCTAGAAAGCTGAAGCTAAATAAAACTTTGTAAAAGACTTGAAATCTAACAGGTAATTTCCAGTATCAGGTAGGGGGTCTTCTTAAGTTTTACACGAATTCTTCAGCTTGAAAATGAAGTTAAAGTGCCATAGTTTAAACTTTGTGAAATAGACCTTTAAAAGCTTAACTAACAATAGCAGGTATGTGAAAAAATATTTAAGTGAAATTAATTACTGAAATCTTTTGAGGTAAATAAGTTGACCAAATTACATAAAGCATTAGGTTTACTTTCCATTTTCTGATAGTCAACCATTTAATTCATATCCCGTGTTCAAAATAGAAATGAAAATCTGACCTTGCATTCCATTTGATATCTCAATTAATATGCAACCCAAAAAAAAAAAAAATTCTTCTTTCACATACACTCAAATGGATATACAGGAAACCTCTGACCGAAACATGAGTTGGATGAACTTTGGTGCAGAAGCAGCACAAGAATTCTAGGAAAACACCCAGATATCCAAAGTCTGAAAAGTACCATCCTACAAGAAAACTCAATTTTGTGTTAATTTGAGTTGAGTTCACATGACTATAGAGAATTAATTACCTTGCCTGGACACCAGAGAAAAGACTAAAAGTAACAATTATGCTTAGGGATATGTTGTAGGGAGGCACAGATACTAATATGCCTTACATCAGACAATTCATATATTCCCTTAAAATCCTTTGAAATGCAAGGACATTTGACTCTAGGATGTAGTCCTGGGAATCTGACCACTTTTTTCCATTGCTCCTGTTCAATTGAGACTTTCCATTTGGGTCTTTTTAAGTAAGAGTAATATTACAAAAAAGGCAATTATTCTAAACATTTGCAAAAATCACTAATTGCTACTAATATCTTTTTTTTTCCCTAATCCTTTTATCATCATTGTTCATATTCCATTTTGATTATTATATTTCAAATCAAAAGTATCTTTATGCTTTTCCTGGTATTTTCCATTTGTTCACCCTTGGAAATCAAGTAAAAAAATATTCTAGACACTATTAGGCAAACAATGTGAAAATCCTTTTAACTCTAGATACTTAGTAAGAAAGGATATGGAAATTTGTACAATTGTTGTACCAGGGTGTAAGTTTGTAAAATAACTTATTGCATGTCTAATAATAAAACAGATGGAGTTATTTTAAAATGTAAAATGTCAGAAGACAAAATACTTCATTGCCAGTCCACTTGCCCACTGTTCAAGAGTTGAACATCAGTTCATTTTTATGTGTTCTCTCCACATTTAAATATTCACTTTAACTAGTACCATCCCAACACTTCTAGTTCTTCATGACAGTACTTACTTACTTGAAAGAATAAAAAAAATAGAATAATATTTTGTTGCGACTTCTTTTCCACCCTGTTCATTGTTTAATCCCTAATGATCAGCCAGTGCTGATCAAACTGATCAGCTGACCAAACTGATGCCTGAAATCCTGGAAAATAGACACTCTAGACAAGGTTAAAGGAGAAAAGATAGACAATACCTTTATTGGGA
>JAWWEW010000001.1:71931169-71954350 GCA_035583185.1 Anabacerthia variegaticeps | reverse complement strand
CTATTGGATCAGTCTGAGTCAATCTATCTAGCTATATATGCTGTCTCGGACAGTGTCAAGAGGGGATGCTGTTAAGAAAAAGAACATGAGGCAAGACAGTGGCTTGGTTCATCCCTTTTGCATTTCTCCACTATCCAGAATTCATGTAATAAGGGCATTTCACAGAATATACTTGCATAGTCCTTGCGATAGCTTAACCTTGGCTGATTTCCAGATACTCATCTCCTGCTCTCTCACTCTCCATCCTGAGAAACACATGCAGAGAAAAATAATATGAAAGAGCTCATGGGTCTAGACAGGGAGATCACTCACCAATTGCAGTCACAAGAAAAAATTATTTTACTCAGGGAAGATTAATTTATTGCCAACTAAAGATAGTCTAATATAGTGGGAAATAAGTACAAAACTAAAACCACTTTCTTCTCTACCCTTCGTTTTTTTCCCAAGGATCATGATCACTCCTGATTCTTCAACCTACTCACTACGCCCACGTGGTGCAGTGGGATGGGGAATGGATTGTGATCCACTAATAATACTTTGTCTCTGCTGTTACTTTCTCTTCATGCCACTCCTCTGCTACAGGAGGGAGGACTCCCCATTGCATCCTTCAAGAACTGCTTCCACAGGTTACAGATTCTGCCAGAAAATATGCTCTTGCCAAGCACTGCAGCTTCCTTCAGGGCATGTCCACCTCCTACACTATGGTGACCTTCATGGCTTGCAGGGTGGATAGCTGCTTTGGTGGGGTTATTTCCACAGGCTGCATGAGTACCACCGGTCTCACCACGGTCTTCTCTGTGGGCTACAGGCATCCAGAGAACCTTTTTGGCTGACCTTGGTGTCTCTAGGGTTTTGTCTCAGACTTTTCTCACTTCTCTCTTATGCAGCTGCACCCCAATATTTTTTACGCTTTCTCATAAATGTTATCATAGAGGTGCCATCAACCTTGATGACTGGCTCAGCTTTGGCCAGCAGTGTGTCTGTCTTGGAGCCACACGGAGCTGTCTTAGACGCAGGAGCAGCTCCTGATCTCTTCCCACAACCACCACCCTTACAGCTCTACTGCTACAAAAATCTTGCTGCTTAAGCCCAATACAACATGATTGAAATCAGTTTCTGGAGCTGTCCTCCTGGAAGGTATTTAATTATATTTTGGATCTGTCTTTTTCATAGACTTTTTCTAACTTTTCAAAGAAATTATTCCCTTTATACACCTGAAACTGATGTCCTTCAAGTTTAACAGATTGTTGGCTCAGTTCATTAGAGCATGGTGCTAATAATGTCAAGATCATGGGTTCAGTCTCCATAGAGGTTATTCACTTAAGAGATGGACTTAATCTTTGTGGGTCCCTTCCAACTCAGAATATTCTGTGAATATCTGAATAACTGTTCAGGAATAACTTATCTACTGCTTTCATGGTTTTCTAAATCTTAGCTACATTTCTTCTCAACTTTCCAAGAGTTCCAGCTTTGTTAAGGCCTGATCTTGTTGCTCAGCTACAACATCCTTATCATCATTGTATAACTGTCCTTTTCTGTACCTCTTCTACATCCACTTCAAAGCTCTTGAGATGAAGAGAACAAAACTAAGCACAGTTCTCAAGATGCTGATATTTTATTTGGTAGGAAATAATGTTGTCTCTCTTCATCTTAATATTTTTCCTCTTCTTTCTGAGTACCTCACTGGCCTTTCTGGCTACCAACGCACACTGAAATTATTATTTCAGGAAACAAATGGTTATAACTAAAGTATATTTTTCCATAGTTTGCTTTGTCATGTCCTAAGGATGATGCAGTCTTTATAAAACAGAATATGGCTAGAGAGAGACTCGTTTTTTACATAGCAACTTACATGTATAGCATGAAAGTACTACTGGATAAAAAACAAAGCAAAAGTTCACTCTGGAAACTCTAGTGCTCCCGTCTTCTAACTGATGCATTAGCCAGAAAGCTGGAGTTAGGAAGAACTATAAATCAAAGTAAAAATATTGCTAAAATATCAAAATGTCAAACAAATGTCTTTAATAGGTATTCTGAGTCTCTATGTTTATGAAAAATGCAGGATGAAATAGTAACAAAGAACGATCTTTAAAAGCAAATGGAATTTGTTCTGGGCCTTTTGCTTCGATGGATATTTCCAAACCACTGAAAAGTTGCTACATTTAACTTTAGTGTAATAAAGGGGGAAAACAGATTAAAGGCAACACAGAGAGTATTATTTTTAAAAATGTATAGAAAAATTCTTTAGACATTTGGGTCCAAACACAGTCATCTACAATAACAAGCTGATCTCTCTAACAATACAAATTAACATGTGCTTCAGAGTTTAAAACCATGAACATTTGGAAAGAGCAATACAGACATTTTGTAAACAGGAAAGGCATTGCTATAAAAATAATTCATACTTTTTTTTTTTTTTTTTTTTCCAAAAATCCCATAAATCAGAAAGCAGCCTGTTTATACAAATTCTTGAAACTTTTTCTTCCATAGTGGTCATTTTCCGAATTATGATTAGAGTAGTAATTCATTGGCCATTGATATTTCTTACATTATAAAGCATATACATGAAAGGTTATGAATTTAAATTCATAACTTCCTGGATTGATATTTTTGCAGGACGCACATCAATTCTGTCCCTTTCAGTAATTGTAAGCCTCAAGCAAGTCAGGATTCTGCCTCTAGGAGAAAGTGAAATTTGTTCTAGTTCTATTATGCTTGTTTATGGCAATATAAATTAAATCCATCACTGCATATGTCCAATACTTTTTTTCCATCTAGAAAATTACACCATTAGTTAATACTTGTTTGAGTTAATACAATGAAAATGTGTTGGAGCAAACAAAATTCTGCAATCTGCTTTCAATTTCCACAGAAAAACATATTTGTAGAATTATTCTAGAGAACTAAAGATTTTTCAAAGGCTTTAGTTTATTTTACTGCAATAAGAGGCAAAATTATGAATCTGTTAAATTGTTTGGGGCTGTATTTTTCCTTTTTTATTGCAAAACAAGCAAACAAAACAACACACTCTTGGAGTGTTTTAGGAGACATCATCTCCTATATCCTCAGAGTGGAAAACAAAATGAACCTCCTGTAATATCACCAATAAATGCTATAATGGCACTTTTTTCAAACTATCCAACTGAATTAGATGTGTTGACAGTCAGAGACATTTCAGTTGTTTTTGTTACCAACAGTCTTTTCTTCCTCTCTCTTTCTTTTTTTTTTTTACTTATATATTTTAGTTATATGAAGCTACAAATAAGACAATGTTTAAAGCATCAGTTTTGTCTTTGCTTCAACTGGTTGGAGATTACAATATTCAACTGGAAATCAAGTTTAATTGATTTAAAGCACAAGACCTTTATCATTTCAAAAATCCATGTAGTTGCCACTAAGCAACATGGTTTATGGTTCCATGCTCTGAGTCCAAATAATATTGCTAGTTAACACTGAAACAGCAATTATGAAATATCATCTGCATGAAAGTGCTGATCCTCAGCTCCTCATCATTGTTAGACAAATATTAACTACACCATGACATTTTGTTCAACACTTAACTGACTAGGTCTAGACTGTTTTGAAAGCTGCTTCAGAGAGGCCATAAGCAAGAAAGCTCAGAATTACCCTGTTTTTCTGTCTGAAGGATTGTCTGTAATGAACTAGTAAGTGAAGAGAGCTAAACAGAATATTGCATTCTCTGAAGGGCATACATACTACAGCCATTTCTGTGGGTTGGTTTCAAGCTCACTGCATGGAAGATTGGTGAAGCTGAAATTTATTGTAACTTCAAAAAATTTTCAACACATTGTTTAGAGAATGTCGCTCTGACATTAGATCTTGCATGAAAGGAATCTATTTGCTGCTAAAAAATTGAGAGTACTGAAGAAGGGGGAACACTTCAAGTAAAATATTCTCCTGGAGCAATTGATGGTTAAGTGAATCTAGCGCTGAGGGGGCCATCAAGCCTTGTCAACAGTTCTGTATGTTCCATGAAGGACTGAAAGATTCGTCCATCTGTTACGACTCACTGTGAGCTGTGATATTTTGTTCATTTGTGATTTACAGGTTTATTTTTCTCTTCTCTAAAAATAAAATGTACTAGAAAAGTAAACCAACAAAAACTGCTCCCACCCACCCGTAGTTAAACACACTTTTAAAGCTTGTTTTCAGAGAAACTGAGGTCTCCAGGGCCTTAATCACTTTCAAGTGCTTTCACATTAAATGCTCACTTCTACTTAATATTTCTGCCTGTGCTTCAAAGCCCTTTGTGAGATTGAAAAATTAGGTAACTTATTTGTTTTCCTTCTGTTTTACAGTCTTCAGTCCAACTGACACCTGTACCTCATCAGACTTCTTAAAAAAAAAAAAGAGAACAGTTATCAAAAAACAATGGAAAAAAAACATTTAAGGAATTCACTAATCTGAGAATGTCTTCAAACATCATCATGTTGTGAACAAAATATGTTCACTTCTTTGAGTTTTGCTTTCCCTCAGCAAATTGTTTTCAGTTATTAACTGAAAGGGATAAAGCAAAATGGAGACAGGGTCTGTCGTTAGTTTTCCTAATCAAAGGACTTACTTTTAATACTCTGCTGGAAAGTGACATAAAAAATCATGAAGAAGAAAAATCGTCAGTTTCAAACTAAAGATTGTTCAGCATAGTAGTGAGAATTTGTACTAGACTTTTTCAATATTAGTTTCCACTCAGAAAAAAAACCCAAACAACAAGAACAACAAAACACAAACAAAACAAAACAAAAAAAAAAGAAAAAAAGACAAAAGAAAAAGTGACGCTTTGATTGCTTTGATGAAAAACTTCATAACCGAATTTAAGGTTCTGAAAAAAGAATCGAAAAGGTTTCAGTTCAAGAAGGAATAATTTACAACATCATGTTACTTTTCAAATTCTTTGCAACAGAATTGGTACAAGTAAAGTAGGTGCTACATCTTTTCTATGGCAGCCATCCAATACTGGGGAGCTATACAGGATATACATTTAATCTGGATTTTGAAAAACAGTAAAGTAAAATGTTTTCTTGATTTTACTTTGAGGTAGTCTATCTTCAGAGGTTTTTTATTGTTTGATTAGCATCTTTATGACAGAGTAATAAAGAAGAAAGTAATGCTTAGGGTATCTGATGAAGAAAATGGTATTTTTTCAGTGATCATTAATCCTTATTGAGATACAACCCATTTATTTCTATCCCTTCTCAAAATTCCATCTTCCATATCACAAATGAACTTTATTTACACTGAAGAGAATTTACTGGGATAGAAGGAAAACTGGTCCCCACAACCTTTAAAACTGAAGTTTGATTTTTTGCACTTATGTGTATTGAGAAAACAACAAACAACATCATCTAAGCTTTTTATTAATAGAAGGAGTATTAAAATATTTCTCAGTGCTGTATCATTATGATTCTAATCTATTTTCTGGACTGAATGCATAAGAATAGTATCTTTCAACTTGTTATTCACCAATTAAGTTAAATATGACAAGTTTCACCAGTTTCCTCACTGTTTCTCCTCAAATCAGTTTTTCTTCTCTTTCTCTTTTAGAATTCTAAAATGGTAGTAGGTTTTGATTTCAGATGCTCTTTTACAGAGATTTCATTACATTTATTTTACCTGGCTTTATAGTAGCAGATGACTTCCTCATTACTTAATCAGATTAAATTCAAAATTTAAAATTAATTTAAATAATTCTACAGTAATAGCCTTCCAAGCATTTCCTCAACCAGACATTGAGATACTTTATTAATTACAGACTTCAGCTTACCTTATTTGGGTCAGCCAGCAGGAACCAGAGAGCTGACCTCTTTTTGATTCTAAAAGTGGATGAAAACTTGAGCTACCTGAAGACTCTACATTTCTATATCTGTCTTTAAAAATACCTGAAGAGAGACAGCAGATATTTCTCAAAAAAAATTATAATGAAATCATATTTCATCAGAATATATTATTGAAGAAAATCACAAACCTTATTGAAAGATTTCTACTATGAAAAAAAAAGTTTAAAAAATATAATAGAAATTACTTTTTACCTTCTTGTAATGGGAAAAGGTAAATGCTTTAATTTTAAATCTATCTCAGGAATTTTCATCAAAGCAAAATAATGATACATTTTTAAAAGTAATTTAAATTGAATGTAATTTCAAACTAACTGTAATTTTTAAAAAAAAAAAAAAAAAACTAACTAATTCAATGACCCCAAGATAAATCTTATCCACCATTTTTTTGAGGTGTTTTGCAATACCTCCCAGAATAATATTCTCCATGACTTTACAAGGCACTGAAGTGAGACTGACATGCCTGTAGTTTCTGTGGTCATGCTTCTTGCCCATCTTGAAAATCAGTACAATGTTCACCAACTTTCAGTCAGCTGGGAACTCTCCTGATTCCCAAGACCACTCAAAAATCATTGAGAGGCTGTATGATGACATCACCCAGCTCTTCGAGGACTTTGGGATGAATCCAATCATTCCCATGTATTTGTAGGGATTCAGTTGGAGCAGCAGATGCCTCACAATTTCAGGGTCAACTAGGAGTGGATCATTCTCACAGTCATGGTCGTCCAGCTCCGGGCGCTGAGATCCCCTTAGTCCATCATCCCTGTTGAACACAGAGGCAAAGAAATGGTTAACCACCCACCTCTGTCTTGTCCTGTCCCTGTTTGTGAGGTGACCATCCTCACCCTGTAACAGGTCAATGATATTCCAACACTGCCTATTGCCATTAATATATTTGAAAACCTCTTTTTATTGTCCTTCACCTTTCTGATGATAAGTGGGTTTTGCAAGGGCAGAACACTTCGTGTCCTGTCAACTCTTCACAGACAAAAAGAGGAGCAAGGAGTGTATAAACAGCATTTTATCTCACTAAATCTGAGTGGCTTCTACGTGAAATCTACAAAATGACCAGGTAGTGATGATGTAGAAATAAAGAAATCTGTCAATAACACTTCAGAACAAAACAGAGGTAATAGAAAACGGAAATTTCCTTTAACTAAACATATGTTGGAAATTTTAACATTCATAGTTATCAAAAATAAAACTATTGTTTAATTTGTGTTGTTCATACTCATGAGCTATATTGGATTTATGTATAGAAAAGCATATAGTGTCACAGGTGAGACTGACAATGAAAATGTTATGTTGAATAGCATTAAGTTGAATAATAGGATGGTTGAGAAAGGAAAAAACAGTAAGCTACTTTTCACAGAAGGATTCATACACAAAGCAGAACTATTTCACAAGAGAAACAACATCTTAATAAGAGTAGCTTTTTTCCTGTTTTTTTGATGAAACTCTTTCCTAATCTGCAATCTTCTGACAGCGGCTAACATCTGCTTGCATGTATATTGTTTTGTAACATGAAGAATAGAGTTATCAGTGTATTTTAATCACTATCCTTGAAACAATGTTTGGTTTTGGTTTGTTTTTATTTTGTTGTTGTTGTTGGTTGGTTGGTTGGTTTGGTTTGGTTTGTTTTTTTCTTCCTTATGTCATTTTAAATTCTTTTGGCTCTAGTTTTCTCTTGGAGTACACTACTAGAGAGTCCAAAATCCAAAAGGCAGAATATATGTTGTTCTGCTGGTCAGTGATGAGAATTGTTTGACTAGAGAAAAATGTCTCTCATATTGTGCATTTAAAAACTAACAGAAAAACTTGTTACTAGAGAAAATATGCATTAGATTTTAACTAGTCTTTTTCTTTTCTCTCTGTAGACTGGCCAAAGAAAAGGAATAGTTAAGGAGAAAAAAATACTCATTAAAATATGGCCTTAAATTGGACATGGACTTTGTTTCTCTAAGACATAAACTTTATGCCTCTTCTTTATATTTGGGAAATAAGACGAATTATATAACTAAAAAAATAAAAGTATTAAGAGCATAACTTTCATTTAACACCTGAAAGACATTAAAAAATGGGATGTGATATGTGATTATGACTCTTTCCATTTGCTCATAAAGCACAAATGGCTGCAGTAGAGCTGTATTTTTGTCAGATCCATAAAGCTTCTTTAATTCTTTTTTTTTTTTTTTAAATAAGATTGGTCATTTACTTGTAAGAGTAAGAAATAAAAATATATAAGCATTTAATAATTCACTGTAATAGAAGACAAAATGTTGAAAAATGTCGATAATAGATTTCAAAAGATTCCATTAGACATTCTTTGTACACAATGCATATTTAAAATAAGTCCATTAAAGGTTATTTCAAAACCAGTACTTTTCATAGTAAATGCTTCTTGACATTATTGATGTATAACAAATAAACTCTGACACTTTGCAAAGCAGTCTACTAGGCCATCAATATTTTGATATGTCACATAGGTGTTTGTATCCACATTATCATTTCCTCTTGACAACTCTTTTTCTGCTTGCATGTGTAGGGAAAAAAACCTGCAACAACAACAACAACAACAACAAACAAACAAAACAACAAAACAAACAAACAAAAAAACACCAAAAGAAAGAAAAGGAAAAAAGTTATACAGCTATTTTGCCAGCATCAGCAAATTGCAACAATTAAAAAGAATAAAACCAGAAGAAATTCATAGACAAGAAACAAACTGTAGCTGACATTGATTCACCTTTCAGACCCCTGGTATTCCCTCCTGAAGGACACCGACTTTCGTTTGTCTACCGATGACTAATCACAATGAGACAATAAGAAAGTATAAATAATACCAATCTTAAATCAGCCTGATTTATGAGGTTATACGAGTTATGTTTCCAAGCAACAGATTTTAGAGAAAGCATCACATTTGCAGAACATTAAAGGAATTTCAATCAGCTGTTGCACGTAACTTTACACCAGCTCTGTGTCTGATCATGACAGTCTTTTTTAGACAGGATTGTTATTTTTGCTGCATATGTAGTTTGGCCTATGTATTTTAATATCATTTTTAACTTTATGAAAGTAGTCTCAATTCCTCAATTCTTCAGACAAAGTAATACTGAAAACCTAATTTTGAGGAACCCACTCACTTTACTTCTCTCTATCCTGAAAATCCAGCAGTCTATGCAGCTGATACTATGTTAGGAGCTGGTCTTTATTTATAATACATCATGATTAGAGCTGATGAATTTCCTTTGTTGAATTCTGTATAGGACACTTTGGGCCAACTGTGTGCATCTTACTATTGTTTCACACATGTTATAATTCTGAACTTCCCAAACATGACATTTCACTGTTGTCTGCAGGATACATACATACAAGGAAGAATAAAGTCAACCAGACTTCTCTGACAGAATATATTTGAACAAAAGAAAGATCTATATTGCAGTGACATAAAAGAAGAGTGCTCTTGGATTTTCTGCAATGCACATATTTCAAGTGGTATAAAATGTTATCGCCTTCTGTGACTTATGTGTCTTTTGGGACTTCTTGGATTCAGTCCACACAAGCATTTTATTCAGATTAGGGGAGAATTTTTTTAATTAAATCTGATATTTTTATCCAGTTACCATGCTTTGTTTCACATCATGGTGTACATAAACTGGTTTATTTCCAGACATTACTGAGCTGGGAGACAAAGTCAGGTGGACACCTGATGCACTCCAGCTGCAAAAGGGCACTTGGTCAGTGTGGCTAGGCTATAGCCTGCCTAAAGTAACATAAAAATTAGATCCCTAAAACCAAATGTTTTGGGGTTTAGACCTGCTCCTTGTGATCCATGCTACTTGCTATTATAGTCTTCTTTTCCTAACATAGCAGAAAATTTTGCTGTTGATAATACTATCAAGTCCTTTGCATTTGTAGGAACAGTAGAGTAAAACTTTTGAGATATGTTTCTGCCAGTTCAACACATTTTAAGATATTTTTTCCAAAAAAAAAAAAATTGCTTTCTGATCCATTGTTGTGGATTTTATTTTTTTCATTGTGTTTTCTTACAAATCTGTTTTTATTTGTGTAACATCATGTTTCAAACAACTTAGGCACAATGCTGTGCAAGTTAGTGAGCTACAGTGGCAGCACCAGTGACTGAAGTAAGTAACAGCTGTGGCGGGGGAATCGGCTCCTCTACTTCCCCAGCCTCCCGGGGTCTGGAGGGGATTGCGAAAGCCCCATGTGGTCAGGAGTGAAGAGATGTAGCAGACGGAGATTGAGTGGTCATAGAAAAGCCTCTAATTAATTGTGTCCAGGCTATTTAAACCCTTCGAGAGGGGTTTGGGAGGTAGGATGCGACTGGTAAGGGTTCAGGGGGAGTAGTGTGGTTTGGGGGGCACAGAGACCAATAAGGGAACAGGAGAACCAAAACCCAGTGGGAACGCAGGAATAGGGAATGACAGGTGATACATCCAATAAGGTCGGGAGGGGGGCAGGGCTGGATACTCGGGAAAAAGGAAAGCTCTTTTTACATGTGAGCAGGGGGTTCTAGGGATTACAATCTAAATGGGAAAACCCGTACATAAAAGATGCAGGTGATTTTGAATTATAAAGTTTCTGGTCCTTTGGAAGTTGTCACAGCGCTGGTCCTGTATCCAGGGGCTTCTTTTTCCATGATGTATAGTCTGCATAATCCTCTGTGTCTGTTTCACATGTACTGTGGCAGAAGTCTTTCCCAACAAGTAAATCTGGGGGAGAGGATGTGATCCAGCTGTACAGAGGTGTTCCCAAGATCAGAGACACTCGAGCAGCAGCCCTGAGCCCCATCTGGACCTGGAAGGACTTGGCAACCAATCAGGCGTAGGGGGGGCATGGCTGGAACCAGCAAGAACAATTTAAACATCTTTAAAGCAGCAAGTCAAGCAGGTGAGGCAGAAGGCCAGCTTGGCTGAGTAGGGATGTTCTCTTGGAAATAAGGCAAAAAAAAGGAAGGTGTATGCCCAGAGGAATGAAGGTCAAGTGACATGACCTTGAGGTCTTGACTATTGTGTACAGTTTTGGACACCACAATATAAGAAAGTTATTGAGCTTTTAGAGAGTGTCCAAAGGAGGCTCACAAGGATGGTGAAGGATCTGAAGGTGAAGCTTTATGAGGAGTGGTTGAGGTCACGTGGTTTGCTCATGCTGTAGAAGATACTCAGGGAAGACCTCATTGTGATCTTCAGTATCCTCTTGAGGGGAAGTGGAGGGGCAAGGACTGATCTCTACTCTTGTGACCAGTGACAGGACTCAAGGAAATGGCATGAAGGTAAGGTAGGGGAGGTTTAGATTGGATGTCAGGATGTCAACCATCCTAGAGGGTGGTTGAGCACTAGAACAGGCTCCCCAGGGAGCCTGTCACAGCACCACATCTGACAGAGTTCAGGAAGTATTTGGATGATACTCTCAAGTTCATGGCGTGATTCTTGGGGATGGTCCTGTGCAGGGCCAGGAGTTGGACTCCATCCTGATGGGTGCTTTCCAACTCAGCATATTCTATGATTCTATAATTCTACTTGAATAGGAGTGATGTCAAAGCTACAATTTCCTAAGAGTCTGAAGAGAAGAAAATGTAAGAAAAATTTTGGTGATTATGTTATGCAGTTTGAACACTGAAAATCCATAGATAATAAATTAATTGTGTTTGCCATTATACTGTGATCTCAACTAGACATACAAGACAAATCAGATAAAAGTTTATTCTGCCATCTTTCTGCATATTTAGGTCACTGTAACATGCAAGTAAATAAAACAGATATTCACATTGGAGACTCCCATGTAAATCAAAAATAAAACCAATCTGTATGTTTTTAAAAGGAGTAATGAGGTATTGATCAAAAATCTAGCCTCAAAATAAGCAAAGGCCTGATAGTCTAGAAACACATTCCTGTTCTTTGTGAGAAACTGAAACAGGAAAAACATTCCCATATTTGTTTAATAACATTTACAAATACATTTTAATAGGCTCTTCTTTGGTCAAATAAACAGATCAAATACCGATTGATGGAAAATTAGGCTCTGTTTACCCACTTGAAGCTTTCTGCATTTTGCACAGAGGCAGAGTCTTCATCATAGAAAGGTATTACGTTGGTCAAGTATGACTTCCTTTCTAATTTCCATGCTTGGAAATGGCTTCTTAGAATAGGCATAAACCTTCCTAGAGATTAAGCTAAGGGTGACTGCATATAGTTTCTTGAGTCCTTCTTGCCACATTGAAGATGTGGGTGACGTTTGATTCCTTACAGTCTTTTTCCAATCGTTATGCTTCACGTTTGATTCCTTACAGTCTTTTTCCAATCATTATGCTTGATCAAGGATTACTCAGTGGCCTCACAATGACACCTGCCTGCTCCCTCAGTACTCATGGGTGTCTTCCATCAGGTTCCATGGAATTATACATATTCAGTTTGACTAAGTATTCCACAACTGATCCTCTTCCACCAAGGATGGATCAGCCTTACTTCAACCTTTACCCCTGGTCATTTGATTCTGAGATTTCTGAAGGCCAGTCTTATCGGTAAGGACTGCGTCAAGGAAGATATTCAGCATTTACACCTTTTCCACATTCTTTGTAACCAAGTGCCTTGTCTTGTTGAGCAATGGGTTCACATTTTCCCTAGTTTTGTTTTTTCTTTTTCCTTTTTTTTTTTTTTTGTCACTTAAGTACTTACAGAAGCTTTTCTTTTTGCTTCAGATATGCCACATTTGCTTTTGACACATACACATAAATCTATAAGCAAATGTATAATAAACACAAAATTGTGATATTTTACACAAAGGACATCACAAAATGTTCATAAGGACAAGTCTTGTCTAGCATAGGCATGGAGAGTCTGTAGTAGAAGACACTCTCTGAACAGTGCATCAAGCCAATTCTGCAAAAATCAGTATGTCCATACCTCATAATATAGCACCAAAAAAATTCCTCTGTAGTTCCAGAAACAGAAGAGCACCCAAGTCTATCATCTATATCAGGGATACTTAACTCAAACTACCAAGTTGATACCACTACGTATCTCAAGGTTCCTATATTGGCTTGCTTAGAACTTATCCTTAGGTATGTATACACCATTTTGCATAGCATGCTGTCTTTTTCCCAATGTACTATGCCTTCTGGAGTTCTGCGAATAAGTCAGAAGTGACTTTTTTTAACATTTCTTACTGTCATTTTGTATTAGCATAACAGGGAAGAGTTCTCAGCCCTGTTTGACAGAACAGGAATAGAGAATGAGAAGCAGCTTACCCAGATCATGAAAGGGTGAAAGAGCAGCTAATTCTGGAAACTGTTTTCTGGAACATGAATGATAAGAAAATCATCAAGAGTAGTCTGCATTGCTTCACCAAGGAAAAGTCATGCAGGAGCAACTTGATAAATTTCAGTGATGACATGACTGGCCTCGCAGATGAGGGGAGAGTGGTGGATATTGTGCAACTGGACTGCAGTAAGGTCTTTGATCACAAGATCTTCATAGACAAGCTGTTGATGTATGGGGTGGATGAACAGACAGTGAGGTAGATTGAAATTTAGTTGAATCACTGGGCACAAAGGGACATCATCTGGATGATGAAGCAGAGGGTACTCTTAATAAGTTTACAGATGATACTGAACTGGGGTGGTTACTACACTGGAGTTCTACCATCTAAAGGGAACTTGAAAGGCTGGAGAAATTGCTGACAGGAACTTTGAGATGTTCAAGAAAGGGAAGAGCAAAGTCCTGGGGAGGAATGATCCCATGCACCAACATATGCTGGGGGCTTTCAAGCTGAAAAACAGATTGGAAGAGAATGACCTGAGAGTCCTTTTAGACCCCAAGTTGAACATCAGCCAGCATGTGTCCTTGCTGAAAAGAAAAGGCTGATTATATCCTCAGTGTCATTAGATCAAGTATTGCCAGCAGGTCAAGGGAGTTGATCCTTGTCCTCTGCTCAGCACTGGGGAGGCCACACTAGTGTCACCTGCCCATCTCTGCTGCTCAATACAAGAGAGAGATGAACATACTGAAGGGGGTCCAATGAAAGGTCACAAAACTGATTAAGGGATTGGAGAATCTCTATGATGAGGAAAAGCTGGGATTGATTAGCCTGGAGAAGTCTCAGAGAATTTTATCATTGCACAGAAATACCTGAAAGTAGAGTAGAAAAAGGCATATAGCCATGCTCTTTCCAGTGGTACGCAGTGACAAGACCAGAGGCAATGGGCACAAAGTGAAAAACAGGAGGGTCCATCTGAGCACCAGGAAACAATTTTTAACTCTGAGTATCACTAAGCATTGGAACAGGTTGACCAGGAAGCTTGTCAAGTCTTCATTCTTGAAGACTCAAAATCTGTCTGGACACAGTTCTGGGCAACTGCCTCTAGGTGACCATGCTTAAACAGTTCCTTTCCCACATCAACAGTTTTATGAATCTCTAGCAATCAGGGAATTTGAAAGCAAACTGTTTTGATTTCATACATTATGTTACAAAGAAGATGTAAGCGTTACTCTTTTCTCGTGATAAATAAGGATGGTTTAAAAGATTTCTCTTCCTAGGAAACATTTTCTTCTAAATCATTGTGATAGATGGACCTGGGCTGGATGCCATTTGCCCATTGAGGCCCTCTATCACTCCCCTTCTCAGCTGCATGGTGTGAGGCAGAGAGAAAACAAGATGGAAAAAAATCTTGTGGGTCAAGATAAAAGCAGTGTAATAAAGGAAAAGCTAGGTTGCAAGTGCAGAAGCAAAAGAAAATAAAATATTTTATTCTCTACTTTCCAGCAGCAGGCCATGTCCAGCCACTTCCAGAGAAGCAGGGCTTCAATATAGATAGCAGTTGCTCCAGAAAACAAATGCCATACTAATAAATGCCACTACTATCTCCAAATTTCTCTTAGCTTCTATGGTTGAGCGAAAGTCATATGGTGTGGAATATATCTTTGGTCAGTTTGAGTCACAGAATCACAGAATCATTTAGGTTAAAATAGCCCTGTAAGGTCACTGGGTGCAACCTTTGACTGATCATCACCATGTCAACTAGACCATAACACTTAAGTGCCACTTCTAGTAGTTTCTTGAACTGTTTCAGGAATAGTGACTTAAGTGCCTTCCTAGGCATGCATTCCAATGTTTAGCAAGCCTTTTTGTCAAGAAATTGCACCTGAGATCCAACCTGAGTCTCCCTTGATGCATCTTCATGCTATGTCCTTTTGTTCTGTCACTAGTTGCCTGGAAAAAGAGGCTGACTCCCACCTTGCTACAACCTCCTTTCAAGTATCTGTAGAGAACAATAAGGTCTGCTCTGAGCTTCCTCATCTGCAGGCTAAACCACCCCAGCTCCCTCAACTGCTCCTCATAAGATTTGTGCTCCTGCCCTTTCACCAACTTTGTTGCCCTTCTCTGGACATACACCTCAGTGTCTGTTGCAGTGAGGGGCCCAGAACTGGACACAGTACTCAAGGTGTGGCCTCACCAGGGCCAAGTACACAGGGACAATCACTTCTCTCATCCTTCTAGCCAAACTATTTTTGATATGTGTAAGGATGCCATTGGCCTTCATGGCCACCTGGGCACACTGGTGGCTCATGTTCAGTTCACTGTTGACCATAGCCTGCAAGTCCTTTTCCATTGTGATGCTTTCAAGCTGCTCTTCCCTCAACCTGTAGCACAGCATGGAGTTGTTGTGACTAAATTGTAGGACCCAGCCTTGTTGAATCTCATATCATTGACCTCAGCTGATCAATCCAGCCTGTCCAGATTCCTCTGCAGAGCCTTCTTATCCTCCAGAAGATCAGCACTCCTGCCCAGCTTAGTGCTATCTATGAATTTACTGAGGATGCACTCGATCACCTCATCTAGATCACTGATAAAGCTATTAAGCAGGACTGGGCCAAATACTGAGCCCTGGAGAACCCCACTAATGACAGCCCTCCAACTAAGTGTAACTCTATTCACCACTACTCTCTGGTCCTGGCCATCTGGCCAGTTTTAAACCCATCAAAGAGAGGACCTGCCCAAGCTATGGGCTGCCAGCTTTTCCAGGAGAATGATGTGGGAGACAGTGAGGCTTTGCCGAAGTCTAGGTAGTCTATATCCATAGTCTTTCCCTCATCCTCTGTCCTGGTTGTATCTTGCCCACCACCAGCCTACTGGTGAAGGCACTGAATGTTGTAGAAACAGCAGTGATGGTTTGTGAGCACTTCTCAGCGGTAACCAAAGCACTGGGGGTGTTAACACCTTTCTGGATACCAGTGCAAAGCACAGCACTATGAGAGCTGATATGGGGGAAATTAACTCCATCTCTGTCAGACCAAATACATTCAAATAGCAGAATTCTGAGAGGAATGAATTTTTGGGGAAAACATCCTTCATGGAAAAAATCATGGGCTGGCATAAAAAGTAGAAGCTAAAAAACACAGCAATTTCACTAAAAGTTGAGACTATGTGACTGTGGTCATAGTAATTTACTCTTTCATACTGTGATCTTTAGTCTTATATTCATCATTTCACATTCACAGTCTTATATATCTGTAGCTAATAGGCACACAGTATTTTTTTCTATCAGTAAGTCTTTTGTTTTAAAGCTCTAATCTCATTATTATAGTCTAGAAAATCCTTTTAGCTCTTCTACCTTTTTAATATATTTGCCAGTCTTCAGATTTCTAATTCTGAATAGTAAAATATCAAAATAAAGAACAAAATAAAATACAGCTATGTTAGAGGTCCATGTCCCCAGTAAACATCAAATCCAGAAATCTATTATTTTTTTCCAGCAATTTTCTTATTCAAAACTCCAGATCTTATGAGGAGCTATTGGATTGACTGTGAATACTTATTGAAAGCAAGATGTATTTGCTAAAATATTGCTTTAATAATTGAAAAAAAAACCCAAAAAAAAAACAACCTAACCCCCTCCCAACAAAACAAAGAGCATCATTTATGACAACTCATCCCTTTATTTCAATTAGCATTAATGACATAATTTCATTTTAAAATGCAGAGTTCATCAACCCTGCCTCTTTCAAAGTGACATTACAGCAGGCAGCCTTCAGGGAAGACATTCAAGCTATTTGCTTGGATGACTCTTCTTTAAGAACTTAACCTTGGTACTCAGAGCAAATGAAAAATCTGGCTTATAAGGAAGTGGCTTCTCAGAGATGTCCTGCCTCTGGGAGTCTGTCAGTGAAAGAGGAGCACGGCCAGGTCAGGCTTTTATTTTATGTGTTTTGCCAAGTGTCACCACAAAGCAGAACATACATCCTATCTCAGGCAGAACTTGAGCAGCCACAAGCCAAACTCCACATTATAAAGTTTTGAAGACAACAGAACATGCCTCTATTTTTTTTATTTATTTTTTTTTCCCAACAAAGGAAAGTAAGGAAGAAATATAGTAAGAAATATAGGTGGGATCTGACATAGTGACTTTATAACACACATTGATGCCAATTGATATTTAAAAAAAAAAAAAAATCATAAAGCAACTAAATGGAATGCGTATTTGGATTTATATACTGTAAACAGAAAAAAAAAAAAAGGAGCATGTGATAAGTATTGCAAAATATGTGACATTTTAAAATTCCCTTAAAGAATAGCCAAAAATATTATTGGAACCCTACTCGGAGAGAATTTGTTTGTACTTATGGCATTTAGGCCTGCATTATATGAAAGACTTTCAAAGTGTAAGATTATGAATGGACTCTACTGTTGTGGCTACTCTGAACTGTAAAATTCAGTGGAGTGCCAGAAACTGCCAGCTGAAAAGAAGACAGGGGAATATTAACAGGCTACTTTCAGAAGGAATCCTAATGTGTTGATGTAATAGCTAGATAATTAAATTATTTGCCTGACTTAATATTCCATTTACAAAGAACTCATTTAGCCTTTGAAGTGAAAGACTTTGGAGATCATATAAACATATCCTAGGTTGAAAACAGTTTCTTTAAGAGCATTATATTTGGCTTTGTAAACATTAATTCTAGTACATTAGTAACTAAGGTTGGTGGAGGATAGGAAGGTTATTCAAAACAGCCAGCATAGCTTCATCAAGGGCAAGTCTTGACTCACCAGCCTAGTGATATCATTATCACCAGCCTAGTGATATCATTATCATCACCCATGATGGGATGACTACATCAGTGGAAAGGGGCTTCTGTAAAGCCTTTGACATAGTGTATCACAACATCCTTCTCTCTAAATTGGAGAGAGAATGTTTTGACGGATGAACTATTAGAAGGATAGGAAATTAGTTGGATGGTCACATCCAGAGGATAGTGGTCAGTGGCTCTATGTACATGTGAAGATTGGTGAGAAGTGATATCCCTCAGAGGTTCATACTGTGAGCAGTACTGTTGAATACATTCATCAGTGATGTATACAGTAGGATTGAGTGTACCTGCATCAAATTTGCAGTTGACACCAAGGTGAAAGTTGCAGTTGACACACCTGAAGGATGGGATTCTATCCAGAGAGACCATAACAGCAAGCTTGAGCAGAGGTCCTATGTGAACCTCATGAGGTTTAACAAGGTCAAGTGCAAGGTGCTGCTCTTGGGTCAGAGCAATCCTCAGTATTAATACAGGTTGAAAAGATCAAGAGTGGCTCTGCTGAAAAGGACTTGGGAGTGCTGGTAGATGAGGACGTGAGCTGGCAAAATATATTTGCAGCCCAGAAAGGCAATTGTATCCTGGGCTGCATTAAAAGCAGCACAATCAGCAGGTCAAGGGAGATGATTCCCACCCTCTACTCTAGTCTCCCGAGGCTCCACTTGGAGCACTGTATCCAGATCTGGAATCCTTAGCACAAGAAATATGTATACGTATTGGAGTTGATCCAAAGAAGGGCCACAAAGTGATCAGAGGGCTGGAGAATCATTCTTTATGAGGAAAGGCTGAGAGAGAATAGAAAGCTGCAGAATTACCTTACTGTGGTCTTTCACTACTTATAGAGGGCTGACAAGAAAAACTGGGACAAAATTTTTATTTGATATCTTTTATTTCATACCTTACTGTCTAGGAATATAAAATAAATAATTCTTTTCAGAAAGTACCGGAAAAATCAGATTTTTCTGTCCAGACAATGACAAGCATATTGTCATCATAGGATTACTGCAACAGAGTAACTGAAAAGTTCACAGACACCTTGTAGGAAACAACCAGCAAAAATGAACAGTTTTCAAATGGCAGGCACTAAGGAGACCTGCCTCATAAATAGTAACTTTATCCAAAATCCATATAAATTACAGTGTATTCTCTCAAAATCTTCATATTTTGTTTAAACACTAAAGTTTCAGCTCATAAAGGGTACATTTCTCTTTATATTCCTCAGCATTGAACTGAAGCAACTGTGTTAAATACAGCCACAGAATTAGCAGATAGCTAACAGATGGTGGAAACCACAATTTCCACCATTTCATGAAATTTAACAAAGGCCTTCATTATTGCTCCTTTACTCATCAAATAAGCCTGCATTCATCTAAAAACACACATTAAATGCCACATATTTTTCACTGCATCATACCATTGCACAACTCCATTGTTTTAGGATTTTGGGGGTTTCATCTTTAAATTAATACCATAACATACTTGGTAATAAACTGATGATCATTCCACAACTGAAAAATCAAGTTATTTAAGTGTCTAAGTTTGTGTTTGTTTTCATAAAATCTAGAGAAGAATAATTTATTAATGTATTTTTTTAGTTTTGTCTGTAAACACTAAAGATTATTTCACATTTTTCATCCTTTGTCTTCTAAAATAAGTATTCTTTTTTGAATAATTTTTGTATGATACATATTTTTTCTGGGCATGTGAAAGACATTTTAAGTGTGAGACATCTCTAAACCTGGAAGAGAGAGGAACAAGAAAAAGGAAAAACAAAAAAGAATCTTTGATATCAATAGAATGCTCAGTGAAAATCCCACAAAAATCACACATTACTGCAAAGTGTGACTCTTCTTCTATTTTTCATAAGTTTTTCACTTGAGTCATGTTATTGCTTGCAATAACAATACATCACAATCTTTTTTAACAAGGTGATTTCATATTATAATAAAAGAAGTGGTTTTGAGGTAAATTGGAGTGAACATTCACTGTCTGCAGAAGGAAAACTATTCAATAAAACACATGGTAAGATCCAGATTTCGGTTTATAATTTGGAATTATTTTGTGAATGTGTTTTTCTTAATGCATGTATATTTATGGTAACTTGATTTCTAAGCTTCACTAAGCTTAACTAAGTTACAGTTGATAATTTTGCAAAGGAACATGTCAAGTTTTTCAGTAGAAATCTAATTTTGGTTAAGTAAAGAATTTCTATGTGTATATATAAGATGCTGAAATTCAAATATGAGAACGCATAACTGTCCTAAAAAGTACAATGCACTTTAATATTAGTCATCACTATAAATTTTAGGAACCAACGTTGATAAATATTTTTTACAGTAAGAAAATATTAGAAAAAAAAATGAAACTAAAGAAAGAAGAAAGTTGTTTCTTCTTGATTAACATCAAAAAAGCACTTCACTATGAGCTCATTTTTTAAATAAGATATTGACATAAATTACTATCATTCTTGTCACAAATCAGCAAAATGTGAGGCTCTTTTCTTGAAGACTTTTTTTATAGTTTGGTCCCAGAGGAAGAATAATCTTGGGCAGCATCACAATCTTGAAGAAAAAAAACACCTATATTTTCAAGATTCAACAGTGTAGTTATCAAATTTGTGCAAAATACAGTGCTGCGTATACTAATAAATTGGTATATTATATGCATGGGGATATATATACGCATATATAGATAGCTACACACATATATAACCTCTCTCTCTCTTTTTATCTTTCTCATATACCTACCTATATATAAAATTATGTGGATGTGTATCTGTATATGAAATACATATGTTTTATAGTGCTGTTTTGCAATTGGAAAGAAATATATCCCTGTAATATTACCACTGCTTCAGGAATCACACTATGCTGACAATTTAATTACTGAGTGTGGGTATTAGAAGGTAAGTCCCTTGGGTTGCCTGGTGCCCTTATGCTACTGGGAAATCAAATCAGATGCTTAAAGCATAATACAGCAGCTAATGGGGGGGGGGGGGGAAATGGATAAACATGCCAGTGCAAACCCTGGAGAAGATGGCTAGAGAGCAGAACAATCTCCAGAAGAAATTGTTGTGTTTTCAACCTGTATGAGAGTAGGGTGGAATTTGGGTTCTTCAGCATGAACAGAAATTATTAATCTTAGTTTCCTAGCCACTCTTGTTAGCCCTGACAAGAATAGAAGCTTGTTTAACTTAGAGAAAGGATAAAGACTGTCACCACAGGATTTGGGTACACTTATTTCAGTTGAAAGAGATAAATTTCTACTTTGAATTATGTCAGTGGAAGCAAATAACTAGATTTAGTCCTGTGGAAAAAAAAAAAAGACAAATTCACTGAATCAAATACATTTCTGGCTTCATTTAATTAAAATTACCGTTGCCTCATTGTACAAATGAATTCTTTATTCTCATTTCAAAAAAAACATACATTGAATAGTCCATACAGATCACTATATATTATTTGGAAGTGTTTTTTTCACACTAGCTTTTCCCTCACTTGGCATGTTGTCACAATTTAGTAAATGCTATTAAGCAATGCTAATATAAGCAGCCAAAAGTGCTAGAATAAAATTGGGAAATAACTGCATTCTTTTTTCCATATTCTCACAAGCAAGAACGCAAACACTATTGTTTAAACTCTAAAGAAGAACTGAAAATTCTGTCAGTAGCATACTTATGGTTTTTTACATAAAGTAAAATATAATTTTTTTTCTTCTCAATGGTGTTATACTTTTCACTGTCATTTTTTCCCTTCCTATGCATATATGCCTACGTTTTTATATATTAGGATAAACACAATGAAAACAACCCACTTCCCTTCTAAAATTATATGGGCCTAGTCAAGGAATTGTTCTACTGCAGATTTTATGGAAGGGCATGAAGATGCGTATGAACATGTGTATTGGAAGAACAGAGTGATTACAGTGCAGTCAATGTCTGTGATAACAGAGCCAATAGGAATCTGTGGAGCTAACATGTGGACAAAAACTGTATGTCAATACAACTCCCAAGATGGAAGGACACAACATACATTGAAATTGTCTTCTTATCAGTCCCTTTTATCTCAATTCTGTCTTATCTAATTACTTTGAGTGACCCCTGTTTCAAAATATATACATTATTTTAATTAGTTTTCTAATAAAATATGGGTTTTCAGTTCAAAAAGACCCTTTATATTTTTTGGGGGAATCTCAAATTAAGGAGACGTTTCAGGGAGACTTATAACAAAAAAAAATCTAGTCCTTAATGTTACTGAAAAAAATAAAATCCAAAAGTAATTCCACAGATATCAAGAAGAAAATAGAAAGACTATTAAGTGTGCTGTTACAGAACTGGTCATTGAAACCTCTTTTTCCAAATGTATTCACCACATAGATTGCCCAAAGCTCATTGCAACCTAGAAAGGTTTGAGAATCTCATGGCAAAAATTTAACTGTCAAAATGTATTTGGAAATTCAAATACAAAGGAATTAAAAAAGAATCAGCCTATAATTTTCTTCAGTGGAAAATGTCTAATTCTGTATTGTTCCTTTTGTAACTTTTAAAATTAGAATCCATACTGTCCTTTGCTTTTGCAAGCAACATTCTGTTCCACTCTTTCTAATAGGTCAGAGACATGTGACAGTAAAGTAACAGCCTAATTTCATGTCCCTTACTTTACAAATAAAGAACAACTTATTAGTGAAATATGGTTCCTTAACACAAAGTCAGACCTTGAATTTACATTGAACCATTTTTTCAGCTACAAAATTGTTTATACTGTACAGTAACATATCTCACCATGGTAAATATTTACCATATACGAGTAAATGTTTTAAGTGAGTCTGCCAAATCAAGTAGCTCTATAAATTCAAAAATTATTCAAACACTTTTTAGCTTACAAAGCACATTTATAAATATATCCATGTGTCTGCACATGTGTGTTTTACCTTGCTTTTTCCACAACTTGAATGTCACAGAATCACAGACTATGCTGAGTTTTAAGGGACCCACAAGGATCATTGGATCCAACTCCTGGCCCTGCACAGGACTATTCCTGAGAGTCACACCATGAGCCTAAGCATATTTTCCAAGCACTTGCTCAACTCTGCCCGGCTTGGTGCTGTGACCACTTCCCTGGGGATCCTGTTTCAGTTCCCAAACAATCCCAAGGTGAAGAACCTTTTTCTAATATCTAACCTAAACCTCCCCTGACACAACTTCAGGCCATTCCATAAGGTCCTGTCAC
>JAWWEW010000001.1:71915142-71925513 GCA_035583185.1 Anabacerthia variegaticeps | reverse complement strand
GTGACAGGACCTTATGGAATGGCCTGAAGTTGTGTCAGGGGAGGTTTAGGTTAGATATTAGAAAAAGGTTCTTCACCCAGGGAGTGGTTGGGCACTAGAACAGTCTCCCCAGGGAAGTGGTCACGGCACTAAGCTTGACAGAGTTCAAGAAGCATTTGGACAATACACTTAGGTGTGATTCTTGGGCACGGTCCTGTGCAGGGCGAGGAGTTGAATCTGATGATCCTTGTGCGTCCCTTCTAACTCAGCATAGTCTGTGAGTCTGTGATCTATATTTTATTATTCATCTATATTGTAATTTATATGTAATATCTATATCTATATAAAGCAACATTTATCTTGTTAAATAAAAAGTCACAGAAAAACTAAAAAAAAAAAAACAAAAAACCCACAGGTTGAATCCCTGATGTCTTGTCTCACTTGGACTGTCTCTTTGTTCTCTGCAGCTCCTTTACAAATCAAGTGCAGGTAGAGTTCTGGGCACACAGCACTGCATGGTCTCTTCTCAAAAAACAACTACAGATTAAATTATTTCAGATTTTTTTTTTTCCCATCTGTTTTTCATGCCTCTTTCACAAATAATTTTGCCTTTAATGAAGGTAAATAGCAGAAGAGATTCTCGATGGATTTTTAGGATTCTGAAGCACTGTGACACTTCCCTGTTTTCATTTTAAGGTTTAGAGTATATCCAGATACCTCTCTGTTCAAAGGTCAGACAAAGTCCAGGAGAGATATTTGTCTTTAGAATAAACAGGCCCATCCTTTGTCTTACAAATCATAGCTTTCAGTGATTCATTAAGGTTTTTTCATGGTGTTCTGTTAAACACCTCGTCTACATCATTTATTAGAGAAAACTTGGAATTGCTATAGGGTGATCTGTTAGAAGTATATAGGTGATGTTTATCTTAGTATTTTGACCAGGATTTCGATGGCTAATTTGAGTAAGATGAAACATCTGAGAAAAAAAAAAAAAAAGAAAATTGTTTTGTGAGATGAATAGTATCCTGAAAAACTAATAAATACCTGCCAAAATATCTGTCTATACTGTAATAAACCAATAAAGTAGAAGGAATTCAGATATCACTTAGGTGTGAGTCTTCACTTTTTAATAAGCATTGCTGTTTTAAACCATGTGATTCTTTAACTTAGTTTATGCATTTAGCTTATACATTTAGCTCTTTCCATGTGTTTGTAAGCAGGTTTCCTTCTGTGTTTCAAAGAAAGTGATAGAACTGTTCATGCTGAGTTCTGGAAATGACTCACAAACATTTAGTAGTCATCAATGAAGAGATGAATGAACATGCAGGGGAAAAGTATAGAAAACAGCATTAGAAAACCCAGTAAGTGACCTACGTTCTTAAAGTTGGCATAGCACTTAAATAATCTGTTGCCATCTGACTTTACTGTTGTTTCCTCCATAAATTACAAGCAAGTTAAAGCTTGAAATAAAATTAATCTCTGGATTCTGAGCATTTTACTGCTCCCTTTGTAAAGACAGATTAGGTACAAAGGGCAAATTTGTTCATCGTGTCTCTTGAAATAAGTAACCTTGATTATTATATAAATGTTTATTTAGAATTAAAATAGTATTGAAATGGCTCCATTTCATTCACTTTCAAATTGTATACCTGCCTATTTTATTTTTTTCCTCACACTTCAAATTGCACCTTCAGTATTATGAGCTAACCTCCTTGTATAGACAAGCACACTCAGAGTAAAATATGCATTTAAAAAACTTCCTGTAGCATACAGCCAAAGAGCCTAGGCTACTGTCCAAGCAATTTATTTGACTTGCTAATAATCGAGAGGTGGAAATACTTTGTAGCCTACCCAAGGGTTTGCAGTGTACATACGTCTCACAGACAGATAGTTAAGTGATCACAATACCAACGAGTGGGTGGATAAGGAAAGACTGAAGCAAGGAAAAGAGACAGTTGGGAAAGAGGATGTGTCAGGAAGATGTGATAGTAAAGAAAGTATAGTAACTGGTTTGAGTTCTTACTGCACCACTCCCTTGATTTGCACACTGCCAAAGCTAGTTACAGCATCAGATGACTTCTAATTCACAAAGGAATGAAAGGAAAATCAGAGACATATATTGCATGGGAAATGAAACAGATGTTGCAGTAAAGAGTAAAACAACTGTAGAAAATACAGGGATGTACATCTGATAAAGAGGGGGTAAACAAATTAATCAGGAAGACCTGCAGGGAGTTAAGAAAATAAAATGAGAAAACTTAATAAAAGTCTTGAGGAAGATTACGTCATATTGATAACGGTTATAAGCAATGCTCTGCTAATTCAGAAGAAAGAAGACATGCAAACTTGCGAACCCCCCCCCCCCCCAAAAAAAAAAAATCATAGAGGAGAACTACGGAGGTGATAATATATTATTTTCTTTTATTAACAAGAACAAAAGAAAAAAATGTGTTTAGAGGAAACAGTGGGAAGCATTTATTTGATATTAAAGGAGAAGCTAATCTGAAATTAAGTTTTTAATGAACTATGCTAAGGAAGAATGTGGATTCTTGCTATCACAGAGTATATTCAAGGTTGGCATGTCCCAGATATATAATTCAAGCATAATTTAAGCTATCTTTTCATAGTGATCAGTATTCCTGAAGTCCTAATACTGGTTTTGTTCAGTAGTAACTGCCTCTATAAATTCTACCTCCAAAGGCATAATCATTGTCTGATCTAAACAATTTTGTAATACTCTCACACCGAAGTTACCTTTTCTTTAGTAGGTATGCACTATATATATTGTTTGTGTTGTAGGTCTCATTTCAGTAACCAAATTAAGAGTTTAGTTACAGTCCGTTCTTATGTACCAGTTAAGTCCATGGAGTTCTATCTAATATCAAAGGCTTCATTGAGTAAGAATCTGCCCTCTCTCTCTAACAAGTTTTTTCCCAAAATGTGGTATCTATTTATCATCTATTTAATGCCAGTGTGGCTAGACTGACATGCCTGAAATGTTTTGAACTAAAGAGGGTTAAATAATTATTGATAATAAACACGGTAAAGACATATAATCTTTCCAGCCTAATCAGAGTAGCCTAATCACTGTTGCCATATCAGAGTAGGATTAAGAATTAGCAAATCTTATTACTACAATATTTTAATGTTTATCATGTAATGGTCCACTTAACACTACAATTTTATGTATTTGGTAGGAATACATTCAGAAAATTCAGCAGAAGCTTGGGACTTTATTTGTACTTCATCTATTAAAACTGGCATAGATATCTTTAACGATCTTGGAGGAAAATGAGGAATTAGATCTATCTGTTTATAATAGTTTCCCCCATCAGGCTTCTGGTTTTTTTTCCCTTAATACAACAGGTATGGGAGCACTTAAATTCCATAATAGGGCTTTCATGGTGGATAGGAGTGGCATTCTCTATTTTGCCCTGAGGATAGCATTGTATTATATATTACATCAGCTACTTTCAGAGTTAAGCAACTTTCAGTTATGTTAACACATGTAGGTTAACAACATAGGAGCAAGTACAATTAAATAGTAGTATATTTGTTCTCTCAGATGAGTTGTTTTGATCTAAATTCTGTAAGTACAAATAAAGGTGGGGATTTACTGCCTAAGTCTCCACTGTAATTTTAAAATTACCTCTCTTTATTTTATTTATTTATTTATTTATTTATTTTTAGATTAAAAAAAAAACCCTCCTTAAACCCTTCTAGGTATAGGTATAATATGTATATTATATTGTGTAGATGATGTAGATGTAGATGCATATATATTGATTAAGATACCTACACAACTATGAGTTTTTAGTGGCATGCTCCACTGAAAATAATATAATGACTTCAGTTGCCAGAACAAGCATTGGTCTGATAAACAGAAGAAAAGAAAGAAAAAATGGACATCCCTTAAAATTTAATTTATAAATGATTTGTGCCTTCACATGTCCTACCTTATAATTCATGTATTTTGAATTTAACAACAAAGAAGGAATTTGTGAGCTTGAGTTTAAGAAATTTTAAGGATTCAAATGATTTGATAAACACAATAGATTAATGTCACTATCTTATTGTAGTTTTTGACATGTTTATATGGAATGGAGCAATAGATACTAAAATGAGTAATAAATTAATGCAAAATATACTAATATGAGTAATACCTGCAAATGGATCCATCATTCAATCCTATATTTTAAGCTCCTTAAAATGTTATACTGCCCACATTTTAAATTCTTAACATCCTAAATTCATTGTATTTTTATAGAATTGAAATTTTGCAGGCTACTTCAGACACATAAAATGGATGTTCCATACAGCAGTAAATTTCTGTTTTAATAGATACTGATATAAATAATATAATATTCTCTAAGGTAAATCCATTTACCAGAATTCACATGTATCTGCTACTGCAATCCTTGCTGGCCACAGAAATGAGCCAGAAATTAATCTCATTTAAAAATTTGAGAGCGGAATAGATCTTACATTTTATACAAGAAAGTTACGTCTGACTCAGATGTAGATGTTTAAATTTTCAACCTGCAAAGGTAAATAAGGTCCCTCAAAAGTATATTCACTTCTTCCCTGAAAGTAATTTGGTTTCTGAAGTTGTCTTCATTCTGTAGGGGAAATACCCACACTACAGATGTACAGCAACTGTTCAACCCTGGCATCATAATTCCTTACTACTGCAAATAACCTCGTTCTTACAAGGTATATTCTATTTCTGTCCACTTCCAGAAAGCACTAAGTTTCTCTGTGTTTTATAGGTAACCATGATAAAATTGAAGTTTCAAATACCATTTCTTTTTTTTCCTGTTGTTTCTAAGGGTTATTTCTCTGTTTGAGGTCTGCACTGTGATATTGTACAAGAATTCAGAGATTATTGCTAACATTCAGTGTGAGAATTAAAGAGCTCCTTTCATATCTGAACTTCTAAAGAGTGATTTTAGCATTCCCATGTCTGAGTACAAAAGGCACAGAAAAATAAGTGCAGTATTCACTTTCCCAAAGGCTGATTATTCTTCATCTCACAAGGCATTTAAAAGCAATCTGTTAAGTCTCACAAAATAACGGTGTTTACTGAGGATGCACCATTAAAGATAAACAACTTGAGAACTGGCACCATGCTTCACTGAAATACTAGAGGATTTTGTTGTTCTGTTTTTAAAGCAAGCAGAGTCATTCACACACAGTTTAATAAACTCAGAGCCATTCTCTACTTCTACCAGCAAAATGGTGATTAACTCCACTAACTGAGGCCAGGACCATAATAATTCTTTATTACACTAATTCAGTGTTTTCTTTGAATACAGATTTAGGATCAGAGATTAGGCATGCCATGATTTTAAGTGAAACTGAGGGACAGTACATTGAATTTATTTGTGGCTTCTGTGACATACTCGGAGATGACTTAGAAAAATTGCCACCCACAAGGTACAGAGCAACATTTTGTGTGTGGTATTCTGGAGCTATTCTGGAAAGTAAGGTATTGTTTATAAAATTAAATAATTCCTGTGGAAGAGAACCCAATTGCTGAACCTTTTGTGATTTATGCAAGAGTATTTAATCCTTAAAGGTACTTTGCTGGTTTAATAAATTAAGCCAATTTGACTTTGAACTAATTTCTGTTAAAGGGTCCTTATGTCTACAGAGATAACTGGAATCCTAAGCTCATGATCTCAAATTACTCCATTGCTAGTCCATTCAGCATAACTGTACATACAGAGGGATTTTTCATTTATGAAACATATTCAATGATATTTTCCTGCAAGTATTCTGAACTGTTCCTTTTTTCATTCTGATTTTTGAGATAAATGGGATGGCTGATTTTATAAATGAACTTGAAGACCAGAAATTCCAAAAGAGCTCAGATTTACTGGTAATTTATCTTGCATGCAAAGCAAGTGATGATAAAGAAGCTTATCTTTAATGTCATGCTTAGTCCAGCTTTTCCCCATTGAAAGTATACTCACTTATTCCTCTGGTCCTACTGTATTACTTATATGCAGCACCAAGAAAGTCATTATCCTCTGAGCTAATGGCAGACAAGAGTGTGAGTGTGACAATTCAAAGTGCTGTAACAATTTGAGAGGGTTATCAATATAAATTCTGCAAATACGTTATTAATATTTGTTGTTTCAATATACTGTGAATTTGGTTGCTTCGATTGCCTATCTACATCCACCACTCTCAAGTCTTTCTCCCAGTGGAAATTCTGGTGACACTGTTCATGATCATGTTTCCATGATAACATACTGTTTGTATAAGTACCTGGAGTCCTGCCATAAAAAAAAAGATTCTACGTAATAGCCATCTGTCATTAGAAAACATTAATCATGCAAATAAAGCAGCCAACAAAACCAGAAACATTTCATTTCCGTCCTGTATGGCAGCATGGCCTTTCTATCTGCTTCTCACTGAAGGCTACCTGGGTCTGCAGAAATATCACTGGGACCTCTGTAACTACTGAGTCTATAAAAAATGTTTGGTTTTGGTTTTTTCTTTCTTTTTTCACATAGTAAAAAGGGAGAGGTGAATTCAAACCGCTGGTTGAGTGTGATATGTGAAATATGTGAAAACATTACCTATGCTTTTCACAAGCAATGCACATTTCAGTCTAAGACCAGCCTGAAAAATATCTAATAATGTGTTTACAACCAAGCTAGAAGTAAAATCCTATGGTAATGCAACCAGATGGTCCAAACCAGAAAAGTATTGTTGCTTTTTATAACTTTAAAATCTTAAGAGTGACATAGGATTGCATATTGGCAAAATAGTTTAAATAATATATACTCTGTAATATATACTAGTAATGTATAAATGTTATTACTAATACTTGGTCATATACTGCATTTTAGGACTTAGTAATGCAGAAGCTTTAGAAGTAGGGCAGGATATTTTAAAGTCTGATTGCAATAGCTCTAGTGACCTTTATTTTCTAATTCAAAATATTAAATCTGCTCACCGTGTTAAACAAGGGTCTTAATACCTGGCAACCCACTTTTTACATGCATTAAAATATCAGAATTCAGATTAAATCCCTTCCCAACTATATTTTATGATCCACTCTGATTATAAGTACATGAATTAGCTTTGAAAAGGAATATGGAGTGAATAATAAAACTTGCATTTTGTCAGAGAGAATGAACTGGCAGATAGGAAGTGCTAGCACTAAGAATGGCAAATGAGTTAAATGCATTTTCAGAACTGGATGAAGCACCTGCAGAAACCCAGGCAGGGAGACAGTCCAAAACTGTGCTTCAAGTGGATGTGGAAGAATATGAGAATATGGAAATTCCACAACCAGACTGAGAAACTCTGAAGTAGTTTGGGTCCGATAAGATAGTCATAGTTCTCATGAAACCTTGAGTAACAAGTTATTGGCATTCTCATATCATGAGAGGAAAATCTGAATCCAAAGCCTGAGTTTCACACCTCAGCAATGTAAAACATGTGCCTAGAATGAACCTTTCTATAGTGAATTGTAAAGTTATTTAATTACTGGAAAGCACAATCAAATCTGGATTTTTTGTGACTTCCAAATATTGGCTGGCTGGCAGAAGGAGTCACAGGTTTATGTTCCCTAGAAAATTCTTTCTGTTCCTTGTATCAAAGTCAGACAAAATTTTGTCTTTCTCATGATCTGATCTTATTCTGGATAGGTTTGATTAAGGTACAGCACAATTCTTTTTGTACTAAAACATGCCCAACACTTACTCTGAATTACTGTTTTGAACTTTTATTTTGCCAGGTTTCTATACAAAAGCCTGGGAATGGTCATTTGATTTTCCTTAAAATGAAAACAAGTGTGTTAGTTATGATTTCAGTTCCTTTTGTCTGCCAGTGGGTAGGCATTCATGTGTGTTTCAGAGAACAAAAAAAGATACCTGCTGTGTTGCTCACAGTGGAAATGGTAAAGGAAATCTAAGAACTGCTATAGCAAGAAAAGTTCCTTTTGCACCTGAAGACTTTGAAGTCAATTTTTCAATGGTTATTTTTGTTGGATTTTGAAAGTTAATGTCTGTGAACAGGAGGGAGCCTCCAAACAAACTACAGCTTTAAAGATCTCAGAATACTTCTTTTCTCTCCTGTTCCCTAGTGCAAAATGATGCATCTAAAGCATAGGAGGTATGAACATAGGAGCTGGAATAAAGGGGAGATCTAGTTATTTGATTACACTACATGTAACAATGCTGCATGTCATAAGTCACAGCAGTTGTAGTATGGTTCTGAAAGTGGTAAACAAATTCATGGCAGAAAAACAATATAAGAAAATCTATTCAACTAAAAAGATAAAAAGATGCAGCTCCGAAAATCCCTGAGGGATTGTATAGTTCAGTCTGTTCCACTGTAGCCAGTAATATCTTGTATTGGACACTATTAAGGCAAGGTATTATATAGAACACTTTTACCAAGGTATGCTCAAAAGTCCTTATGTCACTGGGCTTGCATTGTCAATGCACTGGGAAAAAAAAAAAAAAAATCTGTTACGAGTTTTGTTTAAAAAAGTACACTGAATGTACCACTTAAAGACCGGAACTCTCAAAACTATACTACATGGTAGAACCAGAAAAATCCACTGAAGAAAGGGTTGTTTTCACATCAGATGTAAAAAAAACATGAAAGTTGAGGTAGGAAGTCTTCTGTGCTTGCTGAGAACTTCCATGGAAATCAGTAAATTTCTTCTAATAAGAAAGGGCTTAATGTGCTTAAAATAAAGGAAGGAAAAACAGAAGACTTCAATATAGTTAAGAGAGGGTGACTCTTAAAAATCTCTTGACTTCCTTCCTGGGGTGTTTAGAAAGGCCTGGAAATTATTTAGAGTATTCACTCATTAGTCACAAACTTATTTTTTTCTGTATTCATAGGAAAAATATTCACAGGACTTTCCTTGAGACAGATGTACATTAATTCCATACCTAAAAACCAGCTGATCTTTCACTTGAATTTTTTGATAAGTAGTCTTTGTGTAGAAGAAAGACACTACTCTCCTTGAAGTTTCACCTTTGAAAGTATTTTGTATCACGTAAACTCTCAAAGTGCTAGTTAGGAACCCTGTATCTTAGACAAAATCAAACACATTAGACACCAAAGACACCATATCTGCATATACAAGAAACTTTTTGATTCAAGGAAAAACTCAGGCACTGAGTCACTGAAACTCTAATTCAGCTAATCTTTCAAATGACTGATTTTTAAAAGCATGTACACCTCAGTGTAACTGTATACAAGATAATCTTTAAGGATATACAAGAACTATAGTGCAACTTCACAGTACAAACAACAATGTAAAACAGTGTCATATGATGTGACTATCTGACACATAAGCAGCTGAATAGCTTTCCGCTCCTATCATCTGCAAAACCTTTCACAGTACAAATTAATATAAACATGCTAGAGTGGGCAGGACGAGAGTTTTATACATCAAATAGGCATGCAAGTATGTAGGTAAGTTCCTTTAAGATCATTAGAAGGCTAATTCTGGAGTCCTAGTGTAATCTTGAATTTAATTGAATTCATCAATATTAAAACAGAACTTGATTAATAACTCTTTTACATGTTCTCCACATCTTGTCTGTGACTTGCGAAACAAATGACAATATCTTATAGGCAAAATATGCAAAACTCCACCATCAATTTGTCACATTCTCTAATTCATTTTAATGCAAGCCATTTTTCACCAAAAAAAAATCAATTTGCAAATTCCTAGGCATTGTTGGTTATTCTCAATGTACAGGGTGTGGTGAGGACAAGCTCAGATCTCACCCTTTGCAGTTACATCACAGGTTATCTGAAATTGTGGTTAAAGGAAAAGATTCCACAAAGAAAGAAGGAAAGTTAAATGCACACATAATCTCTGATGGCTTTTCTGTTTTCTACCTCAAAATATTTCCTTTGTACTGATATTCCTTTTCTCTACTTTAAAACTAATTTTTTTTTCCTGAGAATGTCACTGTATCAAGTGATTTCTGCTTAGTGTTGAATTTCACTGTTTGCAGAAAGCATCAGCAGTTCATAGAAAGAAAAGGTGGTTCTTTTCTTTAGCAGCTGATAGAGGGTAAAGACAGAAGTTTGAAACAAACCCAAGAAATTAAGTACACAGTGATGGAAAACCTTTCAATCTCACATTCTTCAAATTATTTATTTTTGCATTTTTCTAACTGATAAAATAAGGTGTGGCTCCAAAGGGAAAAAAAAAAAAAAGTAAGAAGTCAAACAGGTTTAAAAGAGGAACTCCAGATAAATTGAATCGAAAGTCTTAGAAAAAGTGATATTTTGAGATCTTTGTTTTTTTTAAAAAAGGAAAGGGAAGAGGGAAGGGAAGGGAAGGGAAGGGAAGGGAAGGGAAGGGACGGGAAGGGAAGGGAAGGGAAGGGACGGGAAGGGAAG
>JAWWEW010000001.1:71896962-71915042 GCA_035583185.1 Anabacerthia variegaticeps | reverse complement strand
AGGGAAGGGAAGGGAAGGGAAGGGAAGGGAAGGGAAGGGAAGGGAAGGGAAGGGAAGGGAAGGGAAGGGAAAAAAATAAAGAGAAAAAAGAAAAAGAAAAAAGACAAAAGAATAAAAAATGAAATGGAATAAGAAATTGAAAATGTGGTAAGTTGGGTGTTTGTTTTGTTTTTTTTTTTCCCCTACGTGTTGTGGATCTATTACATATTTCTGGGGCAGTGACATGTCCAGTGCACCAGAAGAGACACTTCAGCGCTGACTAGGACTACCAGTGAACGCCTGTCAAGGCCTGTCCAGGACTTGTGTTTTGATTAAATTCCATTTACTGAAGGAATATAATTGAGGTAAGAATTTTCTTTAGGTTAGGTTAGGGCAGAATTTTTTCTTGCCCTAACTGTAGTTGAAACCTGACCAAACAATTGGGCAGCATTCAGGAAGAGAGAGATTGCGCTGAACCAGAAGCAAGTGCCAGGCTGTGTCCTGGTCAGAAGCACTGGCAAGAAGACCTTATTTCTACGACAAGTCCAGGCTTGCCACATGGCTAAAGCTGGGACTGCCTAAGGAACACAGGTTGCAGGACTTTCTCCCTTGTTACAGTCTTTAGTAGCACAGAACCTAAGATGGCCCCTCTGATACAAGGGAGATGTTTTTCTGCTACTCTGCGAAAAAAGGGCAGTTCCTTCCACACAATGAGCTAGGCTTGTGAAAAGTACTCTTGAATAAATTAAATACCTTCCCCTTTAAGTACACAGTGCATTTTTAAAGGCTTTGTAGCCTGTGATATAACTACATGGCAATGTGAGTACTGAACACTCATGAACAAAGAGAGCCCTAACAAATATTGACAGACTCATAGTGAAACAAAGAACTCTGCTCACTTGTTTCCTTCTCACTACAAAGTATGAAAACATATAATGTATGACAGACGTCAACCAAATTCCTGGGATCTACTTACATTATCCAGTGACAGATATACTGAAAGAATATATATCAAACTGCAACATCCAGCTGGCAACACTAAACAGTGCATCATAGCAAATGAGAGCCATCAGCTGCCTTCTCCCCATTCTCTTCATCTAATCTAGGAGAGTCTGTTGTAACTGAAATGTAATTATGAATAAATAAGTATTTCCTGTATCTCAGAGGACCTCAGTGCTATAGACAGGATGCAAGCAGTACCATGATCACAGCAAGGCATGAATGACAGGAATGAAGTGCAGAATGGGAGAGAGGGAAGAAGGGAGGGAAAGCCCTTGTTGCTGCCAATCTTGTGACAGTACTGTAGTTATAGTGGACAAGCTAGAATCTCAGCATGATTGCTGTGGGGAATGTATACCACCTCTGTATATAATTGTAAGGTAAGGTAGTTCATACTGAATCTGTATTTATTGCCAGAAAAAACAATACTTAAAAATGCTGAAAGCCTGGTTTACATTATGAAAAAGGATACATGAATTCATAACTGTCAGACTAGTCAGACTACTTTCCTATTCACAGACCTATTGAAAATCAATTTTATTCTAGATAAAAAAGGTATGAGTAACTGAGAACATATATGTATTGTATCAGGATGAATTTCAAAATAATCTATTCTGTATATCTATATATTCTTTTATGCATGAACCTAACATATTAAAGCATCTAAAAGCATATGATACAATGCAACATCGGAGCTGGCCAAGCTTTTCATTAGCTATTTAATCTAAGAGCCTTGCTCACAGAAATAGTCACAGAAGTAGTGTCAAGATTTCTGTGCATAGATTTTTTTTCCTGTGCAAGGAAGTGATGCTACCTAAAAAGTTTTTCACATAAATCTTTACCTGTGCTTTTCAACATTGCTTGAAAAAGTTGAAAGCCCTTTAAGTATTAAGAAGTAGACTTTCAAAAACATCCTAAAGCAATAGTATCTTAACCTTTCACATTCAGGAACTAGTAAACTATAGTTGTCCTTGTCCATAAAAGGCACATTTCATTACACTATTTCAACAATTCCATAACTTACATAAACCCAAAGCAGGGGTAGTATACTGATAGATTTACACTCTAGTTAAAATTTTTCTGCATAAAAACAACAGGCTATTTCAGTATCATCAACTCAGAAATTTCTGTATATCACCATTTGGTATCCACTAAGTGTGAGTCTGAAGAGATATCAGTACCAAAACTTGCAAGCAGGATTTTTAAGTAATTTTGAAATAATTTTTAGCAAGAACTGAAAAATAGTATTGTATAAGATTTTTTTTTTAAACTCATACGTATAATGTTTTATTCTGAAGTCAAACAAAAAAAAGTAGTCTTTATGATATGTACACATGTCCTGCATGTACACATTTTAGAAAACTTCTGAGTTTTTACCTAGTTATCTTAGGTCTCTTTGACCATACAGTTAAAGGTCATTAAAAATGAATAATTTATGAGATTGCATTGAAGCATAAAACCTCAAATGTAAAGAAATAAAACTTAGTTTTCATAGATCAGCATCTTTATTCAGATTTGTTGGCCTGTAGCCACTGTGATATTATAATTGCGTAAAACAGGAAGCAGATTGCAGAAATGGATAAGTATATACCCTGAACTATTTTTCCTAATGGGAAGTGCAACTCTCTTGCCTTTGTACATGCATAATTCTCTGATTTATTAATTCCTGGATCTATTATTCCTAATCTTTATTCTCCCATGCTATTTTTGACAAATCATATTAACCATTACCTAATTAAAATGCTCAGATGTTTGGAAATGTTTATAAAGAATGATACTATCTCTATTTCAACAACATAATTTATATACAATAATTAAAAATTACCTACCTTACCCTTGGAGCTTAGAAATCAATATTTGCTACTCTTGGTTTTTATTAATTGCCGTTATGCATGTGAAAATTGTATTAATTCCACTTAAGCATCAGCTAATTGGAAAACAATAATTGGTCTTTCCTACACAGCACATTGGGTAGGAATACAGGATTGATTTCTGTTTCCAGGTAATATCAAATCCAGTAGCTGATCACAGGGAATGAACCCTTTCTTCCTACCACACTGTGTAACAATCTGATACCTTATCTTTTCCTTCTTTTTTTTTTCTTTTTTTTTTTTCTTTTTTCTTTTTTTTTCCAGTAATGCATCACATTAATATTATCAGGGGGAATCCATCTTCCATCATTTGCACATAAATGGGGCTATATCAGTTTAGAATCTCTGAGAGCTCTGGACTTATTTTGGTGCACAGATAGTTTTCAGACAGGTACTGTCTATTCATTCAATGGGGCCTCAAAGTGCGGTGATTTATCCCTTTACACTGAAGTATGACATGAGAACACAGAGGGCGATTTATTCTCCAGGATTTAGTTGAGTGAACATGTGCTGTCAAATAGTAAAATGAAGTGTGTATATTGTGTAATGGGGGAATTGAAATAGAATTTATAAACTGTCAGCTTATTGTAAAATCCTGTACAATTTCTTCTAAACTCTTCAAAAAAAAAAAAAATCTATTGCAAGTTGTTTCAGCAGCAGCTGCAGCTGTTTAAAACATGCTGGGAAGAAGCGATAATGGCAGTGCTTAGCACTTCATTACATGTCATTAATTCATGTCACCATTATGCTTCTCTATTTACACTGTGCTGGCACAAAACTTATCTCCTTACTCTCCTATAAAATCTCTCCAAGGATTATTTCCATTAACTTCCATTGTCAGATTTTTCTCAAATAAGGTTGTAACCAACAGTTAGCCTCTTGTATGGGTGTTTGAAGGCTTTTTTTCCTGCTTCTGGGAAGTCCTGCAGCTATGCTTAGGAAGATAATGGCGAGTTAGCTTAAAACATCCTCATTCAGGAGGAACCAGCATGCCCTTCACAACTGTGCCAGATTCCTTCCAGGTTTTCAGATCTCCTGTCAGGAACATAAGGTTGATAAGGTGGTAGGAAATGGTATTTCCTACATCAGGCTGTTGTTGAGTTCATCCCATCATACTGATATTAGGCATAAAAAGAGCCACATCGACTTCACCTGAGAGGAGAAATAGGACTGTCTCATCTCTCTTGAGGCTAATGCTAATGCTGTTCCTTCACTAAATTGCTCAAGAATGATTCAAACTGCAAGAGACTGAAAAGGTCACCTTGCAATGCCTCCTGTTAATGTTAGCCCAGTGAACAGTAAACCTGAGGCTAAGTACAGGGAAAATTCAAGTCCCTAACAAACTGGCAAGTAACCCTGTCAAAGGACTCACCAGAAAACTTTATATCTTCATCTAAACATAATCTTTTAACTGTTAGAATTATTACATGTGATTAATGAAGTTACATTTTTTTCACCTTTGCTTCATATGTCGTTACTACTTCCAAACAGCTGTGCTCTTTAATGTTTACCTGGCAAATCTGCAGCTATGTCACTGGGTATGTATGTACCTCTTATTTTTTGGGGGTGTTGTTTTGTTTTGTTTTGGTGTTTTGTTTGTTGTGGTTTTTTTTGTTTTTGTTTGTTTGGTTTTGTTTAATTTAAATATTGCTTCTGTGAGCAAGAAAAGGAAGTAAAAATTATCACACTGAAATTAATGTTTATCTTGTGGTGTGAGATGCTTGTGCATATCTGAAAGAAGTTTCATTTAACACATAGATTTCTGTCCAAATTTGAGACCTCAGTGAATCAATTGGAATAGGACTACAAGAAATCTACAGCAGTAAGTAGGCTAGTGCAAAAAAACCATCAAAATAGGTTCTATGTCAAGAACTATACTCAGACACTATGGCAGGCATAGGAATAAAATAAGGTATGACTCTTTTGTTTTGGTTTTGCATAGAGTTTATTCATTAAGAAAGTTAATTTTCAAAATATTTGCCTATCTAAAGATCACTTCTCCTAAATCAAATATTAAAACATTTGTGATGTTGGAGAGTTTGCTTCCCCCCAGCCCCGGAATCTTAATATAAAACATTTGTTTTCATGGAAGAAAACACAGGGTAACTTAAAGACGTGGCACTTGAAAATATCATGAAGTCTGGAAATGAAGCGGGGGAAAAAAAAAAAAAAAAGAAGAAAAGTAAAGCCCTGACTAAAACTCTGAAGCCTTGAGCTGAAAAAATACCAGGGGCACATATGCAGAATTATGGTGGCACATGAACATTCCTCAGGGGCCAGGCATGGTTTATGCAATCAGAATGTGTCAGGCTCTAATATCAAGCATATAAAAAATGTTATTTTGCAGACCAATTTATTTTTTTTTTTAAAGATAACCCCAGGTACTTTGCTTAAAGAAAAATCTGCAATATGGAAATCCCTCTATATTTGTACTGACTTTAATTATTAAAATAAATAAATAAATATATAAATAAATAAAACCTTAACACCCCCACACTTAACTTGTGTTTTTGTAATGGATTGCAATGTAGTAGTGTAAGCACAAACAATTGGCCCAAGGCAGGCAAAAGTGTTACTGTCCTTAGGGAGAGAGACCTTATAGGGTTCCAGGTTTTCAGCCCAGATGAGCTGACAGTAAATTCAGCTGAGTGGAGCAGGGAGAAAATGCATTTCCCACACATAATCCTTCTCTCAGGGATGCACAGAATGTACTATGGCTGCCTCCTGATCAGGTTATGCTAATTCAATATAATCCTATCATCCCTATCTATTGTGAAAAACTCCATCTGCTCTGAGACCTCTTTTTTCCTCACAATGCAGAAAAGGCATTGAGAGATGGAGGCCAGAATTCTATCTGTTCATTTGTAGTCAGTGTTTTTTATTGGTTGTGTGGACAGTCATGTAATAAATGATAAAGCAGTTGAGCTCATCCTCATCCAGACACACTAGCTCCCACTTAGGCTAAATTATTCTCATTAACTGACTGCTGTATTGAAGTTGTGATATGTGGTTACAATCCTTGCATAAAGCTTTTAAGACTTTTACTGCTTCCTGATCAAGGGAAAGCACGGACTGGCGTAGAGTACCATTCTTTCTCTTCTAGAAAAATACATTCATCTCTACAGCCAAGCTGTTCCCAGAGGGAGGAACAGCCTGTTCTCTGCTATTATGAGCACTTTCTATGTTTTAATCTATGTTCTTTGCTGCACAGCTGGTAGGAGCAGCAATAAGCCTAGAACTGAAGAACAGAGGGAGGTTTTCGAGTGGCATGTCAGGAGTCTAATCAGAAAATTTCAAAATTCAGTACCTAAAAGCGAGAGAAGATGAAGAAAGCCTGATCCTGCTCGAGTAGCCAAGCCAAATTGTTACTACATATCAGTGTGTTCATTTAATGAAATAATTATTCCCTTCCCCTCCCCTTCCCTTCCCTCTTTTCACTTTTTCTTTCCTTTTCTCTTTTTTTTTCCCTTTTCTTTCCTTTTCCTCACAATGTTGTTTAGAAGGATTTCAGCTATTTCATAGCACTGCATTTTATATTTTCTGAAACTTTCTGCCAGCTGTGGACTGTCCAAAATTCAGTTTTTGACAAGTTTTTACCAATATGGACACAATAGAACAGAGGCCCAGGGGTATGTTTTTGAAGTCCCTTGTTAGTCAGGACTAGGTAACAAATTCAGCATATACATTCAGAATGGACTAATGATAATGAGTGAATCAAGATTTAAGACATAAACCAATCCTTTTAAAAGTATGTAAAGGATATCCTTCCAGCAAGGGACACACCTTCAACAGATTCCCTAAGTACTTCAAAAGCCTTTAACATCATTATCTTAGAGTGATGTATGAAAGATTCCACATATTAAGAGCTACAGATATTAAGTATTAAAATTAATTTGGTTTTGTCTGCTTTTGTACATTGTGTATGGAAATATAAATGACTGGAAGTTTGTATGAGTTTACTTGTGAGTTTGGAGAGGTTATTTAATTTGTGTATCATATTTATAATGATATTGGCTCTACTAAATTAATTGCATCTCGTAATTGCAGGTATTTAGATAGAATTTTGAAAGCTGATGTATAATAGCACTGAAGACGTTTCAGCAAACTGGAGAACGTTTCAGAAGATATATATTCATTTTTAGCAATTAAAATTTCTCAATTGCATCAGTATGTGCTAGGGACTGACTGGGAAGTTGACCATAAGCCAGAAATATGCCTTTATGGTGAAAAAGGTTAATTAACAGCTGTGAGGGGAATGGCTCCTCCACTTCCACAAGCCTCTTGGGGTCTGGAGGGGATTGTAAAATCCCCACGTGGTCAGGAGTAAAGTGATGCAACACTCAAAGGCAGTTGGGTCATAGAAAAGCCCTTCATTACCTGGGCAATGTGTATTTAAGCCCTTTGGGCGGGGTTTGGGAGGTAGGATGTGACTGGGGAAGGGTTCAGGGAGTGTGGTGTGATTTGGGGAGCACAGGGGCCAATAAGGGAGCAGGAGGACCAAAACCCAGTGGGAACCCAGGAATAGGGAATGAGAGGTGATACATCCAATAAGGTCAGAACGGGAGCGGGGCTGGATACCTGAGAAGAAGGGAACAGGTCTCTTTGACTCAGAAAGTCACATGGGTGCTGGGGATTCTAGGGAGTAGAATCTAAACAGGGTAAAACCCGTACATCAAAAGGCACAGGTAATGCTGAATTATAAAGTCTCTGGTCCTTTGGAAGTTGTCACAGTGCTGCTCTTGTTTCTAGGGGTTTCTTTTTCCACGATGTGTAGTCTGGATGATCCTTCCTCTCTGTCCTCCATGTGCTGTGGCAGAAGTATTTCCCAACAGTTAATAGTACATATGCGGCATTAGGAGAAATTTCACAATCACGTTGAGGTGTGGGGGGGTGATCCTTTCACTCTGCCCAGCACTGGTGGGGTCACACCCATAGTCATGTGTTTCATTCCAGGCTGCTTCATATGAACATCAGGAAAACTTTTTATTGGGAGGGTGAGTGACCCCTGCAGCCCAAGGAGGCTGTGGCATTTTCATCCTTTGAGATATTCAGAAGCTCTTTCAATGCAGTCCTGGGCAACTAGCTCTAGATGCTCTGCTGAAGCAGAGGATTTGAACCAGATGACTTCCAGAGGTCCCTTACAACATCAGTTTTTCTGTGAGTCTGTGAGCAAAAATTCAAGGGTCTCATATGCATTCACACTAAAACAGTCATTCTTCCGAACATTCTGATTTTTTAATTAATCTATTTTTTAGATATACTGATATATTTTTTCTGAAGTAAAAGCTAACCCCTAAAGAGAAATAGAAAAATGTACATCTAAATGAAATGTATTTGGAAACCCTTGAGTTTCCTACCAAGAACTATTTTGTTAACTTGATTAAACTAAACAACTTTTGGAAAGGACATTAGCTGAGATAAGCTAAAGCTAGTGGAACAATGCCACCATCTCATCTGATCCAGCTTGTCATGCAGGATAACTGTGGCCTAAACAGAGCAGCTGACAGGACAATATCTCAGGGATAGGAAGGGAGTATGAATCATCACTTTGTATGCTCATAGTAGCTTTGTGCTCGAAATGTGTTTGCAAATGCTAATAAATGTGCAGAGGGATAGGAACGTGTCATACCTATAACAAAGTCTGTCCCTCCTGTTGAAGAGCATGAAAAGGTCTAACAGCTCCTAAATGGAATGAGTCAAATAAGTTTTCCTAGGTTACCTTTGCCAAATTGGCCAGATTCTGACCTAGCAAGGCATCCTGGAGGATCCTGTCTCTGCATTATTCACTGAGAGAAGAATCCAACAGGCAGTCTACTGCCTACAGTACTGCAAATCACCTAAATTACATAGTTATTTAGATACTGAGGCACTAGAAATGACACATCCGCAATTGACTAGAAAACCAGTTATAATATAACTGTTATCATATAACTAAGTCAAGGATACTTAAGTGTACAATTTTGTAAGTCTGGAACCCTCTACCTTTTCATGGTTTCTGACTAGTATTGGAAGTCTTTATTTTATGGAAAGAAAACCAAAATATGGATATAAGCAATAAAGACAATGGAAAAAAAATGAATTTTAAATAGTATCTTGCACAGGTAAGACTCATTATATTCACAGGTGACAATGAAAAAAGTACTTTTTTACCCTGGGGAATACAAAGTTTTAGAGACTCACTGTAAACACAGTGGATGCTGGCTCTATTCCTTCCTTGTATAAAATCAAGTATGTGCACACGTAAAAACAACGCATAAAACACAGACATAATATAAAAATGACAATATTACTGGGTTAGAAGGAAGGTCTGTCTAACCTATTATCTTTCCTCCTACATTGACCACTACAGATATAAAAGAAATAATAATGAATAAGAAATACAGCGGTACTTTTCTAGAATACTTACTTGTCTTTCAATAATTTGCAATTCACAAAAGTGATGGCCTTGTTTCTTCATGGTTTTCCTTCTAATAAATTCCTCCCTTAAGCTTCTATCTGGTAGTATCATTAATGATGGAAAATATTAAGAAAGCCTAATTATAAGCATTGCTTTTATGCTTCTATACAACAGACAAATGTTATTAGTCAGAACTCCATTAAAAAGTAGGTATAATGCCAGTGAAATTAGGCTTTCTAGAGAATTGTTCCTAGCTGTCTAGTTTCACCTTCACTTTCAGGAAACTCTTCTAACTTTTTCAGACTCAATTTCTCATTCATGACCTGCTAAAAACAGCTCTAGACCTTGGCAAATCTCTCCCTGCTGTCATCAAACTTCCAAAATACTAACAGACCCCAGTTTCTCCTTAAATTCATTTTGCTGTCACCTCAAAAACAAATTTCGCCTTCACTACTAAAAAGCTTGGAGCTGTTTCTCAGTGTACCCTAGAGCAAATCAGTTGGGCAGCCAAGCAAGCAGTCAGATTTCCTTTCCTAACCAAGAGCCTGTAATGAAAAGATGCAAAGGAGGAAAAATAGTCATACCCTTCCTGTCTAAACAGTTTCTGACAGCTCATTATAATTATTGAATGTCAACGGTGAATTCAGCCATATGCAAATATATGGACAGAGGTGGTTCCTGCACAAGATTCAACTGATTCAGAAACATAATGAAGCCTCAAATAAGATGGACTTAAGTTAAACAACGTAAAAATATGTATGCATGCATTAATGTACAAGAACATGGCCACTACCTTAAAATTACTTTTTAAAATATAAACTTGAGCAATAGATCTTATCAGACCTTACATTCTGTCCCTTCTGAATAAAAGTACAATATAGCTTTACACTAAGATCAGAGCACAGTATCAGTTTGTCTATGACATTTAAATGCTCCAGAACCTTTGTCATTGTCAACATTTCTACAAACACCTGAGAAGATTTAGTAAGGAAAAGATGTTTAACACAGAAGTACCTAATTGAACATAAAACATATTTCTCTTCTATTTATATTCATCATTCAAATCAAACTGTATAAAATGTGGGTAACAGTAATTTTAATTATATACTTGCACATTAATCCATATCTTTCTGGTACATGATATTTTTTCCCAAAATATTTCATTTTTACTTGGAACACATACTCAGAAATACCAGTGTTTAGATCAGTTTAAAGTATTTTTTTTTAGAAATTACAGCTTGTCTTTATTATTGTTCTAAGGCGCTTTTAGTATGTCCAGTGTCTTTTACCCCCTTTATTCAAGTAATCTCTATAGGCATGCATGAAAACAGATGGTCCAAATATTTCCTGAAAATCAGCTTCCACTGGATTTTCATGTGCAGACAGTGAATTGAATGCGGTACCTAGAAACAAGGATGAGGACAAACAATGTGTTAACTGCAAGGGAGGCTTACGCATCTTTAAATTTAAAAAGCCGAAGTGGCCTGTAAATCTACCTGAAATTCTCTGCACCTTCGGGGCTTCAGCCACATACATGAGAAACTGGAACTTAAAGTCTGAAACATTTCTTGGGTTTACATATAAAAGTATTTCTCTTGTCACTCCAGAGCAGTGATTTTTTTTATTAAATATTTCTATATTCTAAAGAAATGGCACAAACTACCTCTTTACCCTTCAGATTACTTCAGTGTCCTCAGTGTTCACCTTGATACTGAATATGAGCTGTAAAAAATCTTTATTCCTAATTTTTGGGACTGGTATATTTTCAGTAATAACTTGAGATTGATGTGGCATCAGTAATGAGATATGTTCAGGCACTCGACAAATTTTCTCTATTTGGAGTCTTGCATTGCTTGAGTCATTAAGAGGTTTAAGACTAGGGATTAATTTTTTTTGGCTTTTTTTGTGCTTTTTGTAGCCCCCAAACAGCAAAGAAGCCGTGTTTGACACAAGTAGTTATATGGTTCAGTCCCTTTCAAAAGATTTTTGCCTGTAGTTTTAAGTAGGTGGGGCTTCTCAGATGCTAAGCAGGTTAGAGAAAAGCTGCTGAATGAAAGTTTCTAAACTCTATAATGGCAGTTCATGGCTTGCTTGGTTTCATCTATGTAGCATGTAGAAGACATGGACATGTCATAGGAAATTTGTAGCAGTATCTTTGAGAGCATTCATAAATTTTAATCCCACTCCTTTGCTACAATCACAAAGATCTTCTTCCCCTGGTTACTTACAAGGAGAGGAAGGTTACAATAGTCTTTATGTCCCCTTCTTAGAATAACTGTAGACAACCCTACTGCTGCAGTGTTGTTGTGGTAGGTAGTCCATGGTAGAATACAGCCTAGTTTTATGTCAGTGACAATTATTAAGTTTTAAAGTTTCAAGCTATTTTTAGCTGCTCTGTTAAGGAAACAACTCAGCAAATATATTTTGATATGAGGCAATTGGTGTTATTTGTTGTTTATTTTCATGTGAGGACCTGATCCCATGGTAGCTTGTGAATACACAGGGTCAAGAAAGAGAGGGCAGTAATTGGAGATGGCAGATTTGGTTCATTAAGGATTTATTTATTCTCTGTATGCTGGTGTTTGTCAGCATCTTCACCATATCTGTTCCCTCTCTAATTCAATGTCTGTTCCCATCAGTGCTTTTCTTATTCTTATTCAAGGATAAATAGACTGACAGGGTGTACTGGCAACAGAGCTGATCGTGCAATCTAAAATAAAAAGAAGACAGTGTATGTTTCTGTTGCTATTTTTAAATGTAAACTTCTGATAAATTTATCTTTGCAAAAAGATAATTCCTATTTTTTCATGCCCTTATAATAATGGAAACAATTATCACATATGTACTGTATTTTGAAATAAAACTCTTCTATTAATTCTGACATAAAGACCAAATTAAGACATACAAACAAAATACAGAAGAGATGTAAGAGAAATAGCAAAAGAGTATATAGCAATATCGGAGCAATCAGTATAGGCCTTAAGTGTTATTTCATAGCCAAATTGTTAAATACAATACACATTCTCTTAAACTTCCATCCATTTATGTATTATATATATCATTAACCCATCCTATTTCACTGGCAGCATTTATACTTCCTGCTGAGATGTGAAGATGAACCTCTATATGTTTAAATGAAAAGCTATCTTGTTTAGTTCCTTGTTCTTTAGGGAGATTGGGAACACAAAAAAAAAACAAAAACAAACAAACAAAAAAAAAACCGAAACAAAAAAAAAAAAACAAAAACACAAAAAACCAACAACAAACAAACTAAACAAAAACCCCAAACCAAACAAACCAAAAAACCAAACAAACCCTTCCCCCACAAAAAAAACCTCAAAAAAAACCTCAAAAAAAAAAAAAATTAAAAGACCAAACAAGTCAAGGGAAAGTTGTGCAATTTCTTAAAAAAAAGATCTAGCATATTGTAAATTCAACTAAAAAACTTCATATATAATATGAACAACAATAATATCACAATTAAAAATTAGTCCAAAATTTAAAATAAAGGGATATTGAATAATATCTTTTTAACAGGAAATATATTTTGACTATAGGTGTAGCTTAGGTATTCCTACTTCTACGAGCCATATGGAGTGAAGTCTTTTTGAATAAGTATACAAACATTTCTAGTGCAATACTGAGAAATGTGCTCATTGAGAATAGTTGTTCCTCTAAACAAAGTAGCTGAAATATTAATGAATGGAGAATAAGGGAAAATTAATTGAAATTGACACCAAATATTTGTAGAATTTTCTGTCTAATTATTTTCTCTATTTTATTTAGCTTTGCAAACATTACTGAAGCCATAGGATGCTACAAATTCAAATATAGAGAAATTTCTAGGACTCAAACTTCAGTATAGAGAATTATAAAATTAACTCCTATAATTATTTTTACAGGACACTGGCAATAAATAAATATGCTTAAGTAAAGTTCAGTGTTGGAAATCTCATACACAGAGTACACTTTTTGAGTATCGTCATTTTAGGCAGATTATACAAATACATAGGGAATTTCTAGTTCTATTTTCTTGGAAGAGTGAAATTCGAAAAAAAAGGGTTTTTTAATATATATTTTAAGACAAAGCTCATGTTTACTAAAGCTTTGGACTACATCTTCAAGTACCTTTTTTTTTTTCCATTAAAAGCATTGCATCCTATGAAGAGAATCTTGAACAAATACACATTTTCCTCGAGTTGCAGAGTCTTTCTTACTAACATATAAATGTCAAAAAAAAAGGTGGAGAATGTTTCTCATTTGTCATGGGCCTTGATGCCTTTAAAGTTAGTTGGCAAGTTAGAAAATGCTCAGTTGGGCCTTCGAAATCCAGCATATAGATATTTGTCTGCAAAATTTTCTTTATTTGGATTAATTGCTTTTGAAAATACAGTGCAAACTCCAACAGTCAGTCACATAAAATTTCTCCTTCCCTTTAGAAATCTGTCACTTGTTTCACCTTTCAGCTAAGGATCCTCCTTTCCTTCTTGCTCTTGTGTTCTTCTTCCTAAACTTAATAATGCACACAGCTTGACATGCATGTCTTTTCTCTAAATCAATTTAATTCTGTCCAAAATGAAACCTCAGCTCTTCTGTTAAGTTAAACTCCTAGTAGATTTGTATGATGGATTGACCTTGGCTGGACACCAGGTGCCCACCAAGTCTCTCTATAACTTCCCCTTCTTAAGAGGATAGGGGGAGAAAATGCAATGGAAAAGCTTCTGGGACAAGGTGAGGGCAGAGAGATTACTCTCCAGTTACCATCATGGGCAAAACAGACTCCTCTTGGAATTAGTTTAGTTTATTGCCAGTTAATACAGATTAGGATAGTGAAAAATAAAAGCAAAACTTAAACCACTTTCATTTCACCTCCCTCTTCACCTATTCAACTTCTTTCCCAACTGTTCTGCTTCCTTCCCTTCCTCAAAAATCACAATAGGATGGTGGGTGAGAGTTGGAGTCACTACACAAGTCTGTTTCTGTCACTCCTTGTTAGACACCAGATCATTGATTATTAGGTCAGAACCACCTTGTGGGGATGCATGTGCATGTGTGGAGGGGACAGAGACAGCTCAGACCTCAGAGAGGTGGGGTGGTGTCATATCCCTCATGGCAGGTTCTGGAGCCCACATGGGAAAGCCGCAGAGCAGCCGTCAGTCACAGACAGCCTGTGAAAACTATAACACCCCACAGCTCCTGGAGCCTCTGACCCAACTCGGATTGGCAGGGACAGTGAGAACTCAGCCCCTCACCCTGGCCCGGGACTCTGGAGTGTCTGGGGGGTCAGGGGCCCCACCTGGGGGGTTTGGCTGTAGAGACCAGAGCAGATAAAACCAGAGGTTTTGGGGTGCCACATAATGTGACCCTGTCATCTGATCCTGTGAGAGCCAATCTTCCACAACATTTCAGTGGTAGCTATCTGTCTCTCCCTCTTTCTCCTTCTCTCTCTTCTTGCTCCCTCTTCTTCTTTTTCTTTATCCCTTTCTTGATCCTCTGGGTGGCCTGTATCTGGAGACATTAGATTTGACTTAAGTGTTGTGAATTGATTGATTGTGAATTGGGTGTTGTTGGTGGTGGCACATTTTGTCTAGCTTGTGTAGTGCCCTTTTTGAACTTTTGCCAAGTTCCCATATTTGTTCCCCTAAATTAATAAAGAAATCCTTTGGGAACAAGTCCATGGCTTATTCTTTTCAGGTTTTCATAAGGTATTAAAGAATTATATATATATATATTTAAGTAAAACTCTTAGCAGAGCCCATGAGCCTGCAGCTTCAGGGCTGGAGTGTTACACTTCTTCCTCACACTCATCGCCTGCACCAGCATAAAGTCCCTCCTGTGGGATACAGTTCATCATGAACTACTCCGTTGTGGGTTCTTCCCATAGGGTTTTGCTTCAAGAATTGCTCCAGCATAAGTGCTCTCAGTGGACTGCAGTCCTTCAGGAAAAGTCTGCTGCAGTATGGGTTCCTTACAGGCCTCATCCCTGCCAGAAGTCTTCCCCATACTTGCCAGGAGTCTGCCCCTGTGCAGATTCTCAGTGATCTGCAGTTCCCTTCAGGTCATATCCACTTGATTTGGTGTGAAGTCCTTCATGGTCAATGGAGTTTGTATTTGCTCCACTGTGGTTCTTCATAGGCAGAATAAGGATAACTTGCTTCGCCATGGTCTTCTCTGAGGGCTACAGAGGAATCTCTGCTCCAGCATCTGGAGCACCTCCTGCTTGGTGTCTCTAGGACTATTTCTGACTTTTTTCTGTCCTTTCTCTCTCACAGCTAGTACACAGCTTTTTACCCTTTCTTAATGATGTCATTATAGGGGCCCCACAAACATCACTGGTTGGCTAACCTTTGTCCAGCAAAAGGTCTATCTTGGAGATTGTCAAAACTGGCTCTGCCTGGCATGGAGGGTGCTCCCAATGCCTTCTCACAGAAGTCATCCCTGCAGCTCCCCCCACCATTAAAACCTTGCCACACAAACCCATTAAATTTTAAAATAGCCTTTATCCTTGTTAAATTAATAAAGTCATATTCTATCTCTGACTCCGGTTATAATTTCTCCTCAATAGACAAGTGCTCCAACTCTGGACCATCCTCATGGTTCTCACCTTGGTTCGTTCCTGTTTAACAATGTCTTAAACATCTGACAACCATAATAAAGAGGTTACCAAGCTCTTCCTATCTGTCAAAATGAAATATGATACGCAGTAGAATGCATTCTAAAATATGAAAGAAAAATGTAAAGCTCAAATTTACAACAAAAGTTTGAAAATCAAGATGACTTATCCTTGTATAATTAAGATGAAAATTAACCACATATTGTGGATAATATGTTTTAGATACTAGATTTATTGTTCTAGTTGAAAGTATATATTCCTATACTGTTCATAATAACAGCATAACATCTGGTACAAGTGCAATAGAGCAGGAGAAAGATGACTCTTGATACAATACATGTCTTTTTGATGGTCAAGTTTAAAACACTGATTTTCCTCAGACTGCTGAAGATGAAACTGCAGTATTTTCCTGCTGATATTGGACAAAACAGTGGCTGAAAAAGACCTAGTCTTAGGAAAGTAGCATGCAAGCAAATGATCACTGTGCTTCAGAACAGCTTTTATTCTTAGCTCTGTACTCTCTTTTTCTGTTTCTAGCCTCTGCTTCAAATGATTTAACTACTTTTAGGACAGCAATCCCTGTGCTTTACACTTTCAGTTAAAATAGCTGAAATATTATCACATATCTCTCCCAAATGGCTGTGAAAAGTTTGTGGAAGGTGTAAGGTGGAAACAAAAAGGCACTTGATGTTTACATGATGCAGCGTCACATAGCAGGCACAGAAGATAACTAACTCCCAGACAGCTCAATTTGGAATAGAGAAATTTAACTTCCTTCTGGGAAAGGGAATTTGAAAACAATAATCAATAACAAACCATAAAACTGACCCAGCAATATTTATTGAAATTAACTATTTTCAATGTCATTTGATAAGGTTTATCCAGCTTTTCTTTCCTTTTCTTTGGGGGTTGAGAAGAAGGAATTTTATTATGGCATTTTAGAATATCTCATACAATCTCGAATATATATATTTATGAGATTGAAGTAGCCAAATTCATTATTAGTGTCACATTTTTATTTAATTTCTTTTTTTATTAATGTAAGAAATTCTGAGCATATTTTTTTCACTGCCCTCTAACAAATAAGGAAAAATATGTTTTATTTCTGTTGTTGTACTTTAAAACTAAAATTCAAAGACACTTGTCAAAAGCTACTTGTTACTGGGGGTTTTTTTAAGTCATTTATTATTGTTTCAATTCCTTCAGGCAGAAGACAGTTTGTGTTATACAATCTATTTATTAAACTCAGATATTACTTTTGCCACAAATGAAACAAAAGTTGAAAGAAATCTGAAAAATTTATATTGTAAAATAGATTAGATCTGGGAATTATATCTCAAATTGATATCTTAGTAAATTCAGTGGTTCATTTAAAAGAGGAAAACTTGAAGATTATAAAAGGTCAAAAACATTTAAAATATCCTTATGACAAGCTCCAGATAAGATCTTAGAGGTCTGAAGTAAGGCTTAGGTGGAATGGAAACAACTATGTCTAACACTGTGACCTAAACCCCTGATTCAGATCCTGCACATTCCTACAAGTTGTGTTAATGTAACGCTTTGCAAACATTCTTAAAATTGTACAGAAGTGATGCTCTGAGTCCTGATGAAGTTGAGTGTATTGTCATTGACACATTGGCATAAATCTAAGTGGACTCTGCAACTTATTCATCCTGTCCAAGAAACTCTTTGTAACAATTGTCAAAGCATTCCTATTTGCCTAAATATTTGAGCTCCACCAAAATGAAGTATGGTTGGTTTCTTTCCTGCACAGCTGGGCTTAGTCTCCCTTTCTATTACTGCCTACTGGATGAAATATTTGTCAGGCAAATTATTGTTTCTCATTACTGAAGAGATTCAAATTTTCAGAGCTCTATTTTCCAAAAATGCTTTGGTAACTAAATCAAAGTTAAGCTTGAAAATCAGAGAGAGACTGCATGCTCTTCTGAATTTGCCTCATTGTGCAATGAATAATTTTTCACTATGCAGTAAAAAGTTCAAGGTTTTAGAGTAATAAAAGCTAAGTAAGAGGAACATAAACCCAGTGAATACTAAATTGTGTGTGGGAAACACAATCTTTGGTTTTCAAGTAAACCCACACCAGACTGGGGGATGATGAGAGGATGAGATTGTCTGGGTTTTTTTCTTCTGAATTCTGTATTTTGCTCTCCACCCTCCAACAAACAAGCAAAAAACCCAACCCCCGCCCCCCCCCAAAAAA
>JAWWEW010000001.1:71851989-71896678 GCA_035583185.1 Anabacerthia variegaticeps | reverse complement strand
AAAACCAAAACACAACAAAAAAAAATCCCCCAAAACAAAAAAATATCACAAAACAAAAACAAAACAAAAAAAAAAAAAGAAAAAGAAGTTGAATTGAAGAGAGATTTCTCAACCCCAGATGTTAGAGAGTAATACTCTTTCTTTTTCCTTGTCTGAACTGGTAAATCTGTAACTGTTTACTGGAGATCATAAAACTTCCCAGAAAGGAACATTTCCTCTGCCCTGCAGGCAGAATTGTTTCTCAGTTAAGGTGTTTTCCTGAAACACAGGAAAATTCAGTTTCTGTTCCCCAATAGCTTCATTGGAAGTTCAGTTTGGGTCTCATTTGTTGGGCTGAGAAGTGAGGTGGGAACATTTACCTACTGTACAAAGGAAAGGAATTAGTGTTTTTCCTCTGTACTTTAACATTGTTGTTGCTAAGGTTGCAGGCAGGTGCCTGAGGTGTACCTACCAGAGGAGATGATCAGAACTTACTGAGTGTGACATGAGGGAAGACTGTAGATGGCAAATAACAGACTAAGAAGTTACAAATAGTATTGAGACACATTGCCAGGTCACAGACAGTTCAGGGAGAGGCGTGTAAGAGACGGCTGATCTTTAAGGGGCACATAGGGACCTTTTGGGAAAAGGAATCAATCTCACCAGGCCAGAGAAAAACAGTAGTATTGCTTCTGGGGAGTCAGGAGGGAAGAATCAATTGTCTTTCAACCTGAGAGATTCAGTTTGTTCTTAAAGATCCCCTGTGAAACTTGTATCTTCCTTAGGTGAGTGAGCAAAACCAAACTCTTGTCATGTTTCTCAAGTAGACATTTTGCTAAATATCATAAAATTCATAAAACCTCAGTACCTTAAGTCAGTATCTAAAGCATTCTGAACTGAAGTTCCCTTCATTCTAAAATGTTACAGAGCCTTAACTTCTGTATAAATTGTATAATCAACCGAGAACCCCATTTAGATATCTTTAGGGAATCTGGGTTAGAACTGTCTCTTTTTGCACTTTAGATTATTTGATTTTGGCCTTTATTTCATACAGCTTTTGCATATGGAATTCCCAGTGAGAGAACCATAGGTGTGTGCTTTGTATTTTTATATTTGTCATAAGTAGAACAATAAATAGCTAAGCAGGTATTCTGCTTTGTTAAATAATTATTGGTAATTTTAGTATTTTTGTCAGTGGAGGTTTTTAGTGCTTCTCATTCCCTTTTACTCAGTTATGCTTACAGATACAATATTGCTGAGTGCTTTTGTCTTTCCCTTCCTTTAATTTTATGTTTAAGAATTTTTTTGTCAGCTTTCTTTTTAGCTGTTTATGAAAATAAGTAGTAAATACTAAAAGAGATAGAACATCTGTTTTGTACTAGATAGCCTGACAGCCTCAGCAGTATGGCTTAGTAATAATATATTGGCACATTCTTCACTCAACTTGGACATGGTAGATCAAAGAGAGACAATAACTGCAAATTACAACTTTCTAATCTTCAGGTATTTCACCCCAGTGCAAAATAAGAACATGAGATGCAAGCTCTAACTCATTCCTTTGGAGAACTCAACACAAAAATTTTCTTTTCTGTTCCTTCTTCATGCTTTTATTACAGTGTCCATATCTCATGTAATGTTTCTTTGAAATTCATCCTACTGTCCCATATTCCTTGAGCACATGGGGAGATGCTAGGCAGGAGATGGGGGACTAGATTCTGCCCAGTTTTTTTTTTTTTTGTTTTTTTTTTTGTGTTTTTTTTTTTTAAATTCTGTATTTCACCATTAAAAGAAAGTAAACCTCAGAAATGTCAGCATATTTGACAGTTATATATATATACATTAGAGAAGAAACAGATTGTAATTTTTTACAAAAAAAGATGCAAGCTTTGTTCTGTATTAAGGTGATCTGGAGGGACAAATTACAAAAACAACAACAATAAAAAAAGGAAAAGGAAGGCAGTAATTGTTTGGAAACCATATGACTAAAGAAATAAAGTAGGGATAAATAATATTAAATGCTATATAGGTCTGTTTTGTGCTCTTAAATTCTTTGTCTAACATTCTTCATCTAACATTAAACCTTGTAGACATAAAGGGGTAACAATACCTATGAAGGGAAATTAATCTACCAATTATTTTACACTTAACCAATGGCTCTATGTATTATTGTCTTTTTTTTTGCTGTTGTTGGGGTTTTTTTTGTGGTTTTTTTTATGTTGTGATTTATATTAAGCAAAAAGATTTATATCAGAAAAGAAGGCTGCAGTTACATAAATGAAGGAACAATGATTTTTTTTTTCTGTTGTTAACACAAAAATATTGATCACCACTGACCTCTGTGGTCAAAGAAACACAGTCCCACAACACGTCTTTGAATAGTTGGGAATATGAAAGTGTTTTCACAGAAATCAATACTAGAAAGAGAACACTAGATGTTGCAGATGAAGGTATTCACTTGCATGGTATGTCTGGATAGTTGGTAAGGTATAACAATGTTATGTGGTTAAAACACTTTGTAGTTTCTAGGCATTTTGCTAAGGGTAACTTTTAACACATCTGTCTCTCTAAACACTATAAAGAGGATTGGAAACAAGCACACCATTCTCACCAAAGCAACTTACCAGTTATTCCCTTCATTCCTTTTCCCTGCCTTGAATATTCCTTAATTACTTCATTTTTAAAAATATCTGCATCGTTTTGTTAGTCTATCCATAATGGATGAGTTTTCTTTGTGGTCATAGAAACAATCACCTCCTCCTCTTCAATGTCATTTTAGAAAGTTTCTTTAGTTGCCCTAGGCTTTTATGAATTGAACCCAGATGTCTTTTCTCTTTGGAGTTGTTGAACATCCTGAACTAAATGTGTCCCTTGTGCAATAGCTGAGTGGAAAAAAATGTTTTATTTCTGTGTTGATACCTTTCAGGGCTTTTTAAATGCTTGTTGCAAAAGCAGCTTTATTTAGGTACAAAATTGTTTTTCCATATTAAAAAAGTAGAAGAGAAACAACAAAACAAACAAAAAAGACAAAACCAGAACGCTTCAAGCCATAAAAATACAGAGATAAGTACTTAAAATATTCTGTGGTTTGGGGCATTTCAAGCTCAGAAGACCAAAACAGATATAACTTGAAAGGGGCTCATCAATGCTGCCCCACAAGCTTTCATTCAACCAAAGCCTGGAAACAGCCACCTGGCTACACTCAGCTCTACAGGAGACGAATGACTGCTCTGTGAGACTGAATAACAGAATGCACTACTCCCTAATTATGAAGCAAATCTATTTGTTGCTTTTGACTTCTGGCAGGATGATGCTCTGCTTAACAGCTTTTGCGTATCTCACCCTCTTCTACAAGATACTTGCATTCTCCAGACTGGCATTTTTGTTGCCCCAGCCTTGCTTTTGGCCCTGTGTCCCTGTGCCCTGTTTCACCTGGTGAAAAGAACTTTGAAAAAAGAACCTGACTTAGGCTCTTGCATTGTGTTACTAACCACAGCATATGCATTTGTCTATCCCTGAAAAGATCTGAATGCTTGGAAATCAGTTCTCAGTCTCAGAACACTGAGTAACAAAACCTTGATGCACTCATTTCTCATCCCATTTGAAAGTTTGCCTAACTTTTGCTGTCAGCAGTTCTTCTTAGTGCAGAGAAAGACAAAGAAGTCCCTTTAACTTGTAAATTATTAATAATTCTAATATGAAATATTAGACCCTTTTCTATGATACAATCTAATCCATAAACCCTTTAATTTTTGTGCAGCTTAACATCTTGATTTTTCTTTTCTTACCTGTTACACTGTTGCTTTAATTCACTTTAGGAAAAATAAAAATAAAATTAAAAAAAAACAATCCAACCGAACAAAAAAACCCCCAAAACAAACCAACCAAACAAACAAAACCAAACCAAGCTAAAAATAGTGTCAGACTTATCAAAGAACCTCTTTTAGCAGATGATTTTCTGATAAGAACAGTGGCCATAATCACATGTAATGCATTTAGTTTAACTCTGATTTCAGCTAACAGAATCTGACAACCTTTTGCAGAGTCTCTTGTTCCTAATTGTGCTACAGCTATGACTCTACTTTTATTATATTACACATGATACTGACATATTTTAAACGGCCTAGTAATTACAGTAATGCCCTTAGGCTACTGCTAATTTCAACTTCAGCTTTTATCTAACTTCACTTGGAGTGTGTGTGCATGTGGAAACGAAAACAAATGGAATCTTCAGCAGTTTGTCAATTTAAAACCATTCCAAAATAATAATTCATAAACTAATCCTTAGAATAACCTAAAATTGCCAAGCTGTCAATAATCAAACACTGTTTAATCATAACTATTTCTCAATAGATAAGTGAATATTAATCAATCATCTTAGCTCCTCAATGTGCTCATATGCTTGCCCTTTTTTTTTTTTTCTTTTTTTGCCCTGACTCAAGAACAACATCAGCAGAGTAGAAACGATGTAATAAGTTGATTTTCTGGATAGAAAACTGGATCTGATAATCCACAAGCTACTTCTGCTTCTTGACAGCATATATGCTGTAGGAAAATTTAAAAAATAAAATCAAATTTGTATTCTCAATGGATTTTTTTTAAAGAAGAAAAAATGAAAAAGGAAAAAGCCAATTCCAAGTCAAGCACCTGAAACAAGTTACATTGGTCATGGTAAATATATGAAGACAAAATTAGTTTTTCTCTTCCTCTCCTTCATATATCGAAGTATACAAAGACCTGTTTGGGTTTTTGTTTTTTTTTTAATCCTTAGAACTTTATAAAAATACAATCTTAAAAAGAGTTTCAATGTACCAATTTTTTTGTACTCAGCTGGTATTTGCAAAAGTGAGTAATCACAATGTGTATTCATACCAATGGTGTTTGCTTTGTTTTCTAAATAATAACTTGAAAGCTTTTCATGCTCCTTCTCCTTTTCAATGTCATGTGAAACTATTCACAACAAAGCAAAAGATGTGATGAAATAAGGGGAATGCATACACAGTTTCTTTGTTTTCCTTGTCTCTATACACAAGATGTAGTTTAAATTTGTGAATCTGACCTCCAACATTATTTTCTTTAAATTATAAAAGAAACAGGCTTTCATAAATTTTTGTGGTTTTCCATATATATAATCTAGGTATGAATCTGCTGACTGACAATAACAGTATAAACTCCCTCTGACATTGTTGGATGACTTCTGTCTCCATATGTGGGAAAGATTTTACATATTTATAAATATGTAGCTAGATATGTAATGAGCATCTGGTAGAAAATATATTTATTTTTTTTTTTAACTCTGAACTTGCTGTATCCTAAAGCATTCAAAATATCTTTTATAGCAGCTCTACAAACATGAATCACCAAAGCGTTAGTGTGAAGAAACCCAGGAGGACTTAAAAAGAGGCAAAAAGGAGATGGAAGCAAAACTGCTTATCTCTAGTCACTTTTAAAAGTATTTAGCCTTAACTTTCTGAGGTGTAGGCTTCACTCTGGAAATTCAGGGATTATTCTGTACCAGGAAGGGTATGTCCATTTCCTTTTGTAGAGAATAGTAAGTCACTACAATTATTTTCTACAGGTAGTGATTTAATTGAAGCAGAAGTTGGGAACTCAGAAACATACATTATGCCTACTGATTTTCTGCTCGCATAATCAGTTTACAATACTTTTACTGAGGTATAAATATCGAAACTTGAGTACTGGCAGACCTCTTTAAAAGCTTATCTGCTTTGTCACTAAAATAAAAAGAGATGATTTTCAGAAAGCTAATGACAAAGGAAGTCGGAAAGTATGAGTCAGCTATGATTTATGAAGGTGCAAACAGGTACTTATTCTGAAACTTAAAGAAAAAAGAATCTGTCCTTCTTTGTCAAAGACTGAATTAGTGTATACTTTAAAGACCTCATACTTCCTATGTTTTACTTACAAATTTAGTTCCTTCTGTCAGAAATTCTGCAAGTAGTGAGGACTCTTGTTCATGCCATCCCTGGTCTTCTATATTGAGCTGTGCTTCAGTGCATGAATAATATATGTGTGTGCATGTACACATGCACAGAACATCCTAAAGGTCATTCCAGGGGAAAATGTATTCTAAAATGCATGCCTTGCCTTGCAATTAGAGACGTATTAAATTTCTGTCAACTGACACAGGTATACAGAAAGATTATTTTTAGAATGTTGATTGCTTTCAAATATGGTGCCGAGTAAAGAGCCTGAGCCATTTAAATAACCATTAAGAAAACATGGGTAAAGGGAGGAAGGAGAAAAAGCATATAAAATCACAATTTTATGATACTGCTTTTCAGATGCCATTTGAAGATCTCTGTATCACATGTTTTTATAATTTTGCACCTTCGTAACAGCTCAAAGCATTTTTGTTCATGTGTTACACTTTCTGTTAGCAAAAAATCTTTTTAATTCACAGACAGATGATATTAATGATCCACATTACTTTCCAATTAAAAAGAAAAAAGTGCATAAACAACTAGATATATCTCCAAGGCGAAACATTTTTATAATCCTTTATATAAGTTAGTTGTTTTGATATCCCCACTTTGTGACACCTGTGCCTGATTGCAGATGTGCATTTAAAGCTGTGCCAGGCTGATCCTAAAAGGTAGTTAATATTTCCATCCCACTCAAGAAAATGACAGCAGTTTCTCCTAGATGTCTATAAGCACAATTTCATAGGTATATTTTTCATGTTGTTATGAATTATAGAAATAGGCTAAATAATTAATATTCTTGAGTGATTCTTTTTTGCTATAGATAGGCTGATATGACCAAACAGAGAAGTTAATAAATTGATACCAGAATCACCTGTTCATGACAGTTGAGGCACTTTGCTTCAGTTTTTGTTTTGGCACAAAATCCACATTTTGAACTTTTCAAAATGTTTTCAAATTCTTGTGAATCAAATAATAAGAATAAAGTATTTCCTGTGGGACACCTGAAGCAATACACCTAAATAAGAAGCAATAATGTATGCATCAATAGAATTTTTAAGTATCTAGTGTTTATCTAACACCTCTAAGGTGATTTTTTTAAGTCTGTAGTCCCGCATTTGGTTTATTATTATCTTTTATTTTCCAGTATTATCAAATGCTTGTGTTCAATTTCCATCCATTCAAAAGTATGCTGGATGCATCTTTTGGCATTCTTCTTCTATGTCTAGACAGTTAGACTAGATGAAGGCAATTGGGCTAGATTTAATAAGTTGGACCAGATGGTCACTGTAGGTTCCTTCTAAATCAACTGTTCTACTCTGTTCTGTTCTATTTTTCTGACTTTGATCAAATTATTCCTGTATTAGCAGCTCTTCGTTATGCCTACAATAAGACACACATCCAGATGACTGTCATAGTCTATTCTGGCCTTAATTGTTATCTCTTAGAGGTTAACAATGTGTGAAAACCCCAATTCTCATCTGTCTTCATCATAATGCATTCAGGTTGCATTTCAAAGATTACCCTAGGGCTTTCTGTCATGATATACCTCATGCATGGAATAAAATCTTAAACTGTAACATAGACAGCTCATTGGTCTTTCTTAAATGTTATTTAATGAGGCTACTTGGGATATAGAAATGGTAATGACTAAAATTAGCATTCTGTTATGATCTTAAAGAGCACACTTCCCCTTCCAGAAATTCAGTCTCCTTTTCACTTCTGATTCTGATTACTCGACTACCTCTATTTCACAATTGTACCTTCTCTACATGGCTGTCTTTTTGACTGCAGCATCTAATTGCTTCCAAAGCAAACCTTGTTTGAAGTTTAGGGATGTATGGCTGACTCTGTGAAAGATAGTGCAAATAAGACTTCACTAGCCTTGGTTTCTTTTTCTATACATGTTTTTCAGCAGGATTTGTGCCTCAGAGATCTCCTCTTATAGTACCCAGAGCAATCAAGGTATTAATTTCCTTTTCCTCTATAAAAGCACTACTCTAGAGAGACATGATTCAGGCCTATGATTATAACACACATCATTTCAAAGGAGCACAGGAATTCTCTCAGAGAGTGACAGAAAACTCCACCTGTGCAAACTGACTATAGCTAGTCTTCTGCATCCATTGGCCTAAATACCAGGGGTAGGCTTGGTGGTGTATTCAACAATGATGCCTGTCTTCTGTCTTGCTTTGCTGTCTAGTAGATCTACCTGCCTAAAAAGTCACAAGAAACTGAAGCTGAAGTCCCTTGTGTCTGCAGTGGAAGAGCAGTAGGAACAGGAACAGACCAGTACAGAATCTTCCTCTAAAAACAAGGGAAGGAATTGAAGTTTGTGTGTTTCCTAGAAATAAGAGATATATCTCAGACTGTTTTTCATTTGTGAACTCATGGTTTAAATTCCTCATAGCTAGGATTTCTAAGACAATGCATTACTACTTCCCCTCAATCCAACCTCAAAAAACAAATTTAATAAAAGAAGTCACAGCTTGCTAAAAACTGGATTGTCGCAAGCTTGATTCCTGTCTAGAATTAAGTGTTTGATTTTGTTTGTTCATTAAAAAACCCAAAAAGACTAACAATAAACAACAAAGAGGAGATATAGATCACAAGAACATTTTTTTTTCTCACTTTTCTCTGAGCACTGCAAACACAACCTTTGACTGAAATATATATTCTTTTCTTTGCACTCTTCATAGAGGAATCACAGAATGGTTTGGGTTGGAAGAGACCTTAATGATCATTTAGTTCCCATGCCTCTGCCATGGGCAAGGACACCTTCCATTAGACCTGGTTGCTCAAAGCCCCATCCAACCTGATCTTGAACACTTTCAGGGATGGAGCATCCACAGCTTCTCTGGGAAAACTGTTCCACTGTCTTGCCATCTTCATAGTGAAAAAAAATTAGGAAGCTCAGAGCTGAGAAAGTAAATGAGTTACAGGGGAAAAGATGTGGTAGGCTGTACCCCATACATACATGTGGTTAGACTTCTACACCACCTGGGTCTGTGACATTTCTCTCCAAAAAATCTACTAACATAAAACCAGTGCATGTCTAGTAAAAGGAGTTTAACACTTAGCAAGGAATATGAAGTACATACAATTCAGTTTTCTTAAATATGTAGAGCTTATATATACATAGGGTTGTCTGGTCCGATGGCAGGTATAAGCTTAGAAGTGCATGGTCTTTGTACAAATATACAGGATACCATCTAGTCTACTAAGAAAAAGGTTTTGATGCAGCTGTTGTATACAATTAATAATTTTCACCCTGGCTAGTTCAGAATACACTGCTCTTAACTGTTTTTCAAGACATATGATTTTATTTTTATTAATATATTTTACTTTGCTGCCCACACTAAATTTTTTTATTTTTTTTTTAAACCTTGATTCACCTGGAAATGTATAGTCCAACTTCACGACATTGCACCTAATTAAAAATCATCTTTATATGTTGCCTAAATATTAATGCTACTGGATGGATTTATCAAGGTAACACCTCAATTCCTCACGTGTCCATCACATTCATTGATATTAGAACAAAAATTTGGAAGAGAACAAAGGTATTCCACTTCTATTCATTGCCTCAGCTGAGACAAAACTACATTAATAGAGGGTACAATTGTGCTAGTATTAATATTAGGAGACATCAGCCTTATACTAATATTTATGTTTAATATTAGGAATCAGTAAGACTAATATAATTTCCAGATGTCTCTACATTTTCTTTTGACAGAGTCCATTTTCTCTCCCAAATGATTATATCCAACATGTCCATAAATCATTGACAGAAGATTTAGCCCCTAGAGTAATAATTTATCAGAATCAAACATAGGAGTGACTTGAGGAACTTTTGAGAATCACTATAGAGTCTTTAATTTATTTGAAAATAGACACTTTTGCCTGCTTGAGGATCTGTGAATTAGGGTGTCTCTGCATTATGGCCACACAGGGTTCTATTTTGCCTACATCACACGGGTATAAGGCAGGAACATGTGGAATGTCCTCTTCTTTTATAGTATTTTAAATACAGATACATGTAAAACTTCAAACATTGTGACTGTTAGATCCCAGAGGAGTTTAATTCCAGTGGGAATTTTGCCTGTGCAATAAGTGGAGAACTTGGTTACCAATTTTATAGCATCCTTTGATTTAATAATCACTTGTTTAAAGAACATGTTCTGTTTTATTAAAATGTCATTGAAGTAAAATCTATCATCTCACAATACAGTATTTTTGGTCGGGGGGTTTTTCTTGGTTCTCCTTCCCACTTCCCTTCCCCTTCACCCCTCTCCAAACTCTTAGTGAAACAGTGTATTGTGAAATTTCAAACTTCTGCACGAGTTTTAAATGAACAGTAGATACACTGGCTGGATCATTCCCAACCAGAAGATCATTAGCAAGGCAGCAAATGCTACTGCGAACAAGAAATCCCTTTAACAAGGCAGACTTAAGAATTTCAGCATTTCAAACCTTCAAAGCCTTTTCTCTGTTTTTATTTCTGTCATGCTACAGCTACAGTTCTTGATCTGGAGTCAAAAGCAAGTGTGATACAATTTCCCTGGCCTCAGGCGTAAGAATTTCTAACAGCATTGTGTCCCTATCATGGAATGCAGTATCTGTGTGTGTCTGTGTATGGAAGTAAGTTGACCCAAAAAAAAAGAGATCAAACAAGAAAAGTGTTCCTGTAGATATATTTTTTCCTATGGCTAAAAGAGTTACTGTCAAAATGTGATCTTCTTGAGCTTTTAATTAAATATTAATATAAAGAAGAAGAAAAATATCCCATTTAGTTGCTTTCCTGAAGCACTAAATACACAGCATGAATGTGTAGGCACAAATGATATTATTTTCAGCAAATAGGGCTCCATAATGGGAATATTTTTTTAAAGTGTTCTTCTTAAATGTGAGCAAATGGTAACAGATGTAGTGGCAATTCTTCTACATCTCATTAGTTTGCATACTGCCTTGAAGGTTACAGACAAACTTAATTTCAGGGGTCTGGTACTCTTATCCTTCTCAACACACACATTGAATTAAAATCCCTTCCTTTCCAAGAGCAGCTTTCACAAAGAAATGGATTCAGCATGTTTTCCTGTGTGTGCCTGAATCAGACCTGTAAAAGTAATAAAAGGCATATGACATGCACTGGTGTTGTTGCCATGTGTAAGTCCACCTCAACATCTCTCCAGTTCAGAGATTGTCTACTAAGTACACATGAACTGCTGAAACTCTCAACTTATGGTATGAAAACATTTAAGCTTTAATTTTCAATTAGCTTTGGCATAGAATGCTTAAAGCATAAATAGGTTAAGTAGTTAGCTAGATTTTTCAAAATAATAATAATAATTTTAAAACAACAACAACAACAAAAAATTCAATACTGAGTTACTTTGTTTGGTTAAATAAATTAATAAATTAAGACCATTACTGACATTATTTCAGTCAGCTAAAAACATGAACTCAAGCCAAATGCAGAGTTGTAGAAAATATGCACAGTCTGATCCCTGTGTTGCACAAATTTAGAACCATCCATGACAAGCTTCCAGCTGAGCCTTACTGGCCACAGAACAGTCATTATATATGCAAGATGTCTCACAGAAATCAGCAGGACTCCTCGTGTGAGAGCATGCTTTCATTTGCATCAAGTGTTTGTGGGAGGCAGTTCCTCATTCAGATGTTATGTGTGATAAAAACATGCTGGCCCCATCTAGAAAATCCATTCATATATTATCTGCAGATTTGTTACATTCTCTGTAGTGTTTGACAAGCAGCTAAGCAACTTAGCAATACTGACCTCACACTTGAAGCCTTTCAAACTTTCAGTGACCCTCTGATTAAAGGGAAAAAAAAAAGGTAGTGGGAAGAGGGAGGAGGGTTTTTCAGTAGTACAGCATCCAGGAGACCTAGATTTCAATTCTCACTTTCTCTAACCCCCTACACTGGTAAAGCTGTTGAGGCAGCTGTTCAGTGTTGCCTGCCGTTTGGTTGCCATTCAGCAATGACCTCTACACAGATAGTTGGTGGTGCTGATGAGAACCAAACTGCAAATTCTCTCAGGCCTTGACAGTGATTAAGATGGAAGGAGTTTCCCTGGCAGTCTGAGATGCTAGAAATCCTATCTCGGAGTCCAAACATTATGTTTCTGTCAGTATTGCTACCATTTGCTGTTTTATCATGAGTCTTGGTAAATACATTTCCTTCAAAATCCCTATCTGGAATGATGCAATTTTCAGTTACAAAACTGCCCTGATTATACAGAAATGGAGAAAGCAGGTTCAAACCTGTGAAAATGTAAAAGAAAAAAAAAAAAAAAGTCAATTATTTTTATTAGCCTAATTTGTTAATAACTGCAGAAAAATAACTACAGGATAAAAAAAGCGCAACTATCTCCTTCCTATTTAAATATACCCTTAGTCCTTAAAATATTTCTCTGCATTTCTTCATTTCAGGACAAACCCTCCTTTTAAAGGTAGAGGTAGCTCCAAATATTTTTGTAGTTTGTGTCATTTTATGTTTGTTTATGTAAGGGAGAGGGTTTTTATTAGCATTTCTCAGGAAATGGGCTCACCACCCATCAGAAATATTAATCTTAAATTAGGTTCCAATAATCCAGTGTGAGTTTGCAGAGATTTCAAAATATTGAAAGAAGTTTTGATATCATGCTGGTTGCCCAAGGGTCATTACATTTGAGGGGACTTATCCTGGTTTTACTTTAACAGTCCAATAATGTGTTATACCTTTCCTGATGTGCAGTACTGTGACAGTACTTATGCAAAATTTATGAATGTGACCTATTTTATTTGATTATGTAGAACTACTCAGAAGAAAATCTTTCCTTTTATGGAATTGCAATAGCTGTAAATTATAGGGAAAATTGTAGACTTATGGCTGCAAAAAAACCCTAAAAAATTAATATGAAAAGTTGAAAAGTCTTTGCAATAAGTCAGATAGCTTTTTTTTTTTTTTTTTTTTTGTCAGAAAATGGACAGATTTTTGTTTGGGTTTTGTTGAAATATAGGTACATTTCATTGTGCCATAAATATCAGAGAGGTAATCAGCAAATAAAGATTGTAAAAAACTAGTTTTCTAAAGCAACTGCATTTCGAGAGATATAATAAGATAATAAGATTAGCTCTATTTAAAAACATTTGGAAATAAGTGCTATAAGTAGAGGGTAGACCACTGGTATTTACCATGAGAAGATACGCAAGTCTGAATTAAAAGGTTGTGCACCTCATATCTAACAGCTGTAGCAATGTAATGTCCGCAAACTAAAGTAGAGGAATTAGGGTAAAATTAAAAGGAAGACCTTGTGATTTTTCAAACTTTTTAAACTTATATTTAAAGAGTATTTCTATTCTAAACAGAATTATATGAACAAAGAGCTTGCTCAAAGATCATGAGCAAAGATCCATGTAGAATCATTCTGGCAAGGATTGTGTTAATGTATACACTGCTTTACTGAAATAACAGTAAAATTTCTATGAGAAACCTTAAAAGGGAGTAAGATATTAATGATATTTATTTGTAGTTCAAATAAGTTTATATTTTTAATAAGGATCACAAACATACTAGGAAAAGTACAAACAGAGAGGAAGACACAGAGACTTTTGAGTCCATGAGCTTGCCAAGTTGCTGTGTCGTTCTGTTAAAATTGTGAAAACAGATATTCCCTTGGTCTGTTTTCTATAAAATCTGACTCCTAGATTAATGAAAAAAATTATTTGTATCATAATCCTTGAGGATTCTTCTTATTAAAGAGTTTCTGAACTATAAATAATCTCTTTTCCAAGCTGAACGTATAGCATATACATATGCTATATATAGATATAGATATATATACATATATGTAGCATATAATAGCACAATATATTCTTACTTTACCTTCCAAATTATATTATATTTTCTGGTCTTGACAAGATGTAGCACAATTGCCTCAATTACAGGTTAAATTGAATCTGTCCTTTTTCCCATTAAGTTTTTTTCTAAGGATTTGATGGTTTAATAAATGTGAAAGTATTTACTACACTCTTTAGAATTCCTGAGCTGATACCTATATCCAAAGGTTTCAGCTTCCAAAAATTCTCACTTAAATGTTCATTTTTTTTAAAAAAATGCATGCATAGGTATCCTTGAAAAAAAAAACAAAAACAGAACCAAACCAAACCAAACAAAAACCAAAGCTAAATATGGTCTGCATAAATATAGAATAGTATATATTATAAAGAGAATACTACAAATATAGTATAAATACATTATATTTATTAAATATTTGTATTAATTGAATTTCTGACTGATGCACGTCCTTCTATTTCAAAGACACAAGCAGACACACGCTGTTATATGCAATCATCCCGTTTGAAAATCTCTGTAATTCCTGCTGAAACACACCTGTTGCATCCTAGGGTTCTTCTTTCCTTAATCATTCAGACATGCAGAAGCAGTCCATGGCTTCCTGCCAGCGCAGATGGAGCATCTTTTTTTATCCAATGGAAATTAAGGCTCGAGAGGAACTGCTGCATGCTTAAGTCTCACTCTAGTTGAAAGTCATTGAGCCGTAGTGAATCTGGAGATTAAGATGGAGAAAGCTTCAGGCTACTCTAGTCTAGGCACGGGCAGTAACATAGGCAAAAAGTGCATGCTTCAGGTGTTATTTTGCAAGGTATTTGCAGATGAAGATGATTCTAGACACGCATCCTAAGAAATACACAATGCAAATCTTTTGAACTGAAACCTTAATCTTAATCCCTTCTGTTTGTAGCAGTGTCAGGTGAAGGAGTTACCGTCCCCTGCTTGGCTGTCACCCATGTGAAGAAAGTATCAGATAAGCCTAAAGAAATATAAAGGACTGCACTTAGATCCTTCTGTGTGCCTGACAGATAAACTCAAACACCAAGCTATAGCCCATGATCATATTTCCAGAGGCAGAGAACTAATGGACTTATCTGTTATGCAGCAACTAAGAGAAAAATATTGGGTGAAATTCTTGTGTTACTAATCTTAACAAGCTCTCTTCCATTGATTTGGGGGGGCCATAATTTCACTCACCATGTGCTAAAGTTAGAAAAAGAAACTATGTCTAATGTTAGTGACACCTAACACCTTTTTCGTTAGAAAATCCCATGGAACGAGCTGTTAATTATGAAAGAAAAAGTAAAGCTAAGAGAAATAAAAATTAATGTAACAATTGAATGCAATGTGTTTTCAAAACAAGAAATACTATCGCAAATATACTTAAATAGTAAGCAAAACTATTTTGAAATCATGGTATAGAGGTAATACGTCTCTCTCCTTGATAATCACATTCAGAACACACAAATGAAGCACTCAAATTTCTTGCAAAATGCTCAGTGTATACCCCTATCTCAGATATATCTTAGTGTATAGAGATAAATCAAAGTATAAAGTGTAGTTTTATTATTTTTCTTTTCCTTTAAGAAACATATTTGAAGATTCCATGACAGTGAAGTTCTTATGTGCACAAATATTTGATATTATTCATCTTGTGATATTTAAAGTGAGGAAATTAAATTACTTCATGGACATTTCTTTGTGCACATGAGTTTACAGGACTAAAATAAATATTCTGAAGTTTAGACAAAATAATTTTTCTGAAAATTAAGGAGGCCATGTAAGTAGTTTATGTTCTTGAAAGCCCTAAGAGGTAGTCAGTACTATATTAATTTACAAAATTATAGGAAGCTCAAAATGATGAGTGTCTTTATTTCAAGCATTCAGCTTGCACTAGCTGTGTTAAATTAGAACATAAAGGTATTATTGATGACAATTTTGCACAGAAATCCACTAGTCAGTGTATTGTACAGGAAATGTTGAAAATTGCCAGCAGGAGTTATTTGACCTGACGGGCAGGTCAAAATCTCATTCAGCTGTGTCCTGCTGCATCTGGCTGGATGGCCATAATCCTTCTCTTCAATTAATTATTTAAAAAGTATTCAATGAAAACAAATTTAAATTAGGGAACAGGCTTTCCAGTCTTTTGCTCCTGGCTGAGTGATTTCATCACTGGGCAATGATTAGGCTTTCAATAGCCTCCCAACAATCTAATAAAGAAGTAGCATCCTGTTGTGTTAAATTTTTGGCATGAAACTAAGTGTAATGGAGAAAAAGCAACTTATTTATTACCACAAAAGTCATCTGTGGAAAAATCAAGTGCTTGAATCTAGATCTTTTAACTCCTGTCATCTTAACAGCACCATCCTTCCTCTTCTTAGGGTATCTGAAAACAGTGTTCAGTACAACTGGAGACTAAGCTGGTGACAGACTTTAAAAACTAATGATGTCCTTTGAAAAATAAAAATGCAACTGTTGTCCAGAGTGCCCCTTCTTCCAGTTGATGAGGAGACCCAGGTCATGATGAAGCTATTATGTAAAATTTGTACTAATGTGTGTTGAATTTAAAACCTTGTTTACTTCAAAAATCTAGAGATAATTTATTCAATTATAATTCATGATTCTGGAAGGCATTATAAGAATATCAAATTTGATCCCTGTAGGAATTAAAAGATTATGCTGTCTGGACAATGTTTATTAATATACTGTTATTCTTTTGGGGTAGTTAAATAGAAAGAAGAAAAGATGTCAGCACCCTTACCTGTACTTTCAAAACATGAGAACCATTAAAACAAGCAACATATTGCAAAACTGGGCAGAGAAAAAGTAACACCGTGAAAAGAAGTCAAGTCTGAGTATAAGGTGTTTTTTAGCACCAAAGCAAAGCTTTTATTTAAGGAAAAATATGTTAAAGTTGACACTGTCCCTCTAAGCAAGAAGTGTCCTCAATCTGAAACACTTAATCTCACCCATCAAAACACAGTATTTCAAAATATCTGTGTGGAGGAATTATTTGTCATTTTTTTCCAGACTGTCATCCTGATTAAAGGGTCTTGTTGTTTTACGAACAATACTCAGACAGCTTTGCCCAAGTTGTTCAAGATGCAAGTGGTGTTTGAAGCTTTAAAAACCATGAAAAACATCTATTTAAAAACAGTTAGGGTTATCTACCTATCTCAATACATTAATCTTCTTCTGACTGTGTGCTTTCAGAAGTGGGAGAAAAAATAGGCAAATAAATGATCTTCAAGTTCAGTTCCTAAAGTAAGTTCTTTATTACTGACTTTTTCAATTCCCTTCTGAAGCCCAAACTAAGCCTATACAGAATTTTAGGTCTTCAATTTCTTTCCCAATACTGTGTCAGTGAATATCATAATGGAACACAATAATTGCTTTGGCTTTGAATTATTGTAAAACCTTTGCTCATATATTAATGACAGGATAAAAAGAAAGAAAAAGAAATGAAAAAAGGGAGGGCAGGGAAAAAAACAAAAGAAAACCAAACCAAACAAAAAAACCACACACGCAAAAAACAAAAAACAAAAAACAAACAAACAAAAAAAAAAACAAAAAAAAAACAAAAAAACAAACACCCAAACTACATGATTCACAATATCCTTCCTAGTTCAGACCAAAGAATTACACTGTAGTGGTTCCTCCTGTTGGCTACAGCTTTTTCAGATGTTCTGTAGGCGAAACCCAAAGTATGGCACTCCATTCTGAAAAAAAGAAATTAAGCTGAAGCAATATCTGAGGGAATAGCTAACCCTGATATTTTGTAATACAATGTAGTCCAAGGGGGGAAAAAAAGTAGAAACAGACCCAATTTAACAATCTAAATTCTATTTTCCATGCCCTTGAATAGATCCAAATAATGTTAGAATGCATTAGATATCAGTCCATTTAATAATCAAATGGAACCTGTGCACCATTTATCCTTTTTTGGGATTCAATTCATCTTTAATCCAAATATTCATGTATATGAATAAAGATGCCAGAACTTTTACCAGCACCATTCTCAATCCAATTGAAAAAGTAAAACTTTGTCAAATGGCTTCAATTGACAAATAGGTTAGTAATTCCTTAAAGTACAGTTTTTAGCAGCTTTTACAGAGAGGGAAAGCAAAATGGACAGCAAAAGGGAGAGAGACTTTGTTTTTTACACTGCTTCAGCAGGCTGCTCAAGTTTCTTTTCATTCTAGTGTAACACATTGCTATTTTTAAATGATTATATTGAGGAACAGACAACAGCACTCTCAAGAAACATCTCTTACCTTGACTTCTTTAAACACAAGGCACTGGTAGGTGCCAGTTTCTTGAGGAAAAACACAACTACTTGATCTCAGTCATGCTGGAAAATGCTACTAATCATCTTATTATACAGGAGATATTGGAGAAACTAGAGATGAACTGCAAATTTATCTATATGATAGCCTAATTCATAAAATTACAGTGTTTTAAAGTTAGAAGGGACCTCAGCAGGTGATCTGGTCCACTTTGCTCAAGCAGGGCAACTTAAGGCCAGTTCTTGAGGACTGCATACAGATGAATTTAGAATATCCCTAAAGAGAGAGGCTCCACAGTCTCCCTGGGCAATCTGTGCTTGTGCTTAGTCACCCTCTCAGTAAAATAGTGTTTCTTGATGTTCAGAGGGAAACTCCTATGTTTCAGTCTGTGTGTATTGCCTCTGGTCCTGACAATGTACACCACAGAATAAAAGCCTGGCTCCTTATTTTTTACATCCTCTTTTCAGGTATTTATACACATTGATGCGATTCCCCCTGAGCCTTCTCTTCTCCAGGCTAGACAGTCCAAGCTCTTTCAGCCTATCCTTGTATGAAATATGCTGCAGTCCCTTAATCATCTTGGTGGCCCTTTGTGGGACTTTTTTGAGTATGTTCATCTCTCTCTTCTACTGAGGAGTTCAGGCCTGTATACTGTGATTAAAGGGGATCACCTCTCTTGACCTGGGGGTAACACCTTGTATAATCCAGTCCAGGATGAGATTAGCCTTCTTTGCAAAAGGGGCACATTGCTGTTGTACCACAGGACTCCCAGGTTCTTTTCTGCAAAGCCACTTTTTCCACTTGACAGACTTTAGCATATATTAGAGCATGGGTAGTTTCTTCACGCACACAGGACACTCCTTCTTGAGGAGAACCTCTCGTGAGTTTCCTGCTTGTCCATTTCTCCACCCAGTCAAGTCTAGATAGCAGCACAACCCTCTGACCTGTCAGCTGCTCCTCCCAGTTTGGTCTCTGCAAACTTGCTGTTGCTTTAGTCTTAATCAATAACCTCTCCCTCAGCTTCTCTTGCACCTCCAGGGAGAGCTCCAGATGCTCTCTCTGACACAAAGGGGACAACCCCTTCCTTGTATGCCAGTCTTGTCCTACCTAAAGACCCTGTGTCCCCCATGCAACAGTCTAGTCATGGGAGCCATCCCACCAGCTTTTCATGATCCCAAAGAGGTCATAGCCCTAGAGCTAAAGCAAGACAGAGGCCAACAAAATTTATTTAAAGCTTGTAAATGGCACTATTTTGGAGGTGGAACATTAAATGAAAAAAATAAAATAAAGCCTGCATTCACAAATTAGCAGTTAGAATTTTCTGCTGTAGCTACAATAATTTTTATGGAGCACAGTAACATAAATCCTGAAAATAACAAATTCTATTCGACTTAATTTTGGATGTAAAACCTTCTAAACCTTCCTCTTCCTTCTACCTCTGTATTTCTATTTTACATTATTTTATACTATTACATTCTACCAAAACTGGAAAGGAACCAACTTATTTCATTAATTCCACTGATAGTTTCCCAAGTTTCCCACTTGGGAAAAAAAAAAAAAAAAAAAAAAGAAGCAAGGATGTTTTGGGGTTTTTTTTGAGGGGGATGGGGAGGTGGGGATGTTTTTTTTGTTTTGTTCTTTTGTTTTTTTGCTTGGTTGGTTTTTTTTGTTTGTTTGGTTTGGTTTGTTTGGTTTGGTGTTTTTTTTTGGTTTTTTTTTTTTTTTTTGGTTTTTTTTTTGGTTTGGTTTGGTTTGGTTTCGGATTTTTTTGTTGGTTTTTTTTCCCAAATATTCTTCAGGTCTGAAAAAGAGGAACCGAACTTGAAACTATTTAAACACTGGGAACAGTTGCCATGACATGCAGTCCATTGTGTTAACTGATCAGTTTGGCAGAAAAGGGTAGTTAGCATTTGGAGTCAACTGACAGGTTAGCAGGAAAGAAGTAAAAGATAAAGCAAGTAAATAAAAGATGTAATTTCATGATGCTTGCTTTTTTTTTTTTTTTTCCAGAAAAGACAATTTATGAGTTCCCCATCTTGTCCCTCTTTGTGCCCTTCAACAAATGTAGCTGAATTAAATTGTAGGGGTCAAGATGGTGTCATATTCCCAGTGCAGGTAATTTCAGTGAGTCAGTTTGCAGCTGCTGCTCAAGCTGTTGTGCAGGTGAGCTATGATCAAAGGGGAAAAAATGGCACAGCTACTCCAAACTGGCTTTGAAAGTTAAGCCATTGTCTTATGAAACTATACACTGGGATAAAAAGAGAGAGAGATGTAACTGATTCTTGTGGAATAATAAGGTTAGCAGAAGGTGAGGGTGAAAAATTTGCAATGGACCATAAAACACTTAGAAGTTTACTAACTGATGAAATCAGATATTTTTTTTGCTTTCTTTTTTCCCCACAGAAGCTACCCCAATATTTTCCTTCATTGGTGATGACATCTCCAAAACTATAATTGTCAAATGATGATGCTTGGTTTTGGATATATATCTGCAAAAAGAGAAACATCTCATTTGAATATCTTTCTTCATAAAGTTTCAAAAAAATAAAAAAAATAAAGTTTCAAAAAAATAAATCCAAATACCCCCAATGATAGTATTAGTTCTCCATTCCACTGGATGAGTAGAGAGATATATATAATATAATACTCTGGTTTTAGAAAGAAAAAGGAAGGGAAATTTCATAGAACAGCTTTTATATTCTCTACCATTCATTTCAACTGACTGACTGCTTCCTTCTTCTTCCACAGAACTTATGATGCAAATATCCGTTATAATTCACTTCTGTTGCTTTAATTTTCTACTTTCTCCAAGTTGCAACAAATAGACATTTCATCATTGAGCAGAGTTTGATGTTTAAGTTAATTTTTTGGCTTAGTATAGTTATGGTTAATGGGACTGTGCATTAACATTCTGACTTTCAGATAATTTGTGCAACATCCTCTGTGAGGTGGGCACTGTAGTACAGTCACTTAATGTAATGTTTTTCTAACACATTTCCATTGTCCCGAAAAAATCCAAAGCCCTATTTAGTATACAAGTATACATGTAGCCTCAGGGGTTTTGCCCAATTTTGTGAATAAATGACTCTGTATTATAGGTGCTAAAAGTTATGCAGTTTTAACGTATTCCTATGAGAAATGTTTGATGTCACATTTTCCTTACTTCAAGAAAGAAATTAAATTAGTCATTAGTCAGACTGTTAGCCTGGACTTCTTGCCGCCATTAAATTATACAAATGGTTGCTTTTCTGTCATTATGGTACCTGTACTCTTTGATGAACTGACCTTTTTCGGTCTGAAAACTAAACAGTCTGCATGCAATGAAAAGACCATATGCAAAGAATAAATATTTATTCATGGAGAATGTAATGTTTAAATTAGAATGAGAGGGTCTCTTAGAACTAAACATTATTCAATTACAAAAGGGCAAAATAAATATCCAAATTAGTCTCAGACTTTCCATGTCAAACTGGAAGATTTCAACTTGAAACAGAGCAATAAGTCAAAGAAGGCTAAAATATTTTGTTTCTTGTTTGTTCTTGCATGACTGGATTTTCTTTATGTTTTCCTCAGTTTACATCAGAGTCTGTGGGTTTGTGTCATTAAAGCTAGAGCAATTGTTTGTTTCCCACATCAATAACATCCTGTTGAACAGTTTCCCAAGCAGAGAACTGGTGCCTGGAAATGAAGATCCTTTTCTGTCTTACTCTCGTAGCAGTAGTGTGAAAGTAAGGGTACAAGCTGGAGACCAGTTGTGCCAGCATGTGCTAAGACATGTTCTGTAAGGCTGTAATTGACAGTGAAGAAATTTCAAGTCAGCCTCAATTATGGAAGAAGTATATTAACCCAAAATGCTCACATGAAGCAGCAGACTAAGCATGAACAGCAAGATGTCAAAACACACTAGCTTTATCTTTCTTAGCTGTACTCAAGTACCTCCATAGCTGCTGTCTTGCTGGGGAAGTAAGTAGTGTTTGTCAACATTAGGTGTTTGAGCACAGCTAGGCTTAGATGATTTTTATAACTAAATCAAAAAAATAAGGTAATGTTTTTGACATCAGGGCTGTCTATCTTTTCTCTTTTTTGTGCTAGGTTTGTCCAGATTGGAAGGCTGTAAGGTATTTTCCATAGCTTCTGATCTAACCTGGCATAGAGAAAGATAAATCAATATTTCAAAATCTTATACCTAATATTAGAAAAAAGTGAGGAAGTAAGGTATCTGGATATAAGCAAGGATTTGCTTCCTGACCATGTAGGATTTCTTTGTTTTACTTTACCAGCTGAATGATCATTTTCTTAGGCAAGACCATGCATTGCTTCACCACAGTAGTCAGCTGTTTGTACTTTATGGCATTGTTTCCAGACTCTGAAGGAGTCTGAAGGTGTTTAGCTTGTTCTAACATGACACTTTGATTTGAAAGATGTATGAAATATTTTATTTCCCTCTGAACAAATATAGCAAGGATTTTTTCATAGATCAATTCACAAAGAGAGTTCTTCTCTATCTATTTCATCTGGAATCCTTTCAGTTTTCTTCATAGTCCACACAGAGTTTCAAATCTAACAGATAAACTCAAATTCTAGTTTGTGTTTTTTTTATTGTTGTTTTAGTATTGTTATCTGCCTACCAGCCCTGCAATTGAGAAAATCAGCCTGTCTTCCCATGGTCATTTTTAAAACAACAGTCTTCATTCAAAACAAGTAAATTGCACCCACAGAAGGAAAGAAAAGGAAGAAATGAAGACAAATAGGTCTTTTTTTAACTCCAGTTGTATCTGATAGATTTAAAACACACAGTACACTTTTATGGACAGAACAGAGCTCTCCTTACAGTGCTCCTACCTACTTCCTCCTTTCATCCCACAAATGGCAAGATAGCATGCAAATTCCAAAGCTCTGGTTAGATCATGATGTTTTCACTAGGTTTTGGTTTTGTTTTGTTTTGTTTTGTTTGTTTATTTGGTTGCTTGTTTTTCAAGATGTGTTCTGTACAGCTATGGTACATGTTTTCCATCAGCCAGCCATCATCATCTTTCCTAGTCTCCATATCTCAAAAAGCCAATCAGAGAACAAAACGAGTTGTTTACTTCTCCACAAGCTAAAGCTGCACTTTGTTATATTTCCCTGTGAAAAAAATATGTTCATGCATAACATTACAACTTTGCTGATTCATTACAGATTATTTTGCTTATTTTATACATACACAGTGGTTGTTTTTATATATGCCATGCATTCTTGTCATGTTTGGAGACAGTCTAGTTTTCAGAAGCCTTTTGATGTATATATAATATCTATGGGTAATATATTTGATATATATATTTGATAATACATATGGGTATATATTTGATAATATATATGGGTGTCAGGCACACACTTGCTGAAAGTCCAGCTTGGCTCATTTCAGCTGCAGGCCTTCAATCTCAATTGTTCCATCACTATACAGAAATCTGGCCAGACACATTAGCAGTGATTTCTAATTTCACCGGTCCGTTAGATACATAGTGCCTTTGATAAGGTAAACTTGTGATGCATTTGAAAAGACCCAGCAGAAACAGGCTGCAGACATGGAAGCACAGAAACTTGTTTTGGTGCTTTTTATGACTATTTTCCTATTCAGAGGGAAACACTGTTTATTTAGCTGAATGACATCACAGTTATTGGCTTGTAGTCTTGAAGCAATAGGTATTAACTTCCCAGTATTAAATAGAGGTGTGCAACTCTGTTGAATATAAATTATTTCTCCAGGTTAAATACAAATGCCATGCAAAGATTTCAGTAGCATGTTGTACTTTCTCTAAACATACATTTGCTTTTGCACATAGTGCAATCTTTTGGGATTATCCAGATTTGCATTTGGTATTTTTTTATTTTTTTTACTAATCATCTGGACATTATGCAAACTTCATTGAAGAGAACAAACTATAAAACAAGTCATTTCCTTCTCTGTTAGTAAATAAAGTAACATCCAGACTTTGCATAAACAAGAGAACACAGAAGCTGAAAAGATGTTGAAAAAGTGGCAGCATACAATGCTTTTTATATAAAAAAAATGTGTAGAAAAACAGTCCTTGGATCAGGGAGGAGTGAAATACACATAATGATGCACACATATGAGCCTTCCCTTTAAAATCAGTAGGAGTTTCATTGAGCTGATTCATGAATAGAAATAGTGTTAATGCGCATTGTGCTGAATGCCATTTTAACTTGATCCTTTTGGGAAACTTCCAGGGTTTCCAAATTCCGTTCTAGATATTTATGTTCACATATTCAATTAACTACAACTACATTTTTAAGGTTTCCTTTCACATCTGAAATTCATTTCCAGTGACTCTATATATTAGTTTTAGTTTTAAGGGTCAGAGAGGGTAGTAGTTGTTTTGGGGAATTTCTTTTGGTTTCTTTGTGTTTTCTGAGTTTTAGGAGGTTAGTTAATTGTTGCTTTGATTGTTTGTTTGTTTGCTTGCTTTTCCCAACAGGTCAGCTGTTGAGTGATTGCTTATTTAATTAAGCAGCAATTCTATTTGGTATCCAGGCAGCACTGCACATGTTGACACAACACTAATCAATATATAGGACTTTATTTGACAATCTTAACTAAAGCTGAACAGTACTTACACATGCAATCTAATTTCAGACTGACCATAAAATAGCAGTCAATGTAAGTAAAAATGGTAAAATAGAATCCTGGATATTGATCTGTGTGGAACAGTACTTGTTTCTGTGTACTATTTATTTCTTTCCAGTGCTTTATTTTGAATAGTGGACATGAAAACATCAAATAAGTTATAGACTTTCTTTGCTGTTCTAATTGCTTTTGTACTGTATCAGGAAAGTTTGCACACTAAAAATGTAAGACATCCAAAACAGAAGAGAATGAGCATTTCAAAAGAGCCCCAAAACTCATGAAACCACTGCAATGAGGAATAAAGATAAAGGAGAAGGAAACAGTCTATTTCTATGATCTATTTCCCCTCTTCTCAAAATTATGTCTAAATTCTTAATGACTTGGACAATCTAATGTTTAAAATGACAGTTAAAAGAGGCTACTTAAATCTTGCTTTAAAATAGCATAACTCTTTCATTCTTTAAAAGTTTGGGGAATTGGATATCAATTTGTGGAGACTTTTGGCTGCATTACTGGGCAAGTGTTAATCTGCAATAACTTCACTACTTCTAAAGAGAAGTGAATGTCTTACATAACAGAAAATACTGAGGTCTTGAAATAAATATTATGATTGTTATTTAGGTCAGTAAAACCAGAAGAATTTCTTAACTGAAACATCTGGGGTCAAGGGTCCTGTTAAAGACATTATTTTACACTTTTGATTTAACACTCATTAAATTATGTGTGTTGCAAAACTGAAAAAAGGAATGCACACAACAGTGTCCTCGTTACCAAACAGAATCAGGACCCTTTTTCATTTGTCTTCTCCAGAATTCAGTAGTTTAACATTATAAAACACACAGCTAGTAGTTCTGAAGTCCAATCTTGAGTTTTTCTATTGCATTTACAGGGATTAAAAGAAGTGGAATCAAGCAAGCAGGCCTAGAGCTAAGTCTTTCTGAGGGAGCTCTATAGTCACAAGATTCCATCTCATTAGACACTGTGTCCCCCCTATTTAAGCTTTAAATCAGTCTTTAAGTCTGAGTATTCCTAGAAAGTTCTGCATAAACTTTCTAGTCCTGGAGACAGCAGCCAAGAGATAAATGCAGTAGTGACAGGTGAAGGAAGAGGAAGCTCTATCTCCAGTCTCCAGGAGTGAAGATGACTTCCTTAAAGATATTTGATAAGGCAGCTATTAACACCAGAGCCCCAAAATTCAGCACCCTTTCTCCTTGTCAAACAGCTTCTGATGGAAGTGTAGAATTAAACTTATCCAGGCTGTTTGACTGTGACACTTTTAATTCATATAGTTCTGGTTGAAGGCTGGACAATGCACACAAAGCTTGCTCCTGTCCAACCAACCAGTAGAGAGTTGTGTGCAGATCACAAGCTGCTTCATAAAAGTGATTCCACAGGAAAAAAAGGTTTTGACATGTTTCCCATGGTGTTCCACACTTGCATGCACATTTTTGGCCAATGAGGTTATTAGCAGGATTTAGAACAGAAAATAATATTTAATAAAGTTTACTGTTGCAATCTTAAAAGCAAAATTTAGATAATTAAAACTGCAATTTTAAGTAGGTGAAAATAAGTTTATTTTCTTATATGTGTGCCCTATTTTGACTAGAATTTGGCTTCTCTGGAACTTGAATGCTGGATATATCTTTTGTGTTAAAGCAATGCTTTTTATCAAAGCAAATCTTATCCTTAAGATTCTCAATGTATAAATACAAAACTGAACTGAATACAAAAATGCTTGTCTCTTTACATTGTCTCAATATGATGATAAACAGCTGAGTATGCCTTACTGATTTCTAGGCATTGTGGCCTCTCAACTGTCTGTTAGAAGTTTGGGATTAACGATGGCCTCAAAGATGATGTAAAGCAGCAGCCACAACTAATCCAAGCTCTATGATATAAGTGAAGACAGCAGCAGAAGCAGCTCTGTGCAGGCCTGTGGCTTACATGCTATTAATATTATGCATAACAGTTTAGGAATCCTTCTCTTACATGATTCATGTTTTGCTCAGTCATAGTACTCAAAAACTCTTATAGTATTGAAAAAATAAACAAGAAAACAAAAAAACCCCAAACAAACAAGAAAACAAAACAAGTATTGGATTTTTTGTTCTTTTGTTCCCAAAACTACTGCCGATCATTTAAAGAATATAAAAGATATATCTTTTATATTCTGAACAAACTTTACTTCTTTTAGTTGCTGATTCTTACGCTGATCTGAGAATAAGATTCTCTATGCTTTGAAACCTTCATTTTAAGATTGCTTTTCCTTTCTGGAAGGCTTGCAGTAGTCGAACAAGTCTCTGACTTCAAGAGTTATGAATGAAACTTGGTGGCCAATAATGTGCAGGTGGTCACACCAGATTCATACTCTGTGACCTTTAATTATACAGATGCCATCCATTAAGTGGAAGGATTGCAGTTGTGCTCTGCTGCAGAAAAGTGGTGGAAAAAAACCCTCTTTCATTCTCTTTGGGTATAATAAAACCTAACTATATCTGGGCAGATACTTTCAGCTTCTTTTACATTTAGTGGAGACACGAAAACTCTTTATTACTAATTATGCAAAGAGGTTGGGGAATTTTCTCAGAGTTAGACTCCATTCAGTTACACAAATTCCCCTTTTTTCACCTAGTGACTTTCTTGCTCAGTCAGTGCTTACACAACTATAGTACACAAAATTGATCATTGAAATACTATGCAAGTTAGACATTGAATATCTGTTTTAAGTTCAACTGTCAATTTAAATTACCAATATGTGTTCAATAACCATGGCCATCATAGGCTAGTTGGTACTATGCTTCTTGTTGAGGAGACTCAGAGATCCTGAGTGCAGAGCTTCCATTTGACATAAAGAAAGAGGAAGACCTTAAATTAGGAGCCTGTCACACCTGGTACTTCTAGTATCATGTGTGCTGCAGCAAATTATTTGCGAGCTTCTGTTCATCAAGTTTTATAAATTCAGATTTGCTGAGAACACAAACTAATATACCATCTACCTTTTTGAAGAAAGGTATGGACGTGATTTGCAGCTTGAAATGCTATTCTCAAAAAAAGGAATGTCAGAAAAGTAAGACCACTGATTTAACATATTTTTGTTCCTTTTCTTCCAAACATGCATATTTTTTGCTTTTCCTTAAAATGTTTACAGCACATAAAGGTTTTCAGAAATTCAGGATTCATCTGTCTTCAAAGTCACATTAGATGAAATTTTATTCCTGACAGGAAAAACATAGATGATTTAGAAGAATTTGTAACATATTCCTATTTATGAGATTTCAAGCACATTTCTTTTATATCTTTTTCCCTAACATCATTGCATTTGATAACAGAAATAAGTAAGTTCCTCCTGAAGGGCAGTGGTTCACAGAAGTCTTATGAGAGAGATAGCAACTGAGAGTCAAATTTTAAATACTTTTGATATATTTACTAATATGATAATTTCTTTAGCAACCAGTATACGTGGTTAAAGTGGTAACTGTAAGAGATGTTGCCAAACATAAGTTTTGCTGGTATGAATCTAAGTTGCATAACATTGACATGGGTACTTCCTGTAATGAGTAGACTTCCTTTTTTCCTATGAATCTACTAAAATTCCTCTACATAAAGGAGGAATTTGAATGTGATATAAACCTCAGTAAGCAGACCTATAGTCTTAATTTAGTACATGAGAGCAGTGGCAGTCCCTCTGGTAGATTCGGGTGCAGATTCTGCCTTTGCTGCCCTTTCCTGTTTGATGACATTGCAAATGAATAGGAAAAGGGTCAAATATGTCCAATGGCTGTAACATGAGGACCATGTGTACATTTTGTCTTCATTTGAGTAGGAAAAGCCAAAAAGCTTTTCTTTGATTTCCAGTAATTAACCTTGCCAGACAGACCATGAAGAGTAAACAGGCAATCTGCAGTCAAGCATGAAGTCACCCTTCTATTGGGTCATGCGTTGAATTTATGAAAAGAGCAATTACTTACCCCTCAGGAAATCTTGTTCAAGATATTGTAATCAGGGGGAAGATAGAGAAGGAATAAGTGTAATCAATGCGTGCAGGCTTTGATTACAGAAGTATGTATATTCCCCAATTTTTTTTCATATTCTCAGGTAAGGCTAGGAAAACTGGATCTATTAGCAGCATCTTTCAGTTTTATTCCCATACAGAAAATATGATCTCTCAAAAGCAAGAAAGAAGTGTGACGGGACATTGTGAACTCAGATTTTATATTAAAGGGCACCTCAGGAACTTATATACATGTTTAGAAGCCAACAACAACAATCTGCCTCACGTGCAAGAGGTGGAGGTAGAGGTCATGAATAATCAGAGAAGCTATTTCTACATATTAGAAACAGGTTAGTCTCTGGCTATGTTGGTGTCAATATATTCTGGAGACTAAAATTAGCAGATCTGTAGCAAGGAATTGTTGATGCTAAAAATCTTACTTGACACAAAGGAAAAAGTCTCATACCTTTTCTTCCATTTTTCTTTCCCCCTCCCTCCCCCACCAGCTTCACACAACTTAGTCTGATGCCCCTTTGCAACTCGTGTTCAGTAATCATGCTCTTGGAAATACCTTCCAATTCATAATCATGCAAATTAAATTCTACATGTTTTTTGTTTTTTGCTTTTTTTTATGAGAACCCTCCACATCTGAACAAAAACTGCCATTTGGAGGTGCATCATAATACCTGTGGGGACCTAAACTCTTATAAGCCCATAATTTGAAATAATGCTTGCAGTTTAATAACTGATATAAGGGAGGCTTACATGCTAGCTGGGGCTCATCTGACCTTAATTCCATCTGTAGCCTGATGGTTAATTCTATATAGGATCCACATAGGACTATTCTGGTAGCAATTATGATAGGAATCATAGGAATTTTGGCTGGATGGGACCTTTGAACTTTGTGTTATGAGTCAAGTTTTAACCCCCTAGACCACTGTGGTAACAGTAGTTAGTTATAGTGCAAAACACTTTATACATGTGTTCACTTAGAACACATAACTTTAGGTATAAAATTCTGATAAAAGAAGACATGTAGTCTTTCAAATTAGTCTTTGAGTATACAAGAGAGGAATCAAGTTAAGTTTGCATTCTTTTTCACTGCTTCAAGTAACAAGAGTAGGAGAACTGTTCCCACTCAAGCTCCTGTAACTTTTTATGGTGTTTAAGGATTTAGATCAAATAATTGTAATATACTATGTACTTGTAATTTAGTTTCCATGTAATTATTGCAGACTTACTCTGTTATCAGAGTAGAAAATCAGAAATTCTTAAGATGTCATTCATTTAATCTGAAAACAGCCATGACAAAAAAATCAGTCAAATTTTGGTATCCAAGCGAGTGACTAGTGAGATACAAGCAACTTTCCTCTTAGTTTTTTTGAGAGTAGTAGTTGGAAGTAGAGAGCACAACTGTGCCAAAGTCAGTGGAAAACACTCACTCAGCCATGCACATACCCAGTCAACCTTATATTCCTGGATGCTTGGCTGGTCTGGAGAAACCATTGCAGTATTTTCAGTCCTCATTTACCTGATCTAATTTATCTTGCAGCTTTGATTCAGTGTGCACAGCAAAATAAGTCCCTGAGCAGCCCTTGGTCCCTGTCCTATTCACAGGTGACAGGCTGCAGTCCCTGGGGCTGCTAGCGGAATCTCCAGCAGGCAGCTTAACCTGCACACTCCAGCCAAGCCTAGACAGATGATTTTTGAGTGTTCGAGCCCCTTTTCTCTTTAAACAGCTCACTTTAACGTTGGCTAGAGCTCACTCATCCCTCTTCTTCACACAATGAGACTCAGTCCCTGTGGTAATCTTTTGATATGACCTGCACCATGTGGTTTCCTGGGGAGATACAGCACAAGTTGGTAATCCTTGTCCTAGCATCACCATACCTAGCATGCACACAGGAAGGGGGAGAAGCCCTTGCCTCATAAGGGAGCTTTTTTTTTTTGTTCATGTGGTATAGACTCTCTCATCATTACTAGAATGTAACTGCAAAATTCACCAAATACTACTTCTAGATCAGTCATGTTTTGTTCTGTAGCTGCTCTGATCTGTCTTCTGAATGTAACTTTTTTTGTACAGAAGAAATACCTAAAAAAATCCAAGAGAATGTAAGAAGGGGGAGGAACAAATGGCCACACATTTAGAACTAAAGAAATCAATGCACAAGAGCAAAAGAAGAGGAAAAGAAAAAATTTAATTGTTTATACACCACAGTCCTTAATTTTATGAGAATAAATAGTCTATCTGTATTACTCAGATTGTGCAGAAAGATAATGTTACTCAAATATCAATGAAAACTATATTATAAACTACTATGAAGAGGAGTGAACAAGAGAAAATTATAATATACATGAAAAATGCATTACCTTTTTCTGAGTCACTGACAACTGATCTTGATTGCGTATGGATTAGCAGCCTAAGAATAAGTAAGAGGTGTACCTTACAATCCATAAAATCATGCAAGAGAGCAATAAGACCAGACTCTTCAACCCTTCATAGTATGTAATAAAATTTCAATTTTGTGAAGTTCCACTCTCGTGGTATGAACACAGAGATTTGAAAAAGTAGATACTGATACAAAACAGTATTTTAAGTTGAAAGAGTACATTCAGTGCCAGCAAAATCTTTATCTTGTGGAGCATCTAGACAAATGAAACACTGACCAAAGATTAGATAAATGTCATAAGGTACTCATAGTTAAAAAGATGCTGAGGGAGTGTCTGTTTTAAGCCTATCTTAGTTACCACTATGAACATTTCGAGGAACTGTGTAGATAGGCTGCTATCACATTTGTGATAACATGAAGTGAACATTGTGTATATATATATATATAAAAGTAAGTATACATGTAAGTATAAAAAGACACACATACACATGCATGCTCATACACGTACACTTATACATGCACACTTGCATATATAGCAAATTGAGAAAAAGAAATTGATCATTTTGAGTCACTGGCTAGAAATAACTTCATAAAATTAATAAAGGAAGTGAAAATGAAGGGAGAAAGAACAACAAAGGGACTGAGGGGTAATAATGAGATTGGTAAAAATGTCAGGATATACATTTAACTGTAAATAAATATGCTGAGAATATGCTGAGTTGGAAGAGACCTACAAGGATCATTGAGTCCAACTCTTAGCCCTGCACAGGACTATCCCCAAGAATCACACCATGTGTCAGAGCGTTGTCCAAATGCTTCCTGAACTCTGTCAGGCTTGGTGCTGTGACTGCTTCCCTGGGGAGCCTGTTCCAGTACCCAATCCATATACACTGTATTTATACATTCACAAATATAAAATATGAATATCCTATTAGTTGCTTAGGGGGAAAAAATCCAAGTGACCTTCATGTCACGTGATAAGGATTTTCCCACTTCACCACTATTAAGAGGCCGAGAAACAGCATCTATTAATTTTAAAATCGTAATGCTATCAGATCTAGATAATGTGCTTTAGACAATTTTAAAAGAGCTAGCTGCTGGAAGCTTTGGAAGATAAAGGTCAATTTCCACTAACTGTCTGGAACTGATGAAATTACAGTTGCCTGAGAGAAACCCAGTACGGTGCCAATATCTAAAACCCATGAATAGAGTGAATTACGTCATTAAAAACTCATAAATGAAGTTGGCTAGGCCATTATAGTTCTTACACTGATCCCAAAATTATGGCAGAGCTGATACAAAACTTGGTTTTCTCTGTCTTCAATATTTCTTTTTACTAAGGCTTAACTTTGTTTGGTAGAAGCAGTTAAATATATTATTTCAAATATTTAAAAGTAGAAGTTTAAGGAACTTATTTATGGCAGTGATCTGGTGGTAGATGAATAAGTTCATCACAGTATGTATTACTATACAGGGTGCATTACACATCAGGCTTTACATAGATATTAATTGTTAATATATATATTCAGTAAAGGATGTCACGCAATCTGCAGTTCTTAGTCTTCCTCCAAAGTTTAACCTTTTTATCACTGATGCAGGATGAAAAGAATTACTGGTGAAATTTGCAGATGACTATTGTGAAATTTATGTCAAAGAAATAAGTTAGTGATATTAAAAAGTCTTCTTTTCACACACACAAAAAAATGCACTATTAGAAAACTTTTTTTTTATTATAGTCTAAAGTCATCATGCATTTCCGGGAGAAGAATGGAAATAGTGCTGGATGGTGAAAATGTATCTCAGAGAGTAATCCTAAAGAAGGCATAAAATATTGAATAACTAATGACCCAAGGAATACTGTCTATCTTCTAGACTTAGACACGGAAAAAAGTATAATTTTAGGTTGATGGATGAAAACACTATCAAAAACTGTCACTTTTTTTTGTTTTGTTTTTCTTTTTTTTCCCCTCCTATATAGGAGAGCTTTAGATTTGCTCTTTTGTTGAGTAACCAAGACAGCTACTGAATCTAGAAAACTAAGGAAGGAACATTTTATCTTGTGTACTCAGACAAGTTAAGGCTTCTTTTCTGCATATTGGATAGAGTAAGTGACAGTGAAACAAACAAAACCAGAAAATTGTGAGGAGAATAGGCTCATTTTTAAAATTAACTGAGAGCAGATGTTAACAAGAGTGCTAATCCAGGTGACAAAAATTAAAGATCTTGAATCATTACTGACCGCAGGGTCTGCCATGGGCACTTTGCCCAGACAGTAAGTCAGAGACAGATAATAAGACGGACCTGTTAAGTATATGGTCTGACTCAAACATCTTTGGACTGAATTTAGATTTGGAAATACTGTTGAAAGAAAGTTGAAATGTTTCTCAAGACTGTTTTTTTTTTTTTTTTTGTGAAGTAGCAGTGTGTTATTTTGGCTTGTTGTACTGAAGAAAAAAAAACCAGCAAAATTTAGTAATCTGTGGATTTTTCTGCTAAGAAAAGAAAAAAAAAATAGATGCATCAGAAAAGTCAAAGTTATTCAAACCATAAGCTATGATATAATTCTTCAAAATTTTGTTTCATAGATTAATACCTAAATTCTTAGCATGCTTTTACTTCAGAGATACAAAGAGCAGAACAATGCAACTTTCAGCTTCTATTACATTTCTGCTATGCTTGAAAAACCAGCTCAGTACCATTTAGGAAAAAAATTTAGCTTGCTCCAGGTTGTAGTTATATTTATTATATCTTCAGGAAAATTCTGAGGACTGTTAGAAGAGGGCAGTACATTTACACTGTACTGTCTTCCTGCAGCTTCACTTACAAATGTAGATTGATTCCTATTACATATTACACCTCTTTTTAGTATTAGGAGTTTTCATTATAGGTCAGAATCTTTTATACACCATTGAGGTGCTAATATTTCCATTAAACTAACATTCATTTCTTGATTTACCATTCACTACCAGGGCTGTCAGCCAGCAGCTATACCATGGGTTTAATAGTGTGAAAATAGAATAAAATCAATAACTAGAGAAGCTCCTGACTTTGTGAAGTCAACCTTAATCATGAATCAGTTATATCAGATTTTTTGACATAACTCAAATAGATTGTGTTGAGGCAGAGAGTGGTACCTGAGAATTTATGACAAGGTCATACCCCAACAGTGTCAGAGAATTTCCAGCCCTGCTTAGGGCACTTGCGGAACACCGACCTTTAAAGCTACTCTCTGTTTAAAGTATTTATTGCCTGCGGTGAGAGAGGAAACAGAGATGGGAGAACAAGGAAGTGTGGGACAAAGGTCACGGTTCTGGAGACCCCTAGTACATGGTTTTGTGGTGTTTTCTAATTTATAGGAAAAAGCAATGAAGTGGATAAGGCAGAAATAGTCAGAGCATGTTGTGACGTAGGAAAGATGTTGCTGATGTTGTATATGTATGTTATTCTCACCAAAAACAATTCTACTGTAACATATCTAATGATAAGGCACAAACATTACCACATACAAGTAGATATGCTCTCAGGAACCATGCCATTTGTAATGAAAACTTTAAAGAACCTCTAACAAAATTTTACAGGGGGGAAAAAAAAAAATCATTTAAGTATGTTGTGTCAACTCCTGATTTATTTCTGGCTGTGATTACACTGCTATTTCTTTCCTGAAGCCATGTTCTTCCAGTGATAAGTCCTTCTTAGAATGTCTTTTACAATGAAAGAGACATAAAATATTAGCAGTATTTTTATGAAAGGAAAGCAAAAAGAATTTTTGGATTGCATCCAGGTGAGAAATTTATTCTAATGCAGGAAAGACACAGCCCTCATTACAAATCTCTGGTGTGATCACATTTGAAGTATTACATCTTGTTATCTCATAATTAGAAAATTTTAATGTCTGGATCTTAGTTCTGAAAAGCTTTGGGAAAACTTGGGAAACTATAAAAATGAAAAACAAAAAGGTGAAAAATGCAGGAAAAATTGTCAGATATGTATCATTTAGCTAAGGAACAATGACAATAAAGAAAATGTAAGATTACATAGCAATTCAGAAATGGTGAGATATCAAAACTTATAAACACAGGTTATTTAAAGTGCCTGAGGCTTAGTCTGGTGGAACAAAGGTAGCTCAATAAGCATGAACTGATAAGGCACCTTGGCACCAATTCCTGCTACACTGATAATTCATGTCCCAAAGTAAGTGGTACTACTTACAACTAAGAAGTGATCGATCTTTGGCAACGGATTGTCTGTCTCTGTTCCACCTAGTCATTCCAAAGACCTATTGCCACAAGCAGCTCTACTCAGTTACACCAGCATGTAATAGGTGATGAAGGTAAAAAAAACTAGAATTTGCTTATCAAATTCTAAAACTGGCAGAGGTTTTCTTAAAGGTTTCCAAATGTTAGGCTTGTGAAGGTTTTTCTTAAGGTGTCATGTTGTATTCTATTCTATTTGCTTAAGCAAGTAGAAGTTAAAACCACAATGTTATGTATATTAGGCTGAATATAAGCTTTAGAGGGTACTAATAAAGAACAAAGAGCTGTGTGTGTGGAAATGGTGTGATAAAAGGGGACCCATTATGAAAAGGAGGACAACTCCCTAGCAACAGAACCGAACCCAGGACCAGAAATGTAATTTGATTGGAAAATTCAAAGGAAAGCAGGATCAAAGTGGACCTGGATTGGAGAAGTCAGGGGAGAACAGAGGGTATAAAAACTGACTAGAGAGCTTCTGACTTCACGGTCAGTGGCGGAGCAAGGAGTCTCCCCGGCCATCCGGCGTGCTGCTTTGCTCATTTACCTTTAATAAAATTTTGGTGTTCTAAATTTTATATTTGTAGTCCCTTGACTATAACAAGCAGAGAATTCAGTCTTACTACCTGCATCATGTAGATAAGATAAAAAGGCAAGTATAATGCAGAGCATGGAAGGGCTTTGTGTGGTGCAAAGTTCAGTGCAATGTTCAGAGTCAAACAGAAGGAAATAAACAGCATGGCTACTCTAAAACAGTTCAACTTCATCACTTTACATTATTTTAGAAGAGGTCTTCGTTTTAATATAGTAATTAACCTTTCCATAAGTTCATTTAGTATTTTTGATACCGTACAATGAGTCCACCTACTCCTCAAGTACACTTAAAGCACATTTTAATCATTCTGCTTATCTAATTCACAAGATGCATCAAGCCTTGCTGTAGTTTACAGTTACAACGTACCTTCCCGACCTGCAGCATTAGTCTGGGTGAGGATTTCTCTTCTTCAAATGGAGGAGACACAATCAGAAATTTAGCACAATTCTTTTTTGGTTTGCTACAAACAGACTACATTCAAAACCTTGCATGACATTTAAAGGCTACTATCTGAAAATCTTCATTAAAAATAGAAGAATTAGGAGTTTGTGTAGAGTAATTATTTTCCTGTTTTATATGACTCTCCAATATTTTCTGAAGTTCATGATTGAGCATTAAGCACCTGAACTTCATACAGAGTACAGTTCCTTCTGCAGAGAAATGCTCATAGTAGTTGTTATTGCAACATGCAGAGATGACATTTTATTCAATTATAGTCATTTGAACCTGCAAAGGAAAATACTTAAAGAAAGCGGATACACAAATAAATAATACATAATTTCATATAGGAAAGGAAATTTAAAGAAAGGAATATTTAAAGAAGAAGAGACACTATTCTCTGACATTTTTAGGTTACTTTTTCATTAATTAAGTCTGTCACAAATTATGCTAAAAATAAAACATATGGTGTCACAGAACCATTCACATCCTTGCCACTGTTACATGACTGTATTTTCAAAGAGAGGGATGTAATCAGTATTTTCATATTCATGCAGGCATTCATTTGGAAAGAAAGGCTTATAGGAAAATCAAAATTAAAATATGATATTTCTCTTTTCAAGTCCTTTAGGAGTAAAACCCAGAGACATTCCAACAAAACACTAAAGCAAAATATCACAATATTGTGACCTCTGCAATCCCACACCCTCTCCTCTCACATGAGCTCTTTCTTCGGTCTTGGTTCTCCCTCTTTGGGTTCTGTAATAATTTGTCAGTCTGCTTCACATTCTTTCTGGTGTCAGTCACTGCCCTTACAAACCCATACTGCTATTTTCAAGCTGAGAATCCCTTCACTTCAGAGAACATACCTGAAGAGACTATCAGAAGGCAAGTTGGATTACAAAGAGTAAAATACTAAAAATTCACAGAAGCTTTAAAAAAAAAAAAAAAGTCTATACCTGCTGAGAACTTAATAATAGTGTCAAAGCACAGCTCAGCACTCAGCAGGACTTGTCAGAGGCAGTGCCAGGTGACAATATGGAAAGGACACAGAGAACAAGTAGGTGGGAGCACAAAATTGTTGGGAAACACAAGCTTCTATATTTACTACCTTTTTTTCTTTTTTTTTTTTTTCCTCCTTAATCCTTCTTTCAAACCCCTGACTGCTCTAATGGCAATTCTTATGCACAAAATCCTCTCCCTCTGGCAAAACACACAGTTCAGTACAACTCGGCAACACCCTCTTTGACCCTGACACTGTAGACATACTCACTCTGTTGCTATGAAAAATCATTTTCACATATGAATTGCCTCTCTGAAACTAGCATCAGCACATTTTTTATTGCTTGTTGTTCAACTTCACTCTTTTACTTGCATTTATTCTAGAACAGTACTAGAGTATGCAGATACCAATTTCCAGCACTACCTTTCCTAGAACATTGACTATCAGTCCGCTCTCAGTCTCTTCTGGTAAATAACTAGAGGTGCTAGCATCTCTCAGTGATATCACAGCTGTGATACAGTGGCTCCAAATAACCAGTCACCCATTTAAACACATGGCTATGTGACTATTTTTTAAAAATATCAAAGATGTTTAAGATCTCCACATAAATATACTTCTGAACAGAAATTCTGTGCTCCAGCTACCTCTGATACTGACCTCTTGTAAACAGCACTAAACCATAAGGAGTGTTGTGTGGTAGAGGAATAGGAAATGGACTAAGATTTATTTTTTCTTGCAGTCTAAGGCAAGAATTGAGTTAAGCCACTGTACCTGATGTATTAGAGATTAGAGAAAAATTTAAGGCATCACCACTCAGAATACTGAGGTCAGACTTAGAGAAAGACTTTAGGAATTGTTGCCCATATCACTGGAATATTGGAAACATAAACCTCTAGCTTTAAGAACGAACAGCAGCAGACTTTGAAAATGAGGCAACTAAGATGGGCTTTGGAAGGGTTCCTTTAGCATGCATGGGGTGGCAGGGCCAATAGGAAACACACTGGCTGACATCTCACTTCATTTGGTCTTCAACATCAACTTCAAGCCCAGTGATAGAGAGTTGCAGACTGAATGGCTCTACTGGTTAGACCACTTAGAGAGCTGGAGATTTTCTGTAAGGTTTTCCTTACCCTCAGGGTATTTAATCTTTTTTTTTCCAACATCCCAAAGCTTGCCCTAATTAACACACTTTGGAGTAGGCTAGACTGAAGGGGGAAAACAAAAAGAAGAAGAAACACACATTCATTATTTCCTTTGCTGGAATTGCCTGCCCTGCAAAGAATGTGAGACTGGCAGAATCAGAGAGAATAAACAAGAGGGAGTCTGACGCTGCAGGCCAACAAGGAAAGTGCCTGTGCTCCCCCAGTGCTAACAAAGGCAAAGAACCCTTCACCAGATGCAGCAAACTGTCCAAGAAAACAGAGAAACTGACACTGCAGGCAGAACATCAGCATTTATTTGTGTAAAAGTATTTCGTAAGGAATACCAACATTTAAGAGATCTCTATCTATTTTGTGCGACCTCATCAGGAAGAAACACTCCTCAAGAAACAATGTTATGCTGCCAGTAGGACAATGCTCTGCTTCTCTTTGGTGTTTCACTCCAGTCTGTCTCACGGTAATACCGTCTTCCTTGCACTGCAGTTCTGTGAGCAATATCAGCTCTCACAGAGGCTAGAAATAGCCCTTCAAAAGGATTCTGATAAAGAGTTACTTTCTAGAAGTGACTAACCATATGACCTCAATGGAGAGCAGCTTGAGATAGTTTCAGCCAAGATCAATGCACTACCTAAGAATGACAGACAGGAAAAATAGCTTGCATAGCTTGAAGAAAAGTGAGGTAAAGACCAAATAATTGCAGGCTGCTCTGTAAAATTAAGTTTACTCAGAAAACAAAATAGCTTAAAGAATAAAATTATCACCAGTGAAAATATGGAAAGATATACTTAAAAGGACTACAAAAGCAGCTATTTGTATAGTCCTTGCTTTATTTAAACAAAAACATACAAAAAATGGAGGCTTTATGCTTTAAGAGTGAAGATTAAATTGTCAGAGAAACTAGGCTTCAATTGTTATAGCCCTGAAAAGTGGCTAAACATGTCATCTTAGGGTTCTATGTATTGTATTTTTAATGTTTCTTCAGTTTAAGAACAAATTCTTTTATCGCTAAGCACCAGCCATACAAACTCACCATGGGGTCTAGAAATCAAGGTCAGCTATTTCAGTTTCATGTAATATTACCAATTTTGCAATAAGAATTCAGTTGAGAATTCTGACTGTATATAACCCAGAACTGTCAATTATATTCAGTTGCATGTTCATAATATTGGCCCAGCAAGAGAAACAAAATTTTATGAAAAAAATGTATGCAAAAGGTCAAGGTCAGCTAAATTTCAGTGAAAGTTTTGTTTGTTTTTCCTTAACTTTTTTATCACAATCAAATTTTAGTATTCGAAAATAAAAATATTTACACCTGCAGTACATATCCTATTTATATGTAGCAGATATATACAACATATCTAGTGCATATCTGAAAGAACAAACCAACAAGTGGGAATTTAAAACAAACAAAAAAAACCCCACAAAACAAACAAACAACCTCCCTCTCCCCCCCAAAAAAAAACACCAGAAAAACACAACAACCCCCCTGAAAACAAAACTAAAAACCAACCAACCAAAGAAAATCCTGTGGCAGATTTCTACTGAATCTTCTCCTGTTGTCAGCCAAATACATTGATAAATTGCCAAGAATTTCAGAACAGCATTGTTGTCACAAAACTAAATTCTCATCTACCAAGCTTGTGACTTAACAACTGGTGTTAAGTACTAGGAAGAAAAAATATATATAAATATATACATATATTTTATATATATATATAAAATGTATATATTCACTACATTCCTGAGGTTATTGATTTATATTTTACATTTTAGAAACTGAGGGACAGGAATAGGGGATCAAGATCTGCAGTTTTGTTATGTCACATGTGTGAGAGACCAGATTTGCATCTCACAAATTGTTTGTTCTCTGGGTCGAATCAACCATCTTGTTCGGGGAGGAGGTTGGGCAGGGACCAGGCCTCCAGTACTGGTGTCCACATGTGTGCTGGTTAAAGGTAAACCAACAGGAGAAATGAACCATACTCAATAGAGCTTGCAAATCAGAGTTAAAATTTACTAAAGAAATTACAATAAATACAATGTTACAGAGAAAAACTAGTTTTAACCCACAAAAACCAGATGTATTACTCAGCACCCTGGAGCACAAAGAGAATAGTGTTCATTAGCACCTGTACTGAGCACCACATGGACCCCTGAGTGGAAAGTAAAAGGAATAGAAAACCTGTTGGTGAGGAAGATGGTTGCATCTCGTTAAGAGTGGCAGTTGCAGCCCTCTTGACAGATCCAGAGGTCCTCATCTGGATCTGATGAGTGGTACCAAAAGTCCCAAGCCCCCAAGATTATATATGCTCAGGTGCAGGTGAGAATGCCCAGTACCTCCCCCAGGGCAGCGAGTTTCACAATGGGAGATTTAACTGTGTGAGTCATGGGATGTTTTTGGAATCTTTGAGGTTCTAGGTGGTTGCAGCTGCCTATTGTGCCAGTCCCTCATGGCCCATTAGCAGACATGACCCTTCAGGCTGGGTGTGAAGGTGCTGATGCCTCCCCAGAGTGGAGTTGACGCAGCTGAGTCATTGGTGTGAAGACAGAAACCCTCCCCTGTCTCACAGGGTTCTCTGACACCCAGCTTGTAGCCAGAGGTGTCAGGTGTGCCCTGGGCAGCTGCTGCAAGTGATCCATTATTAACAGTTCATGAGAAATGACACAGAGGGTGTAGAATACTCTGTTTTGGTTGCATACATGTATTGATAGACCAGTCCTGGCCGCTGGAACTAGGACAAATATACAAGTATGTGTAAATAAACATCTCAGTAGGAATAAACACCTAGGTATATATAAAAAGAACTTTGGATTTATCTCATATGTGGAGACAACTGACATATTTCCCATTTACAAATGTTCTACTTGAAGTTAATCCAGGGGAGGCTTTAAAGAACTTAGTGAAGACATAATTTTTACTTAGCAAGCTGTAATATTAATTTATGGGGAATTAAATTAAATGTTCATTTTTTGGAAAGGAGGTTGTCCTTGTTTCCAGGTCTTCCGTGGTTTCAATTGCACTTAAGAAATGTTTCTCTCCACTAAGGCTAAAGGAAATTCATTTCTTTAGTGAGGCAAGATGTATGTGGACACATTGCTGTACAGTTTGATGACATACTGTGGATATATATCTACTGAAGATTTAATTACATATTTCTACTGAAGATGCTCTGGGAAAAACCCCCAGTTTAAAGTAAAGTGACACAACAGGGTAACTAACATCAAAACCTCTAAGAGGTTGTCCCAAGTCACAAAAAAGAAGACCGTCCTACAAGAAAACATATATATTTTGGATTGACAAAGGAAAATGTGTAAGTAGCTCACTTACAATGAACTGTAGAATTTATCATGTATGACCATTTTTGCCCTAAAAGGAAGTGTAAGAATGTTCTAGATACATGTCTAATTTAACCCAAACCATCGACCATTTATTCCAGATCCTTAACTGCATCACCAGGCAACCAAAATTGAACAAAGTATGTATTTCTATTTTTTTAAAAAAATAAGAAGAAAGGCAACTTAAAGAATGATGCAGAAGCAGTTACTGTAACAAAATTGTGCTCTGAACTGTTCAACAAAAGTAGTAAATGTATATAAACCAGTTGAATCATCTCCACAACCAATATAACTCTTTATCCTGGACTATGAGAAATTCATGGCATAGATCAATTAAAATATCTGAATGAGATAATTTATTTAAAGAATAAGTAGATTGATTGAAAGTGTATTTTATTCTGATGCTAAGCTCTTTTTGTTTTATGCCTGAAGGTAAATCACATATGTTACCATATTTGCTCTCTTTTCTTTGCAGTAGAAGTTGTAACATTGCCAGATCTCATTACAAGCCTTTTTATTTTTCTTTTTTTCTTAATGTCTCCTTGTTCAAATTCATATAATTAATGAGGATTCCCCCTCGAATGTAATTACATTTCTAGCTTATACTGCAGTGCAGAAAAGCTTGAGAGCATGTTTCACTGCATCTAAAAAAATAAAATAATTTTAAAAAGGTCTTTTCCAGAGCTACTGCTATCTTTAAGCAGATTCTTCATTCTGGGTTGTTTAACATCTCTTTCCAATATGCCAACTTAGTATTTCTTGGATGGAATTTGGTTTCATGTAGATGATAGATTTACTGATTGCCGTGAGGATATATTTAACTTCTTTTAATGTATATATACACATATAGAGACATACAAACATGTAAGAGGGCATATGGTTTGTACCTGTATGAATATATTTATTTTTGATGATTCAGGTAATTATTTACAGACTACTTTTTAGTGTATTTTAAACACATGGAGACATAAATGTAAATTCCCATAATTTCATGTAACTTTAAGCAAACATACACATTAAGAGCAAAACAATCTGACTCAGGAAAAGTTTTTCAAACCATCATATAAATAAATACAGGAAAAAAGCTATTGAGACCCTAGTTGAAATAATACAATACAATGAAAACCCGTCATACTTCCTGCTTTTTCATCCTACGTAATAGGCTGGGCAAGAAGACTGGTTGAAATTCATTAGACATTTACTACCTGAAGTAGAGCATACAACAACCGTTTGAGTGGTTCATGAGCATAGAAGTTCATCAACATGCCAGATGTTCTTAAACTACAACATATAAACACACACCCCACAGCCTGCTGACCAATAGAATATGAGATCCTGGAAGTTAAAATGTAGGTCTCTTCTCCCTAGGATGAAGTGATAGGAAGCGAGAAAATGGCCCCAAGTTGTGCCAGGGAAGGTTTAGGTTGGATATTAGGAAAAGATTTCTTCACCCAAAATGTTATCAAGCTTTGGAACAGACTGACCAAGGAAGTGGTGGAGTCACCATTACTGGAAGAAATTAAAAGACAGGTAAATGTGGCACTTAGATAGAGGGTTTAGCGGTGGACTTAAGAATGCTAGAATAATGGTTGGAGTCCAACCTAAATGATTATATGATTCAATAATTCAGCACCTTTATTACCCTAGGTAGTCAGCAAGAATTTTAGTTCTACCCCCAGTAAACTGTATGTTACTAGATAAGTAACATCACCTTTCTTCGTTAAAAGGGGTAGCTGCATCTTGTCTCATCATCTACTATACTCATGTCAAGAGGGAGGCCCCATAACTAGTAACACGCATTCCAACATGCTTCAGTGTCCTAAGTCCTTCCTTATTTGTACCAACATCTATGCAGAGAGCCTTATGGATCCCATGCACAGCAAAACCACAAGGTTTGTTTGTGTGAGGATGTAGGAGTGAGCAGAGTTCATTTTGATCACATCTGGGTTGCCAGGTCACCACACAGAGTCTTCGAGGGTACCACTAGACACTGTCTACTGGCCTCACTGAGATGAGCATTCAGGGGTAAGATTGAAGGAGCATGAACTTGTGTACAGTAGAATGTCTCGTATGCTTTAGCTGTTTTACTATGGACAAACCAGATTCCAATGGGTTGTTCACTTTATCTAGGCTACAGAATGTGCACGTTTTCTATCTGTATGGAAACGGCAAAGAGGAGGCAGAGTAGTAAGCTATTCTGCTTGACAAATGGTCACAAACAAAAATCTGTCCTATGATTTCCATAGTCAAAAATTTGTGTAAAACATATAAAATAACCTGACTCCTGAGATCTATTATTTCAGAAACCTGGGTTGACCATAACATTTACAACTCTACTCCACCTAGTGAGATATTCTGAGACAGATCACAGCCATGTGCTTCGAGTAATGAGTCAGAAAACTTTGTAAAAGATTATTTCTTACAAAACATGGATACTTGAAACATAAATTTTTAAACTGGCATTGTTTTTCAGAAATGCCATTAAGATCACAGACTTGCACAAGAGTAATGATGAGTTTTCTGGTAAATGGATGCAAGATAAAATTTTTAAACCTTCTGGTTTGGTTTGTTTTCAAGACAGGCTGTTAGAAAATGATCTTGTTTCAGTCCTTTAAAAAGAGTTAGTTGAGTATTTAAGTAATGACATTGGAAACTTTATCTTATACTGTATTCAAAATATATGGAAAAAGTTGTTTTTCACTTTGAGAACATATGTTATTCGTCCATTCTACATGTAAGGTTTTCTCAGTAATACCATAAAGTAAAAAAACCAACCAACCAACCAACCAAAAAAAAAAAAAAAAACAAAAAAAAAAAAAACAAACAAAAAAAAAAAAAAA
>JAWWEW010000001.1:71831749-71846659 GCA_035583185.1 Anabacerthia variegaticeps | reverse complement strand
AAAAACTTTTGTTTCCATGGTTATTTAAAAAAAAAAAAAAAAAAAAAAAAGGAAATAAAACATTGTCCAAAGGGAATACAGCAAGGAATTCTGAAAAAGAGTAATGAAGCTCACATATATTTTCTACAGTGGAAAAGAAAATAGGTGAAACATTATTTGGTGCTCATCTATGAACAGTTTAAAGCAAAAAAAAAAAGGTAATTATTGCATTTACTCAAAATATTATAGAAGGAATAGACACTTCTCTGGTTTGGAAGCAATTGGCTATTGACAAACTTGTACTTGGAAGACTAGTTATAGAAGAATTTTATCATCATATACCTTCATTTAAGAACTTTTGCTTTGTTTTTTTCTCATGTTTAAAAACTGGTGTTCATTGCTGAGAGGTTCTCCTGTACTACTTCAGTATTTTTTCTTCCAGCTTAAGAGAACATCAGGACACTGTAGACCAGCAGAACTGTCTCAGTCTCAGAAATTTCGTGTTCTTTAAGTGACAGGGCAGCTGGAGTACATTAAACTCTGCCTGGGGATGGATGATCTGATAGATTAAAGAGAGGACAGGCAAGGGTGACATTATAGTGGGTGTCTGCCACCTGATCAGGAATTAAAAAAACATTAATGAGGCCCTTTACAGACAGACAGAACCAGCCTCATGTTCATCAACTCTGATCCTCATAGGGATTTCAACCACCCTGCTCCCTGTTGGAGAGACAGCACAGCAGAGATGTGAGAACACATAAGGAGTGAAAAAGTTTGGGAATATTTTATTTCTTGATACTTTCATGGATATTTCTTGATATTTTTATTTTTAAAGCCTAAACATAGACATTACTATTTCCTTTCAAGTACATTGAGAATTCCATCAAAAGGTAATTTTGATTCAGACAAGATCTATTGTTTCACTTATAAACATAATGTAGGGAAGGAAAAAAAGTAGCATTATTATTTTTATTTCAAAAGAATGAACATAAATTGGAGCTCCTTTTGAATCCTTTTGGTCTGCTCATAGATATCTTCTATTTGTCTCTGGCCAGAAGGTCAATCATGGTAAAAAGCATGAAATAATTTTATTAATTCAAAATATGAAATGAATGGCCAATAGTCATAATGGCAGAATCAAGAATAGTCAATAATGAGATACTTTCATATAGGACTATTACATGCTTCATATGCTTGTATGGATCATTAACAGGAAAATCAAAATATAATTTGTTTTTAGCAAGTTTTCTTCGGGAACCAAATATACATTCAGACAAGGCAGGTTGGAAGGAATTTGGAAGGAAGGAATTTGGAAGGAGGGAGGGAGGGAAGGAAGGAAGGAAGGAAGGAAGGAAGGAAGGAAGGAAGGAAGGAAGGGAGGGAGGAAGGGAGGGAGGAAGGGAGGAAGGAAGGAAGGACGGAAGGAAGGAAGGAAGGACAGAAGGAAGGAAGGAAGGAAGGAAGGAAGGAAGGAAGGAAGGAAGGAAGGAAGGAAGGAAGTTAATACTAAACTCCCTCAAATTTCAAAAAGCATTCTTTTACATCTAGGGACCTTAAAAAAGGACTCTGAAAACTGTGAACAGAAAAAATGTGTACAAATGCTCTGGATAAACATGAAAATATTAGACTGGCTGCTCATTTCAAATGGGTAGTCTGAGCTCCACTTTCTTCTCCAGTTCACTAGTATATCTGGTCACCTAACTCTCTAAGCTGTTTTCACTTGATTCCTTGCTGCTGAATTTTGATCTTTGTTTCCTGTCTCTCTCCCCTGCTGTTTGACAGTGTTCTGCTTTTTGTTTGATGAGCAGTGAAAATTGTGAGATTCCTGACCTCTAAAGAGCAGGCAAAACTTCAGAAATCAGGAATCTTGTAAATCATACTTCACTGCTGGTACATGGAATACTATTAAACATCAAAGTTGACTAATTAAAAAAAAAAAAAGAAAAAGAAAAAAAGGTGCATACAAAAGGGCTTATGGAATTATTGAAGTTATGGAATAACTTCAAACTCTGGCATTCATTAGTGCATAAATTCCTGGCAAAGCTTGTTTGGTTTTCATTTTGCAGAACAAAAGGAATTTCAAGCTAAAGTCAGTAATTTATTTTATTCTCCCAATGGCAAAATTTCTGGAAGTAAGGGTTTATCAGTTACAGTATCCAAATAATTATTAATTTCCTTTTTCCTTTCCTGATTTCAACAACAAAAGCGGAACATTATGCAGAGCAGATGATGGTGTTTTCCTGATTATCTTTCATAATCCTTCTGCCCTCAGTAACATAAAGGTCCCATTTTTTCTAGAAGCCTGTCAATAAACATGCCTAGCCTTTGATATATGGCAATTCTTTTATATTTGGTATTGTGTGGTATGCAATACTTAAGTCAGACAAACATTAATTAGAGTAGAACATGCATGTGAAAAAAAATATTTCATGGAATGGTAGATAAAAGGTAGTCTGCACAGCTGTCCAGAAAAGCAATTAGTACTTGTAATATCATTTTTATCTGATGCATGGCCATTTCATCATTGGGAAGTCAGTGAAAACTAAGCAAAATTTGTTCTCATAAACATGAATCAAGAAAAATGTCAACTGTTTGCTTATTTTTAGGTATAGGAACGTTCTTAATAATATCAATAATTAAGTCACTTATAGCAGTTCAAGCCTCCAACATACTTTATTCTCATGCAACCATGAAGCAGCAGCAAGTTTCATGAGTGCACCTTCAGTTCTATTATCTACATATATAATTTTCTTTTTTATCAGTATAATTCTCACAGCTGTGAGTGTACTAATATACCATATCTGCCTCAACTAGCAGCCTCAGCATTCACTTAAACTCAGGTTGAGTCACCCAGCCCTTGTCTGAGACCTGCTGTAGATATGTCTGTACCCAACTCTCCTGCATTTCTAATTAGAAGTTAAAAATAGGATTCTTATGGGTTTCAAACTGCTTGACACGAAAAGAAAGAAGAACAGTTCAATGTTTAGCATATAACTCTAGTTCAATTTAGGTAGAACTTCAAATGATGCTGTCTAGAAATGGAAGAGTCCAAGGACAGCTAAGCCATCCTAAGGCTGATATATGTTACCTATGTCAACAGACAACTCTTCCTCATCACCCTAAAGCTGTAGGAATATCTATTCTATGCATATATATATTACATTCTTCTTTTAGCAGGAAGACCATTTTTATGAAGAGTTACCTCTTTCCAGCAGAGAGTGACCAAATCAAATACTGTGCAAATATTGATCTCTTCCACTTCTCTTTTTCTTTTCAAAACTGCAATATATCTGAAACATATTCTAACTTGTTCCAAGAAATCTCATGCCATCTTGCCATCTTCCCATCCAAGCCTTCAGTTAAACAGGAACAGTTTATTATACTGATGAGAGTAGAATTGGTAATAAAGGGTTTTGAAAAAGGAGTTAACTAGCATTAAGACAAAGACATACTGTGAGGTGTTACGTTCTACATTCCTTAAAAAAAAAAAAAAAAAAAGGTGCTCTTTTTGTAGGACAAAGGAAAATGGCTAAAAATAAGAGGCATTTTTTTTCTTTAATTTAAGATAGGAGATACTGATTTAGCTCATCTTGTTATATCTTGAGGCTGTTGTTCAAGTCATGCAAAACCAAATATTTCATGGATTTAAAAACATATTAAATTATGCTAATTAAATCATAGAATCATAGATTTGTGAAATCATAGAATAGTTTTGTTTGGGACTTTAAAGGTCATCTAGTCCAACCTCCTTGTAAAAAGCATGGATATCTTCAACGAGATCAGGTTGCTCAGAGCCCTGTCCAACCTGACCTTCAATGTTTCTAGGGATGGGACATCTACCTTTTCTTCCACTGCTCCAAACAATCTCCATCCGGGTATTGAGCCATTGGCCGCTGCACTCTGGATTACAGATGTCCAGATTGATGACATCTGTGGCTCTTCCCTTGTCAACCAATGTAGTTACTTCATCATAGAACACTACTGAGCTGGTCAGGCTGGTTGGCTTTGTTAAAACCAACATGTTCCTACTTGCCAAAACTATTTATTCATCTTACATGATACTAATATCTAAGTATTAAATCTTTATTTGAATATATTCTTGCATATCTGAGAGAGAAGGAAATGCTGTGAGGACCACCACAGGTTCCTGGATCACTACGTGTCAAACCAGAACATTAATTTCAGGTTGTCCACTCACTATTTGTATTTCAAGGTACCATGACATTACCTAATATTATGAGCTTTGTTTATGTATTCATTTCACACATTTTCCAAATAAAATTCCAAGTAACTTTGCTCACTCTTCCAAGTCAGTGTTTGCTTTCAGGATGTAGAAACCCACCATTCCAGAACTCCAAGCAATCAAATCCACATAAGGTTTTACACTTAAAATGATTACTTGAAAAAAAAATAAAAAAATATTTTGAATGTAAAGTACAGAAAGTCATAGTAAATGTCTGTTTAATGACTATAAGTGAGTATACAACAGGAGAAAAGTTATAGAAAAATATGAACTATGTCAACTAATGTGTTCTAGTATTCTGTCTAGAGGTTGCACAAATTAGGCATATCTGCATCAGTAAATTTCTTTGGTTGAAAGAACCACAAATCTGTTAACAGACAGGAAGCTGGAAACCTTCTCCAGACTCTTAGATGTTTTGCTCCTGAGTTTATCAGCCTGAGAAATACTAAATAACAGTTGCTAGTTGTGAAGTCAAGCATTTCAAAATGGAGAATGCTTTTCCAGCTGAGGTCAGAAAAAGTATCTGATGTTAACTGTTGCATCATTCATTGCTCATGGTCCTAAGGCAAAAGAAAAAAAAAAAAAAAAAGAAAAAAAATTGCTTTGTTGTTCAAAAGTAAAATTTGCATTAGGTTCCTGTTAACAATTTATTTCCACTGCTGTAACAGTGGTCTCTTAACGGTAGCCATCTTTTTTCTCTCCTTTGACTTTTAATGTGAACAATAATTTAAGTAATTAAAATTAAGAGGAGAACAAATATCTCTACTATCAGCTATTGCTTTGAAGTACAAATACTGTTCTTTATTCAGGACACTTTTCTGGAGGATTTTAATATGTAGTTGTAGTTATGGCATTTGGAGTATTATGTAATAATTCTTTAATCCGGAGCTCGAAATAATCACTAATACTAAATGAAGTTCTGACAGTGATGCAGCTATGTTGCAAAGATTTTGTTTTCAGCAACATACTTAGAGAAGTGCTTTAACCTCACCGGAGTGAAATATTCCATCTGTAGAACTAGCAATGGTATATATTTTATTGGTTACCACAGTTAGTTCATGCAAGATTTTTCTAAAGTCATGTTCTTCTGGGAGCCTTGGCACTGAGACTAACAGTTAGAATGGAAGTGTTGAATTAAGCATTAAATAATTCTCTCTCAATGAAATGATTCCATTTTGACATTAATGCAGTTGATTACCAAAAAAAGATTGACTCTTTTTTCTTTTACTTTCAAATAAGAGCAAATTCTACATTTCAAAATAGCTTATGTTGCTGAAGACATACAAAGCTACAACTCCACTGTCTCTTCCCCTGCTGTGCTTGACTCCTTAATGCTTTTGATCTTACATGGGATTTTAGAACACAGAAAAGGAGATAAAAAGTTATCCCACTCTGTTTGCATCATAATTCTACTTTAACACTGATTTGATATAAATGACTTGAAGAAGGAGTGTTCGCTGCTACCAGTTCAGTGGATATAGAGAGATTTGTTGAATTCTGTCCCTTTTGTAACTAGTAAGGCATTTTTAGAAGCACTCTGAAATCCCTAATTGCCTCAGCTCCTGGAATCATTTATAGGTAAGGCATTTTGTAAGCTGCAGCATTCATCCTGAGCTATGTGTGACTACAAATCCCTTCCACTGTTGCAACAAGCAATATCAGAACATTTCCAGAAAAGGCTAAAAGCTTTCAACTTAGACCATCCTTGGAGTGCTATAAGTGCAGCAGCTTTCACCCCAGGAATCTGCAACACAATTGTCCCTACAGTCGCAGTCAAGACTGCCAAGCTGTGCTAAGTCGTGCAGGAATGTTAATGTTCTGGCCTACAGGCTACCCTAGGCATTGCTCTATGCATCTTTTCCTCTATCCTTTTGAAAGCAGTGAATTCTTGCTGTGCATTGTTAAATGTTGGGTGCAACTTAGAATTACAAGTACCAAAACTGCTATTCCTACTAAACGTTTCACCCTGAATCCTTTTCAAGATGAGTATATATTAGTTACAGTTTTGAAACTGACAAGAACACTACGGTTTTCATATTTATAAATTCTTCTCTCTGATTTCCTTATCTGAGAAATTTCTTTATAACTCATTAAGGAATCACCTAGAAAGAACAAGAAGAGAAGGTGAGGGGAGAAGAAAGCTCCAAGTATACTATATATGTATATAGTGAATTTATATTCTTCCAAAGCACTTACCTGCAATTGTCTGTAATTCAATGAGATCTATAGATTCAAAAGTATAAGATCAGTGTCAGTATTGGAAAGAATAATTTTATTTATAAATAGCACAGCATATCCCATTAAGTCTGTATTTAGTCAGATGTTGAATTTGGTTTGCTAATGGTTTTAAGTTTTTGCCCTTGTTTAATTTTCACTCAGAAAAATTCTGTGTGTAGACCTTTTGATATTCTTAGTTAGAATATTTGTTTATATATTTATTTTAATAGCACATAGTGTGATGTGATGAGTATTGCAATTCCCTTTCTGCAGTTGCATCAGACAAACAGCTGATCTGAATCCCTAAACACAGTCCCTGTGAGAGAATGAAAAAGTCTACATTTTCAGGTCACCCAAAAAGCTAGTTCCATAAATATTCTATCTCCCTGATACAGCAACTTGTGATTCATAGCAATCCATCATGTTGTCTGTGATCTGGTTTCCTCTGTTCCTTGTGATATTTTGCAAATGTATCTTTGTCTATATAAAGATTTTAGTATGTTGAGTGCATATTTTATAGAAGACACTTATACAGTGGGAAGTTAATATTTTCTTTAAATTTTTCTTACTGACTTCTGAAACATCTGCTTTTTTGCATCTCCTTTCTGTAGGTGCTAAGGAGTAAAACAGATTATAGGGAGTAAACTGCATGAGATTATGATGAAGGAAGGAAAACTCATGAGCAGGACACTCAAAAAAAAAAATCAAGCAAACCAATAAACCTGAAGATGAGCAGCAAACAGGCTCCATCTGAAACAAAATGGCACATGGGGAAGAAGATATTGGTTAATGCTGTGAGCAGTTGTGTGTATAAAAGTGTACTAAAGGCTTGGAAAAGGACATTCTGGAGGATGGGCCTCAGTATTACTTTAAGGAATACCACCACAATCAATAAACAAGCCCCTGTCCAATCTGAGCATCCTGAAACAGAGACACAGTGGCAGAGCTAGGTACTGTGCTCTGGTTATACCTGTAGCTTTGAGAATCTGATTCAAGCCCTAAAAGCTGGTATATAGAACCATAGAATCATAGAATGTTTTGGGTTGGAAGAGACCTTGAAGGTTCCAACCCCCTTGTCGTAGGCAAGGACACCTTCCACTAGATCAGGATGCTCAAAGCCCCATCCAGCCGGGCCTTGAACACTTCCAGGGATCCCCATCCCCTGCTTCTCTGATCAACCTGTTCCAGTGCCTCACCACCAACAAGTAACAACATAAAAACAAAGTTAAATCATGCTGTAACTTAAAGGCAAATAAACTATCTGAAAGAAATCTTACTGTTTTACCTGGCACTTCTTGTTTGAGGTAAGCTCTTTGCTGTGAAATTGGGATTTTGCTCACTTATGTGAGCAAAATGTGTTCAATCCATTCAAAAGTTATACATTGTTATGGTAAAGATCATATCAGACTTGCACAGTAGCAGAACAAATGACTCTTAACTATTACTGCCATGCTGTAGTAAAAAAAAACTGTCTCTGTCATATACAATCTTTTCTTGCCAGTAGTCAGAATAGGAATTCTCATTAAACAACTAGTTTACAACATTTTATTGTGCATCAGCTAATGGTACTAAAATTTACTGAGTCTTATGTCATTTTGGGAAAATTAAAGTGTACGCCTGTGAAGCAGAGATGCTGCTTTATTTAAAACTCATATTTGAAAAAAAAAACCAAAACAAAACAAGAAACAACAACGAAAAGAAAGTGCAGTACTTCAACTTCCAGGCAGGGTGTTAATAGTTTCAGGATACCACCTCCCTATTTATTGCTTTTTACACTCTATTTATTTATTATCTCTTGGTCAACGGCTCTAAAATATATGCTATATCCAAAAGGTTTGTTTTTCGTTATTGAAAGTAGTGAGATAAGTATCACTACACTGAAACAGGTCAGGCTACAGAGCCAGAGGAGGAGATAGTGCCACTGTTTGATGAAACACAGGGAACACTGATCATTCTGACCATCTCATTTTGACATCTAGCAGTTGCCATTGTATGTTTGCTGATGAATGCTTTTTCAGGCTGATCACTTGAACCTGCTGAAAGTAAAGACATCTGCCATTTTTATGCTTATGTGGTCTTAGACAAAACTCCCTCTGTTGTTTGCTTGACAGAGGAGAGTACAGCTCATCTTACAGTAGAAAGGCTGAGAACAGACTTTCAACATCAAGTCTTTTTGTCAGACGATACCTTTTCCATGATCAAAGCATACAAGGGATGTAGTAGTCACATCCAAGTTCATGTTCACTCCTCTGTGCAGACAATGGAAATGAAAAGAAAGAAACACATTTAGACCAAAGAAACAATCTAATTCTTTTCTAGAAATCTGAATTTTCTTAAAGAGTACAATATCTGATCAAATATATTAAAAGCAGCATTTGTTTAAATTCCCCTATTGCCCTCCAGTCCACTAACAATTTTCTTTTCTTTGAGGTTTTCTTTAATATTTTGTTTGCAGTGTGACATTTCAAACATTATTTTTCCATAGATTTTTCCTTTCTTTTCCCCTCTATAGCTCTTTGTTAAACTAAATGTGTTTAGAAATGCAGTAACTGAATTGCAGTCACATTCATAAAAGTGATTCTTGATAATTAAGGAATTATTTAAACTTATTTTCCCATATTTTGACCAATATGGTTTGGAGGTACATTGATTCATCAGGAATATGAAAAACAACTGCCAAATTAGTAAATTGTTTCTTTGTTTTGGAGAACCATATATTTGCAGTTACTGAAAACTGGTCTATGAAAACAAAGCAAGTAAAAATACTTCTGTGTAAACCAGCTAAATGTATGTAGTTTAGCAACATAACCAGCAGTTTATGGAGATAGTATAAGGGCATTTGCTCACTGTCACATAATATATTATTAAATTTGTATCATTATCTTTTCATTGACTATTAGAAATTTTTACTAAAACTCTAACTTGCCTATTAATTAAAACAATGGAATTCATTTATGAATGGATATATTATTTCATAGTTTTCAGCACCCTTTATACCATGACAATGAAAAATTGAGATCATATGAAAAAATCAGACACTAATATTCAAATACTGTATATTTTTGTTTGTATCTTTTAATTTATATATACTTGCATTACTCCTAAGATTACAAAAGACATTTTACTACTTTTAAGTAAATCTTATCTATGACTACTACTCTTGTATAAGATTAACACATTTTTCTTAACATGTTAACTTCTTGTTTGTCACACTTATTGTCATTATTCCACAAAAAAAAAAAAAAAGTTTTTTAAAACATTTATTTCATAAAAGGAAAATAGTCAAAGAAGACTAGATTCTGACTCCAAAAATTCCACAAAAGCAGAAGTTATTAAAACTCTAATTGTTGTATTCCAGAAAGTGACTGTGACTTCCATATTAAATTCCATCAAATTCCCATGGTATCTGAAAATCCGTTGGCAAATTTAGTTTTGGTTTCCCTGTATGCCATCTATGTAGCTGGTCTTATTTGGAAAAATCACAAGAATCAGTGCAGAGCCATCCATAGTCTTTGGGAGCTTTCAGAAGAATCCAGTCAGCTAAGTATGCCCAAATCACTCAGGTAATATCAGGCCTAGTTTATAGCAAAGAAGAAAAAAAAAAAACCAAACTTCAATGGATCATTTTTTTCATAAATGTTGGTAGTTACAGTGGTAGTTAATTCAGAAAGTCAGAAATCTGGACTGAAGTATGCCTGAGCCGAGAAAGTCTAGCCTAAATGTTCTCCTTACAAAGTCCTAGCTCTGAGCATGTGGCTAAGTCAAGGCAACAGTGCTCTTCCCTTTTATTTAGAATCAAAGAATTACTTAGGCTGGACCTCAAAGATCATCAAGTCCAATCATTCACCTAACACTGTCAAGTGCACCACTGAAACAGGTCTGTCAGTGCCACGTCTATAGGTTTATAAAATTACTCCAGGCATTGTGTCTCAATAACTTACTTGCAGCCTGTTTCAGTGCTTGCTAACCTTTTCTGTGAAGAATTTTTTACTAATATCCAATTTAAATCTCCCTTGGCACAACTTGAGATCACTTTTGTCCTATATCTTGTAATCTGGGAGAAGAAGCTCACTACAACCCCCTTTCAGGTAGTTGAAGAAAGCAATAACATGTCCTGTCCACCTCCTTTTCTCCAGGCTAAACAACTCCAGCTTCCTCAGCTGCTCCTCACAAGACTTATGTTCCAGACCCTTCATGAGTTTTGTTGCCCTTCTCTGGACATGCTCCAGCACCTCACTGCCTTTCTTGTAGTGAGGGGCTACCAAACCGGACACTATACTCAAGGTGCAGGCTCCCTAGTGCTGAGTACAGAGGGACAATCTCTTCCCTGGTCCTACTGGCCACACTATTTTAGATACAGGCAAGGATAACAGTGGCATTCTTGGCCTCCAGGGCACACTGCTGGCTCATGTTCAGGGGCTGTCAACCAGCACCCCTAGGTTCTTTTCTGCATTTGCAGATGCCAAGACTAGATTGGAAGCTATCTAACAAATGATGAAATTCTAAAACCACAAGCAGAAAATTCCTTAGTAGAATTTTTGAAATCAATTGAAATCTTACCACTGCTCTGAATAAAAAAAAATCAAAATCCTAGACAAAGTAAAACCTATATATTTTTTTTTCCTATTAAAAGAACTCTCTGTAAAAAGATTGTGTCATTTTGACTAGGAATGTGAAAGCTCTCAGTTGATATTTGAAAATGAAAACATAGGTAATAATTTCAAAACTGTATTTTCTTCTCTGGTTTTTACTCCTTGAAGAAATTTATTTTTGGAGCATTTCTGAAACTACCATGTTCTTGAATAATGTCCATCACCTTCCATGTGAAGAATGGAAGTTTTGCATTTAGTATTATATAATAAGGCTTAGTATAATGATACATTCAATTCTTCTGAAACAGTCCTAAAGGAATATTATAAAATTACTTATTTAAATGCATGCTTTCTCAAAATAGTAATTTCTGCACTCCACAAAAATATTTAATAGTTCTGTAATTATTGTGGACATTCCAAGGAAGCCCATGGACATGCATTTCACGGCAAATGAAAAACCATTAAATTGTTTAGGTAACATATATTCACTGTTCTGCCTAACAAAGAAATGTATACCATGCATATTTAGTCATAACAATGTTTTTACTGTGAATTTCACCATAAAAACTCCATTTTTCTTCAGAATCTCAATATAGTCTTAAATTTGCCCTTGTCTTATTTACAATCTTTCATCTTGATACAGTTATCACGCTATGAAATATATCGGGACCACAAGGTGAAATAAATTACTAATGGCTAATATTAAGCAAGGTATATTAATAAAGTCTGCTTTATTGATGTCTAATTTATCTCAGTCATCCACTGTAGTATTGAGTTTATTTAATAGAAAATTATTTTAAGACATTTATTAGCAGTATATTCTATAAGACAAATTAAATGCTATGTTTGACTACTGAAGGAAAAAGCTACCACAAATTTTTATTCTACTATTTAAATCTAATTCCATTATACATAATGAGAACTATTTTGAGTTAATATTGATTACAGTTATATAAATACATTATACATATATATACATTATACATGCATATATAATATACCTATATTTATTTGCAACAAAAGAGAATTAAAAAAGCTATTCTCACAGTGTTGTCAATCATTTAAAAATGAACTTAAATAATAGTTTGCATTAAGACCTTAACTATTATGCCCTCAGCAGCAAGCTAAGTATTACTATCCTTATATAAAAGGTCATTAAATTGTCAACTATAGCAAGATTTAACATTCAGCTTTGAACCTCAGCAAGATTTTTTTTTTCATTTCTTGGGTTCTCTTTCTACAATTACAAAATCCTTAAACCCAGTCTGAAGCCACATTCCTTTTTGTCATAATTATTTGCAGTTGCATAATGGATGGATTTCTGCCTATGTAGTTTTAAACGGATGGTATAGGCCTCACACGCCGGGAATGGGATGGCACCACGAGGGTTGCTTTGCATTTCTAATAGCAGAATAATACTTTCATAATAACAAATGTGTAGATCCAGAAAGAAAATCATACAATTTACTGGAATTGAGAAAACAGCTGGGACCTTTGGCAAATGTTTCCATTCTTGCCTGTCATTGAGTGTTTATACTAAAAGCATCTGTAGTGCTGCAGGCAACATTTTTCCCTGAATGAAGAGCCCAGTGTATTAAGTCTTGAGTACCTCACATTTCCTTCAAAAATAGCATGAAAACTTTCCTGTTTTTTGAAACTTTTTCCTTTATTGTCTTGTGAATGAGGCAGGAGATAAGAATCTAGCAAATACAGGACTAACAATATGTTATGTTTTCCATTTAGAAATGCAAATTGATTATTGCATTGCAAGAGTTTGTGATTACCATGTTGATATTCAACTATATAAATTAGTTAGTCTACAGCTAAAATATTTCTTTCTTTTTCAATAAAACGTCTGTCCCCATTGTGTTCTCTTTAATTTCATTTTTGTTACGAATTGTTAAATGAAATATGAAACACTTTAAAACTACAGAGCAAAAGTACTTTGCAGCTTGGCTATGTGTCTTAAATGAATTCCCTGGCTATATTTTCTTTTTAAATTCTTGTTAATCTTTGAGACATAAGCACCTTATGATAACAAAGAGGAGAAAGATATTTGGGAGGTAGGCTTTTTAACTGAAAAATAATTCAGTATTTACTTGACAATGATTCTTCCTTACAAAAGGCTTTAGAGAGCTGAATCAGGAAAAAAATAAGAAACTAAGATAAATGAAGGGCAAACTAGGAATGTTTCTCCCAGTCTTCTTAGATAGATTGTTGGTGTTTCTAAGGAATATCTCTGGCTAGGCTTGTGGATTACCTTCTACCTTTTCGCTTTATGTGAGAACTGGAAAAAACCCTTGAACCAAAGCTTCCAAAGAATTTTTGAACTATACTGAAATTTTATTCCTGGTTTTGCTCTATTTTTTCATGCTTGACTACACATCTTCTTGAACAGTAAACAGAAAATTCTCATCTGTCCTCATTGATTCCTAGTTGCATTAGAGGCTGCTAAATTTTCCAGTCTTAAAGTTTATTTAGGTTTTTCCATGCTTCTAATGACTATGGTACACATCTGGGGAAAGTATACACCACAGTCTCTGATTCCATACTAGAAGTATTCTGTTACATCGCAAAAAGAAGTTGCATGCTAGTTCACAGTCCTTCTCCCCCAGAAAATATCCTCAGGGAAAAAAAAAACATGTTATCATACACAAGAAATATGTCATCTGAGTTCTGTTCCTCTTCTGGAGTAAAAGAAATATCCCTCAGTAATACTTTGAAGACACTACAAAATCATCTTTCTCAAGATTTCTTTATTTTATATTCTAATTTGTATGACAGTTTAAAGAAAAACATGAACAAATATCTAAGAAAGCTGTAAGGACAGCAGTTACTTCTTCTGCAGTTTCCTGTTCCCTTCTTTTCAAACCTACACTTAAATAAATACTGAAGACCAGGTATTGAAAGGGGGGATAAAATGTAATTCTGGTGAAGAACATCTGAAAATAAAATAGTAATTTATTTTGAAACTTGTGATATTCTTATGTTTAAAACTAACTGAATATTTCAGTCAAGGGAATTTATAGTTTCACAAGGCTGTAAATTCTCCATAACTTGTAAAATAGCTCTTATTAAGGTGTCTGTCAGATCTTGCTAAACAAACATGATGCTCTGAGTTCCAAAATTCCAAAATATCCCAAGTAATGCAAAGATTTGTCTCATGCCGTTTGATCTGACCCACTACTTAAGTAACCTCGGTTGATAATCTTGCTAGAAGTTATGTATTTTCTTTTTTTTTTTTTTTTACTTTCTTCTTTATTTTTTTTTCTGCTGTGCTAAATTAATGCTGCCATAAAGAGGTTAACTATCTACATGAAGTCAGTAATATCAGTAAGAGGCCACTTCACTTGACATGGAATATAATATTACGCAGTTCATGTCTATAAAATAATTTAGGCTGGAAATCTAAGGTGATCTGTCATGATGATTTGCTATAAGCATGCAAATATTGCTCCTTTGGATGTTATTAGCCAGCATTTGAAGCAGATTATATCAATTATAAGAATACACTTCCTCTAAGGAACTGTTTAATTTGTTACAGTCCTGTTTATTTATAAACAAAAATTGTTTAAACCTTATCACTGCACAAATCAGATAAAAAGTAATTTGGAACTATGACCACAGAAACCTTAATGTAAAACTCTCTAGAAACAGTTATGGCCTTGGCTTTGTCCGATAATAACCTTTGGTTTTAGCTTTTCTCTGCATTCTCTTTATACAGAGTCACAGAATATACCGAGGTGGAAGGGACTCATAAGGATCATCAATTCCAACCTTTAACTCTGCACAGGACCATCCCCAAGAGTCACACTGTGTGCCTGAGAGTATCATCCAAATGCTTCTTGAGCTCTGTCAGGCTTGGTGCTGGGACCACTG
>JAWWEW010000001.1:71807542-71823738 GCA_035583185.1 Anabacerthia variegaticeps | reverse complement strand
CAGTGGTCCCAGCACCAAGCCTGACAGAGCTCAAGAAGCATTTGGATGATACTCTCAGGCACACAGTGTGACTCTTGAGGATGGTCCTGTGCAGGGCCAGGAATTGGGCTAGAGGATCATTATGAGTCCCTTCCAACTCAGCGTATTCTGTGATTCTGCGATTCTGCAGCCACTAGCCAATTTAGGATGTTGTAATTTCCTTTTAGACACCGTTTTTTAGTGTGGTGTTGATGTTTATTCTTGTGATTATAATATGCTTTGTCACTGTAGTCTCAGGGACAGATGTATTGCAAACAGATGCTCCTTTTACCTTACTTGAGTGAAAAGCAATAAAAAATGCCATTTCCAGTGCCACCTTTCACAAAATGCATGGACTTTTGTTTAAACTTCTCAGTATGGAAACATGCAGTAAAGGTAAGTGCTGCTGTTTCCAGACCCCTGGAGATATTTGTACATAGCTAGGATCTGAGAGAGAAACTGTTCCGGGGACCGTTCTCCGTCTAAACTACAAACTGCAATCCTTGCCTTTCTGTCTTTACTATTCTTCAGTTCAAGAGCTTCCAGTGTGTGTTTTAATATAGAGAAGAATGCCAGAATATGAAAGCTACTTTGTAGTAGGAAGCAGCAGCTGATGTTCTGGCACAGACTCTCATCCCTGTATTTTTACAGATCAACCATGTACAAGATGTGGTTACTTGTGATCATGCTTTGGCATCAAACATGATCAATGGGTCTGGCACATGAACTATTTACAAGCTCTTTTCAGAGCTCTAAAGGATTTGAAAGTGTCCATGTGCCTCTATAAATAAGCATTTGAAAAAGGAAAAACTGTCATTTACCAACAGCTGTTCTTCTTCAAAACATGTATATACATTCTCAACATTCCTGCCTATCTCTTTATCTTACAACAATTCTAAAATATGTGACTTTCTAGCTGTCAGGAACTACAAGAGGAGGTCATGTGGACCACACAGAGAGGAAATGGAGCCCCAAATGCAGACCTAAGGATAATTCTATTGTAAAAAATAAAAAAACAAAAAACCAAAACAGTTGTTATGCATAAATAACCACAAGTATGACTTAGGTTCTACTCACAGTCTTTCAATTCATGATCTCTGATGACACTGCCAGCAAGACCCATAACTAGCACAAAATATAAGGACTGTTTAGGGCATGAGCATAATTACCCCTTGGGAAGTATCCTGTGGCAATTTATTCTTACAGACCCTCAATTAACAATAAAATTTCGGCCACTAGTGACCTGCAATTAATTAAAAAAAAAAAGAATAAAAAAAAAAAAACAACAAACCATAGCCTAACAACTCAGGCTAAAGCAAAGAAATGCAGGAGAGCAAAATCATCTTTGCTGTTTTAATGCATCTTAAATTGCACCTGTCTTCTCTAGCATAGAATGACCTTAAAAGAAGGCTGCATCAACAGTAAAAACAGTACCTCTGAAAACAGAAAAAATTTAGTCTTTTTTCTGAAAAATGAAAGTAATAGTTTTCCCCATTTTGGTAAGAGTGGGTGTGTGGGCAGGAGCAGGTGGGCAGAGGGAATGTTCCCTTATGTTTAATTTCACAGGTATGAAATCCTGTGAGCAGTTTTTAGTGGAAATTAAACAGTCTAATATGAATCCAATGTTATTGCTATATCATATTGCTCAAATACTTTTTCTCCATTAATGCAAGGTTGAAATATGCAATTCTTCCATAGTCACTTGAGAAATGCATATTCTAAGGTATTAATTTCAGTAGTATTACTTTTCTCATTAAAATTAAAATCCCTAGCAATCTAATAAATCAAACCAGTATTTTTAGTCACTTTAAATTCCATGTTCCTATTTTTTTTTTATCCCTGTTGTACATATATGTGGGTAAATTTGTCTAAAACTAAGATTATATTTGTTTTTCCTTACCTGACTAGAGATATATTAAACAAACAAACAAACCCCAACACAAACCAAACTTGGCTAATACTTCAGGCACATGGTGTGACTCGTGGGAATGGTGCTGTGCAGAGCTACGGGTTGGACTAGGTGATCCTTGTGGATACCTTCCAACTTGGCATGTTCTGTAATTCTGTGGTTCTGTGAAATTTGTGACAAAAATAAACTATTTTAAAAGCCCAAAACTGAGCAACTAAACTCTGCAAAATTCAAACATATGGGATCTTTTGCATAGTTGCTTCAAGCTGTTATTAATAATGGCTTATTTTGATAGTTTTGAACTTGAATCTCATTTTGTCATAGTGCAGAGTGTGTTACCATGATGTAAATTCTTTTATACAAGTGAACTATGAGAGAAAATCTATTGTTAACAAATTCTCGAGTGTAGTTATTCTACAATGACATTTTCTTTATTCAGTTAAAATGTCATATTTGCAGGAAACATTGTGTTACAAAAGTATTCCCGTGTTTGTCAGTATGTTTACCTGTCTTAAAGGAGTGTAGATGCAATACAATTCAGGCTTGTTTTCTTCATTATTTTCAAAGAGTGTTATTTGCAATTGACCTTTTTCTGATTCATAATGAGGCATTTGGAAATGTTTTAAGTCATGCAAAAAAGGAAATGAAGCAGTTTGCAGACTAATGATAATGTTCATGAGAAACATTTGCTATTGCTTAAAAACAGTTGGTGATTTAGATGAAATAATATACAAAAGACCAGATGAACCCATGTAACTTTCATATTACTGTATCTACACTACATACATAACCTCCAATTTCCTCTCAGATACACCTGAATTTTACATCTATAGTACTTTCTGGATTTGAATGGATGATGTCAAGAACAGGTCAAAAGAAATTTGTTAGAAAATTTCATATAATCTTCGTTTTCTATCATTAAACAGATGATTTATTTCAGACCTTAGTTATTCAATGCAAACTTTAAATAGAGAAATTTAAAGTAGGAGGTGTTTGTTTTCTTCTCTATGGAAAAATTAAAATATTTTCTACCTATGTTACTAAAGAAGAAAGCGGGTGTAAGGTACATTACACTCAGCAGAAATGTGGCAATCTTTTCAATTTCAGTAAAATTGGCTGCTGCTTCTTATGGTTGTTGTTGTTATTGCTATTATTATTTTTGCTGTTGATATTATTATTGTTGATGTTATTATTACTATTTTCTAAATTGTGAGTAGAGAAAATAGGATCCAAAATCAAGCAAACATTTACTGTCTATATTTGCAGATAACAAAATGTTATGGCTTTCTTGAAAAATATATATCCAGAGCTTTTCTCTACACACAATTCATAAGGAATTTTCTCTGCACAAAAGGGTTTGCCTTTTACTAAGCTTTGTTTTATTCTGGCTGAAATGACCCATGTTTAAACATGCTAATTCTTACCATGAATTAATTCTTCAGGTAATGTAGATTTTTAAGTCTATTTCACAGAGAATTAAGTTAATGGCAACTGAAACTACAGCAGATTAATATTTGTAAGGGAAAATCAATACTTTATATTCGTCTTAGCCATTTTTCTGTTACCATCTATTCTGATTGCATTTTCTATAGATTAGCAGTTATGTTTATCTGTCTTACCATCTGCTGAACTGACTGTTTTCAAGTTACCTGCTTAAATGCTGGCAGGGAGCATAAATTAAACCGTTTGTCATTGTATGCTTGTGAAATTAAAAACATTTTGACATTAGTATAAGTACACACAGAAAAATGCTGCAAAAGAACAGCCAAAGAGGTTACATCCCTATATTTAGCAAGTTCAAATGAGGAAAAGGTTGGAAAAACTGAAGATCAAAAATCTAAAATGTTTAGATCACTTATCCAGATTTTGAGAACACTGAAATTGGAAAGCATCCAGTTTATGGTTTTCTTTTTCCTTACTTGTCTCCTGCTGGGACAATCACAGCAGCAAATTACTTCTTTTCTCTGTGTACAGAATGCAGTAAATTTTCCTTACCCCTTCCTTTCCAACACAATAAAATCACAAAGAAAGCCTTTTAACCCATTATAGTTAGTAAGCAGAGCATTATGAAAACTAGTCACAACCTGAGTGAGTTTCCCTGACATACAAATTACAATTGACTAAAAATTACAATTTTCAAAGTATTTGATTAGAGATATTTTGTGGCATTCTAGCATAAATCTACATGTTACTTTAGTTTTGAAATTTATATGTGGTGAAAATTTACCAATCTTTTTTATTAGATCATTTTAGTAAATACATAATTGGGAGGAACAGTTCACATCTGAAAATAAATGTCTATGGAAATTTGTGATGGAAAAGCCTTAGAGAATTGAGAGGTTGAAGATAAACCCTAATTTAGTTGCTGTTGTAACAAATAGGTTTTAGTAATTACAAATATTTTCAAGGGGATATAAGGTAGAATTAAGAATTATGAAACTCATCAACTGTATCTTTAGTATCATGAGAAACTACATGATCAACATATACTTATAGATTAATCTTTCTATTTCAGTTCTAACATATCTGAAAAAGATTCCTTCTTTTTCTTCAGCCTCTCTAAATAATTATCTTTTCTGCTTTTTTTTTGGATAGATAAAAAATAGACTATTTAGTACCGGGGCATGCAATTATTAGCTTGGACCTAGTGATTCCCTTGGCTTGCCCAGCACAGACATACTTATCCTCCAAAATCCTGCTTAGGAATCCACTGTTGTGACATAGAAACATCAGTATGCTGCTTTCCTTTTTAACCATTATTTAACTCAAAACTGTACTTTTAGCATCTGAAGGCTTCAACGGTGAAAAATGGGCAGACTGCACTAGATTTCTCCTTCAAGCTTCTAAAATGAAAAGGACTTGCCATCTTGTTTAACACCCTAATGGGAAGAAGGAATCACAAAAATTGTGGAATGGAAAGGGAAGAATGAAAAGATGTGTAATAGCAAACCTTTTTCCTGAGATGTAATATCATAAAAGGATCCTTTTTTTTTTTTTCTTTTTTACTGCTAAACTGTCACATCTATCATATCTATCAGCCTCCCAGCTCAGAAGTCTGAAAGAAAGAAACAGAAATAAAGAAGAACAGGATTAGAAGTTTCAGAGACTCATCAGGCATACAAAATCAGAGAGATAAAGTAAAAGACTTTTCTGTGTCTGGGTGTAAAAATAACAACTTATGTTGGAAGAAGCCTCTGGAGGTCATGTAGTCAACAACAAAAACAACAACAACAACCAAAAAAAGGCTTTTCAATGCTTTGCAAAATCTGAAGTGCTCTTTCAGTACTGAAAAAGTCAATGAAAATGCACAAAAAGAACAACATGGCTAGTCTAACAGCAGCATCAGTGATCACAGTGAATATCACAGGATGTGTGGAAATACACTACCTTTGAAGTAACTAGCAGATTAAATCTTGCCAAGTAGGATCTACAAATGAATTTAAATGAACACATAGAAGGAAAATGCTCATCTCAAAGTTGCACATCCCAAACTATTCTTAGTTTCTAAAATTGTGATATTTTTGTAATAATTGGGATGCTGCTGCCTGAAGAAAAGGAAAAGAAAGGCAGCTGATGTTAGGAAAATTTATGTGAAGAAATATATACTGAGAGGAGCCCTGGGTCAAAGGTGCTGCAAGGCACTGTCCTTTAATGCAACACCCACCACCTAACGCTGTAGAAGACCATTGAATTCATTCAGAGAGTCCCAGAGACACTGACAGGAACATGTAACACCAGAGAAGAGTGATTGGAGTTAGTCCAATCTCTTGTTTAATATGTGCAAAAGTATCATTCATGAAAGTTTCTGTAAAAGTTCAGAAATTATTCATTAATATATTTTGTAGCTAAGTAAGGATAGCTGTTACATTTTGATTTGAATGTTAAATATTTTACTCCATATAAAAGGGTTGTGGTGATTTTTTGTCTGTAACAGAACACAGTATTTAAAATATGACATCTTTCTTACAGTGAAATTCTCTATGTTGATAAAAACATAAACAAATTTTAAGCACTCTGTAGAATATGATAATCTTCTGTCTTTATTGTGTTCTAGAAGTTCTGCCTGAGGACAGATGAAGAGAAAAAGACTAATCTAATTGAACAGCTGCTTTTTTATTTGGGTAAAAAGGAGGGTAGAAGAAAAGAAGCATGCAAAAAGTATTAAGGATTTTGTATAAGACAGCCTGGCAAGCTTGCATTTCTGCTTATTAACTTGCCCTCCCATGAGCCAAGTTCCGCAACCTTCTTAGCCTTTGAAGGTTGCAGATACTTTTTAGCAGGACTGGTTATTGAGAGAGGATCTTTATAGTCTCTTATTTAGTAAAATGGGATGGAGAAACAAATGTTCAAATGGAGACTAAATTATAAAGAAAAGAAAAGCAAAGTAGCTTTGTAGAATTTCAAAAGCTTGAATCAGCATGTAACTTTTGTGTTGAACAAAAGAAAAAAAAAGAGAAAAAAATTGTTTGGGGCAAAAGTTCTTCTTTAATGTTCAAAACATAATTTTTTTTTTTTTTTTTTTTTTTTTTTTTTAAATCCTTTATCCTAGTGTTAACATGATGCCACAGGATTGCACGAGAGCAATGACACACAGATAGCAAACTCAGACAAAATTTAATTTGAAACCAAAACCAACGGTAAAAACTAATAAACAAGGGGGGTAACCATGACAACACTCCTTTGACATTTAACAGGTTACATGTTCAGAGTAGCAGTAGTGGATATTCTTACTACATGAACAAGGATGATGACTGGAAGTATTCATACACTCACGCACAGACAGGAGGCCTCTCCCTCAAGGGTACCCAAAAGGCGGCTGCACTTCACCCAAAAGGGTCAAAGGATCACTCAAAGGCACCCTGTAGAAACATAGTCACTCAAAAGACATTTGGCACAAATCTGAGGTGAAGGTAAGAGGGCAACAATGAACTTTCTAATTGCAGTTTAAGGAAGAGTGTTGTATCTGGTGGTGCTGCATAAAGCAGCCTTGCACAAGCACTTCTTGAGCTGGTGGATACAACACAGGGCATTCAAGGGCATTCAAGCTACATCTTTTCAGCCAGTCTCTGGCAGTTCTATGGGGGGTTTTCCCCATTGGGTATGCCTTACTGTTACCCCTGGGACAAGTAGGTGTGCAATTTAGTGTGTAATTAAATGAATTGTTATTTCATGCACTGGGACAATCATTAGTATCTTTGTCAGAATCTTTGATACATGAAGAAGCATTTAGTGGCTGGGTGTATACTAGGTGTGAATATCCACACTTCCACAGAGTGCTTCCACAGACTGGTTTCCCATGGGTCTTCAGAGCAGGGTGCAGTGTCCTTGGGGTTCTACCCTGTGGCCTTGCGAATTGGCTGGAGAATGTATTTACACTTGACATCCCATACTGAGTTAGGGACAGTAAAAAACAAACAAACAAAAAAAAGATTCTGGCTCTAATTATTATATCGTGCCCATGTTAACTCAAGAGCTAATGCCATAGAATCATAAAATATCCTGAGCTGGAAGGGACCTGTTAGCATTCTCAGATTTTAACTCCTGGCTCTGCATGGGACCACCCCAAGAACCACACCTTGTGTCTGAGATCATTGACCTGCAAGTCCCTTTCCACAGAACTGGTCTCCAGCATCTCAGTCCCCCATCTGCCCTGTCCCAGGTGCAGAACCCAGCACGTTTTTTTCTTAAATTTTGTGTGGCAAGTGATTGTCTAGCCCTCTAATTTTTCTACGTTTCTCTGAAGGGCATATCTGCCTTTGAGGGTGTCAACAAAATTTCCCAATTTAGTATCATCTGCAAACTTACTTTGTGTACTTTTGAGTCATGTTAACATCCTGTAGAAAAATTAGCATAATCAGCTGACTTAGGAGTGGGTAAAAAAAAAATGTTAATGGTGTTAGATTCATCATTTGAGTGAACCTCACCATTATTTTTACCACTACATTGCCATCCAGGTCCAAGTTGTCTGCATTATTCACTGTTGTCCCCAATAAGAGCTACAGGATTGTACTTTTCTCCATTACCTTCTAATCTGTTTCCACTGCTATGATGGACTGAACGTTATTAATGTCAGTGTCAAAATCATAGAAAGACCTATGTCAAACTGCAATGAAACAACTGCCTGACTGAGACCACCAGTGTCTTTTGACTGGAATTTGGACTATGACTTGAACTCGAGATAGGACTATCGTCTACTCATCTCAGGTCTGAGGAGAGGTAAGCAAGGCTCAGGGAAGAAGGTCACTGTGTTAAGAATCAGCCCTAACCGAGCTCAGTGGGTGGTGGGGGAGAAGGGGTTTGGGAGTGTCACGGCAGAATCTCTCTGCATCAAACCAAAAGAGTAACCTCCTGCCTGTGCAGGAGGACAACATACACACAGGACATTCATGTGAGAGGCAGCTGAGAAGGATCATAAAACATCAGAGACTCCCAAAGCACACTCAACTCATTCCTGAAGCCTCCTGCCACCGGAGGACTGCACATGATCCAAGTGAGGTAACAAATCCAGAGCCTGTTTCAAGAGACCTCAAAACTTCCCCCCATTCCCATGCTTGGCACCTCCTGACTGTATATTAGTCCATTGGATTCTGTGTTTTGTGAGACCCTCACCACCATGAAGACCAGAAGAACTGGACTGACAGGATATTGTCAGGTTACATGGAATGGTGATAGATTTTCTATTTTAATCTGCCACTCTCTTCTCTTCCCCCTCCTTTTCCTATTTCTTTCTATCTCTCTTTCTCTGCCTCATATTTACTTACCATTAAATAAAACCCATACTATTGACTTTGGCATATAGTGTCAATTGTACCTTAACTCAAGCAGAGGATTTGTAATAATTTCAATAACTGGATCATAATAAGTACCATCTCTTTTACAGGATGCAGGAAAATATCTGCTCGACTGTGATGTTTTCCATGGGTTGCAAGGGAGTATCTGCTTCTGTAGCTCGAATACCTCCCTCCTTTTCTTACCTTGGTGTTCATACTGTGGCTTCTCACATTTTTACCTGATACTCCACTGCTGTGTGGCATCTTTTCCCCTTTTTCAAATATGTTTTCAAAGCAGCATTATTTCTATGACTCCAAAGAAGGCATGCTACCATGTACTTGCTAAAGCTGTGATCCAATGCAGCCAGTATTCTTGGTTGTCCTCACAGATACAAATAGTTATGAAAAATATTTTTCACAACCTTTCAATAGATTTTTTTTTTTTGTGGGGGAAAGAGTTTAACATATTCATTTCCACATCTTAAAATAGTCCAAATCTTTTGGGGAAAACCAGAATAGACAGAATGAAGCCAAAAATGCTTTGAACATGTTTTTCAAAATACTGTGACATACGGATAATTAGATAGCAAATGAGTAACAGGAAAGCTAGAAAGATGACATTAGCTGGCATCATTCATACAAAATGTACTCCTAAATAATTGTTCTTTGTAATTGCTTCCCTATGCCAACTAAGCACCATACAGCAAATCAATCAGACTGGATATCTGATTAAAGAGAGAACAAGTAAAACAACAACAGGAAAATAAGAGCAAATACTAATGAACCAAAGGGAAACTTTTTTTTTTTTTTTTTTAAGAATCATAGAACCAATTAGTCTGGAAAACACCTTTAAGGTCATCATGTCCAACCTATGACCTAACACCAGCATATCAACAAGACCATGGTATTAAGTGCCACGTCCAGCTTTTCCTTAAAAGCCTCTGGGGACAGTGACTCCACCACCACTTCCTACCTGGGCAACCCATTCCTATATCTAATCACCCTTTCTGTGAAGAATTTCTTGCTAAGAGGCATATTATATTTTAATCATTGTTCATCCAGTATTTAATTAATCTCAACTATGCTGACAAGCCTGCCTATCTGTATTTGACTAATATATGTTGTCACATTTACATTTTTTAGTAATAGAAAGGCTACTTTTTTTGGGGAAAAAGGTATATATGGTCAAATGAAGCATTTTTCCATATTACACTTTGACTCAATATAATGAAAGACAAAAATACTATTTTTAGATTAGCTTCTCATTTAGGAAAAAAATAATATTCTCAAAGATTTTTTTTTTTTTAAATTTTAATTCCCCACCTGACCACACGTCTCTAAAATTGCAAACTAACAAAACCACAAAGCTATAAAGAGGAGTTTTTCTCAGGTCAATGTTCAACAGGAAAAAAGGTCATGCCTAATTTTTTGCCATTGTAGATTGGAACAAACAAACAAACAAACAAACAAAAAACCACAAAAGTTAATTGGATTTAAGCAAGTGCTTGATTTCTTTGGTAAATCAGAGTCTTTAATCAGTATTTAGATTTTGTTTCTAAGGACATAACTTTGAAGAAAATCCAAGGTCACTTGTATGTAATTAACATATTTATGTGGATCCTCAGCTCAGGGTTACAATTGGAGAGGCTTGGCAACCTCCTGGGAACTTAGAAGAGGATTTTGCTGAATCCTGTGAGAGAATATTTTAATTCTGTCAAACAGAGTCTAAAAATGATTCTGTCTTCTGTGACTAAAACCATCAAAAATTATTCTTATTCAGAATCCTTGAATGCATTTGATCAAGCTATATCAGAAGACACATACTCCTCACAAAGAAGTCCTTCTTCTGATGGTTTTTAATAACATTAGAAACCATGTTATTTTCAAAATAACACTTTTGTTTGAAGAAATTAGTCTTTAAAATCACTGTTTATCTCTAACTTACAGATAGGGTCAAGAAACTCCTGTACACAGAGACACTCAGCCAAGAGAAACCTCATTTGCAAGGTTTCTCATCTAGGAACTGTAGTGCCTTGTGTGGGAGGGAGCATCTTGAGAGCAAGGGTGGCCACCAATGTACATGTGGTGGTGGGAATTATATTGTAATGGTGTGAATGGTAATGAATGGTAATTGGAACTATCTGTGCAGAGTTCAGAAGATCTTTGCTCTACTCCAGCTTCACCAAGACAGATCACTTGAAAACCCTATCACTACTGTCCTGCATATATGCCATCTTTGTCTAGATAGCAGCCTGGTTTCCCAGTATTTTGATGCTGACAGGCCCATACCATTACCATATTACCTTGCCATCTGACTGAAGGTACTGCTGAAGATACTATGGGACCTTGGCCCAGAAACCCTCAAGAATTTTTTTTTTCTTCCTTTGGCATTTCAGTGTTTCATACTTCTGTATATCACCACAACAATATCTGACTAACCTGAGACCTTAAAGTGGTTTTACCAGTAGCTTTTCTAAAATAAGCACTTAAAAAAAAAAAAAAAAAAAAAAAAAAAAAAAAAAAAAAAAAAATAAAAAAAAAAAAAAAAAAAAAAAAAAAAAAAAAAAAAAAAAAAAGAAAATAAAAGAAAAGAAAAACCACTCTTACCTGAATTTTGCAAACTAATCTTCATTGAAATCTAAACCAGAATTAGAAAGCTTCATAATATATGTAGTTAAAAAACCAAAAACAAACAAACAAAAAACCAAACGAACAACTTTTATAAAAAATATTTAAAGACTACTTCTCTTTTTTCATTTTCTCCTCAAAGGACTGGTGATTTCCTCTTTGCTGGTTCTCTATCCAGCAGTTTCAAGAATCTTTCTGTTAATCAACAAGGTCTAAACAGTTCCCTCTAATTCACTGGAAAATATTTTTTTTTAGTTTCCCTTACATGTGAGTCTCAGTTTACACCTTTTTCTTTCATGTGCTCATATCACTCTTTCTCCACTAGCTATACCTCTCGCCACCAGCCTCATCTTTGCTTCAGAAGTTTCTTCCCTACTAAGGACCCATTTCTGCTCTCAGTCCTCTTCCCTGCTCCAGAGAGACAGAACACAGAGCACTGCTGCCAAGACCAGGCAAACCGGCAGCCTTATTACTCCTTTCTACTTACACACCCTTTAAGCAAAACATCACTTTAAAATTACTGCTAGACAAACAAATTACTTGCAGTAGTTATTCAGTCGAGTTTAGCTACTCAATTTAGGAAACTTGAAATGAAATGTTAATATTGTAATTTTGATCATTAATATATGATCTGTATTTCATAATGGACAATGGAGATTTTTATCTGCCCTGTTTCAATCTGATTCATCTAATGCAGTTTTGGACAAATCTAAGTAATTAAGCCTTTTTTGCTTATATAAGATCTGAGAGTTGTAAAAAATTGTGTCTATTGGGATTGTATGGCAAAGATTGTAGCAGAAGGGCTGCAGAGCTGGCTTCTGTGAGAAGGTGCTAAGAGTATCCCCCATGTCTGGCAGAGCCATTATCAGCCAGCTCCAAGATGGATCTGCTGCTGGCTGAGGCTGAACCCACCAGCAATGATGGTAGTGTCTCAGGGGTGACATATTTAAGATGAAGGGATAAAAACCAAACCTGTATTGCAGCAGTTGAGAGGAGAGATGTGAGAATATGTGAAAACAAGAACACTGCATACATCAAGGTGACTGAAGAAGGAAGGAGGATGGGAAGTAAGTGCTCCAGCCACAGCAAAAGTTTTCCTGCAGCCCGTGTAGGTACATGGTGAAGGAGATATCTACCATGTAGGACCCCATCCTGGAGCTGGGGAATGCATCCAAAGGAGGCTGTGACCCATGGGAAGCCAATGTTGGAGAAGGCTCCTGGCAGGAACTCTGACCCTATGGGGGACTCACACTGGAGCAGTCTGTTCCTGAAGAACTGCACCCTGTGGAAAGGGACCCACACTGGAGAAATTCATGAAGAACTGCATCCTGTGGGAAGCAATCACATTGGAGAAGCTCATGGAGGACTGTCTTCCATGGAACTGACCCCATGAAGACTGTGAGGAGCCCTGAGGAGAAGGAGTGACAGAGGCAATGCATGATGAACTGACTGCAGCCCCTATTCCCCTGCAGAGCTGCTGCAGAGGGGGAGGTATAGAAAATTGGGAGTAAAGATAAGCACAGGAATAAGGGAGGAGTGGAAAAAGGTGTTTTAAAGATTTTATTTTTGTATTTCCCATTACCCTGTTCTGAGTTTATCAGTAATAAATTAAGCTAATTTACCAAAGTCGAGTCTGTTTTCCCCTTGATTGGCAAGTAATCTCTCCCTGTCCTTATTTCCACCCGCAAGCTTTTTGTTATATTTTCTCCCTCCTTCCAGCTGAAGAAAAGGAGTGATAGAACAATTTTTTTTGGCACCCAGCCACGGTCAACCCACCACAATAGATCTATCTACTCCCAGCACCTCTTAAGTATATTCACTGGAAACTACTTTTCCTTCCCCCAGGAAACAGTCAGTTCTTAAAGGTACGAAATCTGCTTTAATTTTAAAAGTTAGATAATATGGCTTAAATTTTTTTCTCTTTTCAGCTGCATAGCATTTACTGTACTGACATTCTTATTGCCATATTAATTGAAGTAAACAAAGGATTAGACCAATTTGGATATAATTGAATAAATAACATATAGGTTATCATTCAAATGATCTTTTGCCAACCCCCCTAATGTTTATATTTGTGATGCAGTGTAAAGACACACTTTTTTTCTTTTTAATAAAAACATTCACATCATATTAAAAGTGAAAAAATATCAAATGCCACAAAAATTTTAGTGAAATCCCAACTTTAGATGGCTTGTTAAGTATGGAAGTGATCCTTTCTACCACCTCTGTCACTTCACTTTTGGTATTCTTTGTGCTGCAGATAAACTTCTGAACTTCTGCCTGTTTTCTTCTTCTGTGGACTTTCATTTTTCTCTGGTTTTAGCCCCTTTCTCCCTCAGTTGCAATAATGACACCTGTCCTAAGAGAATTTCATTAGTACTGGTCTGACTTCCCAGAACATAAATCAAAAGGAAGACGAACAAGCAGATTATTTAATACCTATTCTTTTTGTCTTTTTTTTTTTTTTTTAATCACTAGTATTAATATATAGTGCAGACACAGTGAATTGAAAAGAACATAATCTACTCTACTTCCATCAGTATCAGAGGTAACTTTGGGACAACATGAATGTACATGAAAGAAATAGAGAAGTGACTTTCAGCTGTTGTTCATATTACTATGCGTAAGCATGTGAGTTAAGGCATAAAGGGTTTTGTCTTGTTCCAACTTAGAAAGAGTTCCTTATATCTCCTGTAAAAATAGTTGGAAGACACTGAAAAGTAACAGTAGTGATTAATAGGGTTGAGTGATTGAATTCTTTAAAACATTTCTGTAATAGCAGAAAAAAAAAAATAACAGGGAAAAAATCTTGAATTAAAAAAGGATTTTCATTTGAATTACAAACTGTATAAGCCACTAATAAAAACAGGATTAAAAGGGTGACATGCAGGAGAAAACTGAAAGGACAAAGTGAAAAAAGGATTTACATTATACCCACTTAGTTGTTACAGAATGTTTGAAGTCCAACAGAAAGAAAATGCTTGCTAAATTAGAGATGTGGCAGTAACCTTAAAAAAAAAAAAAAAAAGTGTGACAAGTCAAAAGTTCAATACAATATCAACAACAAAAAAACAACAGCAAGACAAAGTAGTATTTGAGCAATAAGGGACCTGGGAAAAAAACAAAAACACAAAACAACAAACCACATTTATGAGTGTATGGTTGAGGTTTGTGATTCAAGATAATAAAAATATTTGTTTTCTGAAATGTACTTTTTGATGGAAAGTTAAGAAGAAAATATTTCAGCATTCCTGTATCTTCAGCAAGGAAGATTCAGTATTTATTTTTATCCTAGAGAAAAAAAAAAAATGAAAACCAAACCAAAACAAATAAACAAAACAAAAAAAAACCCACACACTTATTGTGCAATAATATATACATTCCAAACATTTTTTGAAACGAGTTTTCAGAATGCATATGTTCAGCCAGCAAATGGAATACTTTGGAGTGGCCATGGCACACAAAGTTATCTGGCAGGGCTTTCTGTGACACTGTGAAGCATAATTATACTGACATTATTAAATTTCCAAGTCCTAAATATTACAAAGCAAGCAGGTTTGAACCTGTGTTTGAAGCAACTGTAGCAAAAGCAGACAGAACAAACTGAGTAACTCACCAGCTAATCTGACCTCTACTGAAGGCAAATATGTAGAAAATAGCTACACCAATACCGGTATTTCCAGGGCCTCTATGACCAAAATCCCTTTTACATCAATAGCTCAGTCCAGGTTTCCAAAGAGAAAATGAGACCAAAAAGAGGTTTCCACTTTCTATCATGTTTTTCTTGAGACAGATTTTTTAACCTTGAATAGATATTATGAGAGCTAATTTTGTGATATGTAAACTGTTGTCATACACTCTACCATGAATTTTAGTAATTAGGTCATTTTTAGTTGTTGTTTTTTTTTTTTCCCCAGAGCAATTGCACTTTATGCTGTAGGTTCAAAGGTATAAAAAAATTAAGAAAAACTAAAACATATCCTGAAAAAATATAAACATTTACATATTTTACCAGAGTTAAAATTGTTTGCTATGTGAGGTGTTCTTTTTAAACTCTTCATGGGAATATTTTCATGAAAACTATGGAATATAATGCACTTTCAAAACTGTATGTTTGGAGTAGGAGCTTTTTTTAAGTTTATCCATTTACAATTAGATATCCAGTCTGAATTAGTTTATCAAGTTTTCTGCAGAAATTGTCTTCTTAAGTGGAAGTTTCACTCCCAGAAGGAATTCAATCTGCCTAGTTAGACACACACATCACATCAGGAGAAATCTTCCTTTGGGAAGGCACCAGTCCTCTTTCCGTTGATGAAAGATGGACTTAAATGACTGCTTCTGTAAAATCACTTAATTTCTAAAGCCCTGAATAAGGTGAAATGAACCCACCCTTAAGGGCACAGTAAAACCTTTTAATTGTTTTATCAGTCACTTCAGTTAGTATTATATTTAATCTTAGAGTCCATTTTTAATCAGCTGTTAGCAAATACAGTAAGTGTACTCAAGAAAAACTTTTAGATATATAAATATAAGCCCCCCCAAATCCTTCTATATGAACTATTCATGAATAAACAGTAAACGATCAGATCTTCAGTGAACGTAAGTGAACACAAACTACTCAGTGCTATCATACCACTGCATATTATTTGATAATCCAAGTCCAGAAACACATTCATGTTTCTCTTTGACATAAAGATGTGCAAAGAGATCATAATGATAATGGCAATTGTGACAGAAAAGTCTTTGTCTCTTGCTGCATCATTGCATGTGAGGTGCTCATTGAAAGCCACCAGCACTTTATTTCAGTGCTTTACATGGTTTGCATTTCAACAGAAGTATTGGCTTTTTTAATTTAAGAAAAGTACAAAATT
>JAWWEW010000001.1:71795025-71807442 GCA_035583185.1 Anabacerthia variegaticeps | reverse complement strand
ACTTTATTTCAGTGCTTTACATGGTTTGCATTTCAACAGAAGTATTGGCTTTTTTAATTTAAGAAAAGTACAAAATTTAGCGCAACCCATTCTTTGTTAGTAACCCATAGAAACAGAACAAAAGTTAATATTTAGCAATTCCTTCTGTAGAGAAAGTAAACTGAATAAGACTGTCTAATAAGATTAAATTTTGTTTCCCTTTTGCTTGGTCTTTGTCAAGCAGAAACCCAGCTGGAGGATTCAATTCCACGTAAAGCAGGTGGGATAAAAATCATTGCAGCTGCAAAGGTTCCTTGGTAAAGGCCCTTCTCTGAGCTCTGTACATACAGCAAGAATTGAATACCCTGCTACTGCCCCCAAAGGAACGAGCTGGAGGCAGTGAAGAAGGGAGGAGCCAGGTAGCCTGACAGTAACAGGCAGTCAGGTCCCTCTTCAGCATGCAGGTGCATAACATTTAATCTAGGTTATAATAGTTACAAAATATTATCCTATTGCACCCCCTGCATATCAGACCCACTTGAAGAAGACAGTTAAGCCATTCATTGTCAAAACTCCAAAAAAAAAAAAAGAAAGAAAGGACTTGAGATCTGGAAGGAGTGTTGGTGTAGCAATGACAGAAAGGGTCTTGGACAGAAGAGGCATAAAAGTTTCCATGAAGATAAATTGAGTCATAATTATTTATGGTAAACCTATTGAGTACTCAGAACATATGAAAATGGTGAATAACTATTTTCTTTAATCAATTTATTATTTAGTCAATATTGGAAAGTCTCAAGATTTTACCTTACACCACATTAGCTCATTTCCAATTATGCAAAATGCAAGGATAAATCCATTTACACTAATGCAAAGATCCATAGCAGTTTATGAGATATTATAAATTAGATAGACATATATATAAGTATATAGATATACACCTTAGCACACTACTCATTCAACTTGGATATGTAACATTTGAAAATAATGATAAAGAATATTGCTACAGTTTTTCTCACCTTTCTTCATCCACTTAAATTAGAACAATATCCTTTCTTGTTCTTCCTAAAGAAAAAAAGTGTGCAGTCCAAACATTGTAGAACTGAGAAACATAGCAAACAAGGAATTTCAGCAATTTGCAAGATCACTTTTTTGGTTAGAATATGTTCACAGTGCCAGGTATATTCAATATCTGTAATTTCATTTGTGTGAATATATTTAATGAACATATTAATACCTAATTGTTAAATTCTGGATTGCAACATGTAAACTTTTAAAAACTAGTTACATTTAAGTTATAAATTCACATATATTATTTCATGTAAAACTAAACATTTGAAAACAAGTAGTCAAAAGAAAAAAAAAACCTTCCCATCACATTTAAAACCAACTTTTGAAAGAATAATATCAGTTTCCTGAGAAAACAAATTAAAATGTGATTTCTCATGTGCTTTATTACAGTATCAGGTTTGTAACTATGAGTTCTGTTAAGTTTTTACAATTTTAGAAAAACAACTGAGAAATAACACTATTATGTACTATCGATTCTTTTTTTTTTTAAATGAAACTTCAGTCTGCTTATGAATGGAATAGATTTTCTAGCATCACCCTTTAATAATAAGATCTTTTGAGCTTTCCAGTCTAATAATTCTAAGAGCAGATAATATTATAAAAATTCATAACGTTTTACAATATACACTATTTTGAATATAGCAGATAATCTACATGCTACAATAATAGAAATTGGGGCTCTCTGGGTACTGCTGAGGTCATACATGGATGCATTATGCAATAGTAATGGATAAATCACCAAAGGTGAAGTCTCATAACAACTCTTAAACTATTTGTAAACCAGATTTAAAATAGAATAATGACAACACTGGCAGGACTGTATATTTTTGAGGCCAGAAACTCTGTCAAAACTGATTTTTTTTTCTGATATATTTGCTTCCTGTAGTAATATGTTCCAACATTACTTTGACTTCAAAAGTATTTGAAGTTTCTGCCCAATTTTGTGAAAATTTCAAGTTGATTCATTTTTTTGGTAATCCAGACCACTTTATTCATACTTAGTAATTAAGGAATGAGATGAATAATCAGCTAGTCATCTTCAAAAGGGGAAGAACAGATTGCCCACTGTTCTTTGGCATTGGGAACACTGCATGTCGTGCAAAGTCTTGCTAGCATCTGCTTAAAAATATGAGCATGGGTGAATAATGAATTGAACTATGCTTGAATCCAGTCCTTTCAGTGAGTAAAGGAAGACTTTGGAGAGAGTCTGGAAAGAGTCACAGTTTTCTTTTATGACCTATGCTTTGTCACGTCATTGCTAGTTGCTGTTTAAAAGGGAACTGTTAAACTACGAAACCGAAAGCAATCTTAAACTTTGTCTTTGGAAACAGAAAGCATCTGATTAACTTCATAAAAGCAAAAATGTGCATATGAAAGAATATTATTTCATATACAATGAAATAATTTTATTTTCTTAATTTTGCCATTCATATAATAATAATAACAATAACAACAACAATAGTAAATAATAATAATAATAATAATATGGGTAATTTAATAATGTAATAACAGGTAGGTAGAAGAGGTTTGGTGTCTTCTGTTTATTCTTTTGTCTGGGTTTTTCCTTCCCCCAATTTAAATTTCTTTTGAGCTATATCTTCTTTGTACAGCCAGTCCTCATAGAGTACATACTATTTTTATAAAGAAGAATAATATATAATATTTTAGGATCTGATTCTGCTAGCATATCATCACAGAAATATTTCTCATCCTTAGAGGACTTTATGGCAGAATTGAAGACTTAATATATTTATGAGTGTAAAAGGATGATTTGTTGTTATAAATTTATTCTAAATGGTGCATAATACTTGGGGATTAGATGATGATGATGATGATTAATAATAATTACTACCATGCTTTTAGCAAAGGATGGCTATGTAAAACTGTTTCCATCTTGATCTCATGTTGAAGACTTCTAGTCACTTTTTACATATAAAATTATGGAAACTAAATTAATGTAGAAACAATAATTTCAAATTATATGCAAAATTCAAATGCCTATAAGCACAAAGTAGAACCTTATTTCATGTGATTTAATTATAATTTCTTATTTCTATAATATGGATTTGATTTTGGTTTTCATAGAATGAGTCTAAATTGTCTCTGACATTCCTTTATTATAGTTACATGTTTATTATTCCTTTCAAAAAAAGTTCATCTTTTTCCTTGAATTAAAAAAAACAAACCAGTATAGTAATATATAGTCTTATATAAGTATGTGCTTTCTTTTTATCTGCCTAGTGATGTATGTTTTTGCCAGCTTGTGAAGTAGAATTGTGAGACAGACTGATGTGTTGCTCGAATGATTATTGTTATGCATGGTTAACCATTTACTTGTGCTGCTTTTCTGTGGTTATGTTGGCTTCCATTTTTACATATGCTGTAGTAGATTAAATTGAAATAAGATCTAAATCAAAACAAATCAGCCATGCAAATCATCATCAGTATGACAATATGCCTATTGTTACTCTGTTTTCTATATTTCAGGTAATTACATTAAATTATACTAAAGACCTATTATGTTTACTTTTCATATAAAAATCAACTAGATTCCTTCACCAGAATAAAGAATAATACAATATGATTCCCAGAGACAGAGATGAAGTCCTTCAAAGTAATCCTTGGTTTCAGCAGACTTCATGAAAAAAATCCTTTAGGTTGATTTTTCCAAAACATTAAGCTCTAGCTTTCTTAACAGAGTTTTTCTTATGTTCTTAATTAAAGAATTAAAGAGGACATAAGAAATGAATATACTTATTTTCATTGTCAATGCTTTAACTATTCTGTTTTATCAGTTGTACCTTTACAATAAGATCTAAAATCCCATGACTAATTGTGCAGACCACCTCTTCATACTAAGGTTTGGTCATGAGCATGAGGAGCTAATCCTGAAAGAGCAAACAATTCACATGCCACTTTTCTTGTATTTTTCTTTAAATTCTGCAAAAGGGAGTTTTCTTGTTTACCCTTTCTTCAGGATTTGTTGTTGTTGTTATATTATTTTTTATTTATTTTGGAAATTCATTAAGATGTTGTTTCTGCATATTTTATTACTGGATTCTCCAAGGTAATAATCTATTGTGCAATTGAAATTATGCCAGGATGGCACCAAGATTCTCAAGGGAAAAAACCCAACATGGGTGTGGAATTACTGTCACTACAGCAGCAAAAAGAACAAAGCAAAGGATGTCAGATTTGGAAGCTGTGCTTAATAGACTGTTATAGCAGGTAAGCTATACTCCCCTCATTCTGACCACAATTTAATATAAATTTAAACTATTTCTCTGAAGATAGAAGTTATTATATTTTCTGATGTATAATACAGGTTAGGAGAGGATTTCAGTTTTCCTTACAATTCAGTTGAATGTGTAGCTTCCATACCCTTTTAAGTCTAATTTTCATCCTATCTAAAAGCAAGTTGTTCACTCATGAACAGCACAATCATAAATATGTGATGATAATTATTCTGTGTTTGTGAAGTAGGAAAGCAGATATTAATATTTTCTACTTTTAAAAAGTATTTTGATGGTGTTCTATGGAAAAGAAAATATAATGTTTTAATAAAGATGAATTATTTTTAAAATTTTCTTCTGTTTAAATCTATCTGTTATTGTTTCATTATAAACATTTTTTTCCATGCGAATATACTTTATGGAAGCAGACCTGAGGACAGAGTTTGTGTTGGTTGATGAGAAGGTCAACATGAGCCAGCAATGTGCACTTGCAGCCCAGAAAGCCACTGAAGTGACTTAACAAATAGGATCTATTATAGATAGAGTTTTGTAGTCCTTTGACTTCACTTGAGGGTGGGTATTACGGAAAATATTTCTACCTGTTAAAATTTCATGAAGGTGCTAAAATCTTGACTAAATGAAACCAAAGGTATGAAATTTTGTTCTGTGCTTGAATGAGTGGTTTGTGTAAGGATTTGTGTAAGGTTTGTGTAAGGTGAATTTCCCTCGCCCTCCAAAGGCAAGGGAAGGTTTTAACTAAAAGACACATTAGTGCAGAAGGTTCTATGGACCTTTCAAAACAAGGCTTTATAATTTGAAATGACTGTTCCATCCAGTTGTGAATATAAATTCCTGCTGTTTTGCTGATGGATGGTGAAAGGAGTCAAATTATTCCTCTTAGAGGAAGGAGAGACAATGCTCAAGTTATTGTTCTGTTTCCACTGGCAATATTGCTAGTTTAGCCAAAGTTAAAAATAATCAGAGTACATTGTCTTCTGACTGGAGGATTTTAACAGACTTCAGAAAAAATGGGATTTTTTTTATTCACAATAACAATAAATATTTGAACCCTACAATTGTTATGAATGACTTATTTCTGAGCATTTTATTAATTGCTTTTACTCTGAACCTCAATCTGAAAGGTTGCCTCTCTTCCAAGCCCACCAAAGAATTTTTGGAAATTATGTTAGAATTTATTCCCATACATTCCAAATGGAATTATATCTATTAAAATGAGTTTTGTACATTTAAGCATTGTTTAAACATTAAGGCTTTAAATACATGGAGTCATGACCTTTGAGTAGATTATCAAGCCTTCAGGCCTAGTCTCTTTATCTTCCAAAAGGACCAATACTTCAAACAAGTTCTGAAAAAGGGTGGAAAAAATATAGTCTACAGTATTACAGCACAAATAAATTACTAGCTTAATTGAAAAGTGAATTTTTGCCCCCTGTTTACTCTCAGCTCAGCTGTGCTGGTTTCAGAAGTAAGCTGTCATACTGCAATGACGCTGTTGAGCATACAGATGACTCTGTCTCCTTATAGGCACAGACAGCTGTACCCATCCTTTTCAATCATATCAGCACTTTCTACTAATTATCTTTTCAATGAGCTCTGATTATCCTCAGTTCTTCACACTAGAAAGTTGTGGAGGTTTATTTTTCATTCACTCAGTAGAATTCATGTTGTGTTCAGAGTTTGATTGTGCATACATGCCACACATACTTATACAGAATTTGCAGAGTAACACCAGAAGGTTACTACTGAACATAGGAAATTTTCAAAATGTATATAGTTGACAAATTCTGCCTAGCAAACACTTGCATTCTGAAAATGATAATATTTTAATTGTTTGGGTTTTTTTTTTAATCACGCGAGTCCAAATCTTTGCATATATATATATATATATATAAAGCTCCATATAGATTAAATAATAAGTTCCATGTAGATTAAATAAGACAATAGGTATTGCTAGAAAACTACCATATTTTCCTCTACAGGATAGAAATGAAACAAATTACAGTATAAAATCAAATTCTGACTGATGAAGACTTATGGCAGTCTTTTTTGATCAGGTGTCCAAGATAAAGCTTCTAAAGAAGTTCCCACACTTTTTACTAAACATGTCTGAGTAATCTGCTCAACCTACAAAGAAAGAGCTAAGGAAAAAAAAACAAACAAACGAACAAACAAAAAAACCCCAAAAAAACACAATTAAAATATTAATAAAAAATATAGGCAAATTGAAGTTCCTCAGAAAACATATGCTTGTTGCCAATGTATGTGACAAGAAAGTGGGTGTCAAAACTAGCAGAGGGTTCAGTATCTCAACTCATCTCTTTAAGGAAATGGAAAAAAAAAATGTGTAGGTAAATATATAGCAAGTAATATTTCTGCTTATTTAGAGTATCCATTTTGATAGTGTTTCTTGACATTTTAGGTACGTGTACCTCAGCTAAGTATCATGTGCTTAAAAATGTTAATATATTAGCTACAAAAGCTACAGACAATGTTTTCATTGTCAACATTCAGATGATATCCTCTGTTGCTAAAGTTGGTGTATTTAAACTAAGAGGAGAAGAGGTTAAATTTAGATGCAAAGTTTCATGTTTTGGTAAGTGATGACAGGAACAATTTCATATCTGAAAAATTAACAGAAAAGATGAAAAAGAATCTCATAAAACTACGGGAAAACATTCTGTGTTATGCAGTTTATTATCCTTGTGCTTAAATTAACTCCTTTCCTTCTTTACATCTGGGTTGATATGACATAATCATGTCAATTAATGAAGCAATACAGATTGCTGAGTTTAAGCTATAAATCTAATATCTGGAAAATACATTTACCAAGACTCACTATTGAGGTTTCAGGACCTGTCAAAAGCACAGCTGATATTTCAACAAGTCTTATATATTCTGTAAATTTTATAATGAAATAAATATCCAGTTGAGTGTGATGATAAAAGAAGCCTATTCTCTGAAAAAAAATGTAGCTATGGAGTTCAAGTTCTATTTTGTCCTGATGGTGCAATAACTAAAAAAGATTTTTTTTTTCACCAGTTAGAAGATTTTGATGACTAGAGAAAGATATATAGTATCTTTTAACACATCATCACAATTAAGAATTTTAACAACTGTAACTTAATTAACACTTTTGTTCATGAACCTTGAGCAAGACAGTAATGTTCCAAGTCTGCTTATAACAGTCAGAGATTAATTGTGTTTAACTTCAACTTACTATTTTACTGCTGAAGAAGTTCTTAATTCAATACTCATACAAGAAAATAATGTAAAAATTTTCCTATAGTAGAATGTAGCAGCACTGTTACTGGCTGAAAAGCAGAGATTTTACATACTGGAATGCCTTTAGAAAAAAAAAAAAAAATCTACATTTTGTGCCGGGTACAAATTAAATTAAACCTTATTCCTTCAAATTTCTTTTCCATCCTCCAGCCCAAACTGGGATCATTCTATTTCCCCAGCATCCTCTCCTACCCAAGTGAATTCCACAAAAAATGTCAAAAAATACATTTGTCAGGATGTTTTTTCCAAGATTCTCATAGATTGAACCTTTCTTCCCTCTTCATTTCTACTACTCAAAGATATTTTTTAACCTAGAGGGAAAAGGAAAAAAAAAAAAAATGTGAGGAAGCAGAAAGGCAGAGCCAAACCCCTGAATTTGTCCTTGTGGCTCTGCAGGGAGAACCTCTCTCTCTGAAAAGATTTCTTGTGTCACTTCACTTCAGGTGGCATCTCCCTTGGCTGGTATTTAGACATAGAACGGCAATAGTTGCCACTACTCACACTTTCAAACACACAAAGTATATCCCATGGCCCCCATGTCAGTTGAACACCCAAATTTGCATACCTTACCATCTGGACAATTCACAGACCTGAAGTTTGTCATTCTCATGCAACAGATAAGAAACAGGCATCTAGAGAGTATGATATCTGCATACCACCAAAGTTTGATGAATACTGACAAAATAAAGGACTGTTAACATTTTAACTTTATGAAAAGTTGGTCAGTTGGGTGGACCTGACATGAAAGTGGTTCTCTCCTATCTGGTGGTTAGTGTTGCTTAAACATCATTGGATTAAGGGAATGTCATCCCTGGAGGCAGGATTGGAAATGCTGCTGAGCACAAGCATCCCCATTACAGCTGTCACCAGGGGCTTGGCTGAGATAAAAGAGGAGCCCTGGACAGGTGGTTCCTAGGCCAGGCACATCAGAGATGGTGAGGCTGCACTGCCCCCTCTGGGACCTTCTAGCAGCAACCTGGGAAGAATTTCATCATCAAGAGTTTCAACATCTTCCTCTCATTATAGCCCATCCTACATAAAACTCTTAAATGTGCCTTGGAGCAGTAAGATGGCTATTTTCTCACTATAGTCTGCTGTTGCATGGATTCAGGTTCTAGTCAGTCACATAATTAAAAAAATACACACTAACATATATGTGTAAATATACATGTATGTATGTGTAGACAAAGATAGATTTTGTCTGAGATTCTCTGTAAATCTGGGGTTATTTGTTCAGAGATTCCCCAAACTTTAGATTAACGCAGTCACCTTAGTTAAAAGTCAGAGTTTCTATTAAAAGGATGCTTGTAGAGCAGATATTTAAGTTCCAGTTGTTTAAATTTGCAAGTGTATTCCAGTGAAATGATTCTATAATAAAAGATCTATGCAGTTCTGCATCACTTATCTAGGAAACAAAAATAATGAAAACATTAGCCTAGTCTATAATCTAGATTGCACATGAAAAGTCTACAATTCCTGACACAAGAATGCCTGAACTGAACATAAATTTTAGTATAAGCAACTTCTCAGATTCTTAACTCTGATGTTTCTGTTTTGATCTTATTTGTCTGACAGGAGCCTACAATCTAATTCCAAGTTGGAGCATCATATGTCAGCATTTTATTACTTTTTAAAATATGTGGTAAAAATGGTTATGTAGAAGACAGTGTCAGAAGAGTGGAAGAAAAATAATGAAAGTCCAAACAAGAAAATGCATAATTAGAACCAAGAGTGTTTCAGGTTTCCTTCAGATGTTACTCAATTTTTCCTTCTCCCCCAGGCTCAATGGCAGCAAGGCTGGGCTTTAAACAAGATCACAGAGGGAGGCATTAATAGGTTTCATTCGGGCATATCCTGCACTCAGAATGAGAGCTTGTCCTTAGGATGAACCTGCATCATGAAATCCAATGTCTTCTATGTTTAATTCCAGAAGTGGGAAAGAATAAAAATTTAAAAAATGTGAAAGATTTTAACTTCTTCCAGGCATAGCTTAGCAAGTATTTCTGCCTGCTTTATACAAAAGCAAACAAAAATTCTGCATATGAACATTCCTATCTGCCTTTTTCTCATGTAGCAACATGTATTATAAGAAGTTTTTATTACAAGTTGCACTTAAGGGAAAGGGGGGGGTGGGGGTGGGGGCGGGGAAAGTGTGCCAGTAATGACATTCCAAGTAACAGTATTTGCAGGCATATTAAAAGCCTGAACTCAGAACAGGTTCCTTTTTTGTTAGAGATAGAGCTGATGGCTCCAAAGAAATATATTCTCTACCCTTGTCAGACATTTTCTGGCATGTTTTAGACACAAATTATATATGAGTAGTTACAAGCACTTTGTTTTCTATAAACTCAGTATTTGCTATACTCAGACAATTCATTATTTATATTATTTATAGTTAGACTGTAGACATTACCTTGAAAATGACAGGTATGTGTGTGTGCTGCAAGTAATTCTGCTCAAAAATTTAAACAGAAATGGGCGGGGTGGGGGGGGGGAGGAGAAAATAGAGGAAAAAAAAATAAAAAAGAAAAGGAAAGGAAAGGAAAAAAAGCAACTATTTGGTTTAAATCTGCAAAGGAATTAGTGAGACAGATGGAGACACTTAAGACAGACAGAAATGAAACACACATTTGTAGAGATTATGTATATCATAGATCAAATCAAGAGTGGAAAGGTTAAAAGTTGAAACACAAATTATGTTTCAAATAAATGTTTGCACTTCAACAAATACAATTTGCAGTGCACAAATTTCCTAAAATTTAAAGAAGAGCTTTTCAGAAGTGTATTATTGGATATTGTGTTGCATTTATTTATTTATTTTCAAAAAGCATGTTATTATTTGATTTGTAAATGTTTGTTTTAAAATAAATTCAGATTCTGTAGAAAAAAATAGGACACTAATGATAATAATGAACAATCATGGTTTTCTGGCTTGGCCAGGTTTATTTGTTAATGTGAATGAGAACTTAGGTCTTATTTCACCATATGACTGCTCAGTGATCATAGAGGTCTTTTTCACCTTAACAAGTCTATGATTCTATAATACTATTTATTAATACATCTGCTGATAACTTTTGCTCAAGCAGGCATGAGAATCATTCATTTGTTTATGAACTGGTTTAATGTACTGCAGATAAAAAGGAGTAAGGTGTATACTAGCTTATTCCTGCCACAAAGAGCTTTTACTTCTACAGGGTGTCATCTGTGTGGTAGTTAAATGTTACGTTCTTCATGCTGGAATATCTAGGGAAGTTTTGCATGTAAACACATAATATCATATTTTTTTTTAATTAACTTAAAATTATTTTATTTTTTCTCTAAGGTTTTTGAAATACAGAGTATTCTCCTTAAAAAAAAAAAAAAAAAAAAATGAAAGTGGTGCTTGTTTTGAGCTGGAAAGTACTGGAGGGAAAATTTAGCCTATCAGGACAAAGGGAAAAATAGGCAGATTAATAGGAATAGTAGAAATGTGTAGGTTTCTTCTATGTTTCTCTCATGTTTTAATTTTCTTCTAGTCTTACTAGCCATTTCCATAGTTACATAAAGCGATACTCCTTCCCACTTACTGTACACTGAATTTGAATGTTTATAATATTAAATATATTTTTCCTTATTTTAAATATTTATGTATTATATAACATATGTATAATATAAGCCATTTCAGTAGTTTTTTCCAAAGGGCACATCAGGAAAACTGACTGTTCTTTTGTCTTTGAAAAAAATGCTAGCTCATTCTGTCATACCATTTTCTAAAAACATTGATATGTTAGAGAAATTACAGTAAGATGTTCAGAGAAAGCATGTATCAGACACTCCAGTTCAGAAGTGATCTGGAGACAGAGTCATGGTCAAGGACAATTTAAATAAATCTTTGCAGTGTTAAAGCTAGCATTTATTTCTATTTTCAACATAAGTACTAGAATACAAAATACTGGGAGGTAAAAAAAATATAGAAAACTTAAATGGTAAACACTGTGGCTACTATATCACTTTCACCATCTTTCTCCTTCCCTTGGGGTTAAGGGGATGCTCATGTGTATCCAGACTCTAGATTTGGAGTCAGCATTATCTGAAGTTCTCCCAGGTTCCCCTGGAATATCATGGATACCATAATAAGCAATGGCTATGAATGATCTCCCTGCTTGAATAACTTTCATCTTCAATGTAGAACTTAAATTTTCCTAATAGAATCAAACTGTAAGTTCATAAATCATAGTATCTTATCATGTTCTCTAAGAGTGCTCATAATTGTAGATTAAAATACAGAAGAACTCATGTAAAGACTTTTTGTTTTCTTGCATTTTTTTTTTAATTGTTTTTCCCCTTGCACTTTAGACAAGAAAATGGCATACAAGAAGACATTCTGAAAGGGTTCACTAGTCGATATATAGACAGAAAATGTCTACCATGTCTAGAAACTTTCTCAGAAAGATTGTCTGAGTACTGTTAGCAAGTGAGGCTGAAGCAGCATAACGATATGCCTCACAAAGAATCTGGAAATATCTGAGTAGATTTTATTGAAAGACCAGGCACTCTATACTGAAAGAATAAACTGAGGAAGCCTTAAGCACCTAGAGATGATTTAACTTTCTCTGAGGCATTTACAGAAGCAGTATTTAAAAATGTATAGCAGAACTGGAAAGAGACTTTTTTTGGTCTTGTTTCTCTGACCTGGTGTCCTAGTTCGGCAGGTGGGACCAGTTATCACTGTGGGGGGGGGTGATCAAAGCTATGTATTCTACCCCCTCTATTCATTCCCCAAGAACAATGGACCATTTGCAGCACATTACTAGGGAGTCGTTAGCACCTTCACACCCAGCCTGAGGGGGCGTGG
>JAWWEW010000001.1:71767815-71786024 GCA_035583185.1 Anabacerthia variegaticeps | reverse complement strand
GGCTAACAAACCCCTTTGGGCTTGTGCCCTGGGACACTGGGTTATACTGCTGGGTTTTGGTGAGTTGAAAGCAGTTTCTCTTTGTGTCAGTGTATTTGTTTTTCATTAAATTGTAACTCTGACTTATAATCTCTCTTATGGTGGGTCCTTTTCTCCTGCTGGTTTACCTTTAAACCAGCATAATGAGACAAATGAGACAGTGATGTGCCCCTGCCACAAAGAGTCTAATGGTATCCTAGGCTACATTAGGAGTGATGCTAATCCATCAAGGTAGTCGATTTTATCCCTCTCCTCAGCACTGATGGAGCTACACTTGGAGTTCTCTGTCCAGTTCTGGGCTTCTCAGTATAAGAGAAATGTGGACATACTGGAAAGAGTCCACTGAAAGGCCATAAAGATCTAGTAAGGAGAAGACTTGGGTGGATCTTACCATTGTATATAAAAGCCTGAAAGAAGGAGGTAAAGAAGACAGAGCCAGGTACTTTACAGTGCTGCCCAATGACAGCGCCAGAGTCAATGACCATATATTGAAAGTTCCCTCTGAATATCAGGAAGTACTTTTTCATGGTTGGGTTGACTGAACCCTGGCAATGGTTCCTCAAAAGAGGTTGTGGAGCCATCTGGACATGATCCTGGGCAGCTAACTCTAGGTGGCCCTGCTTAAGTAGGATGATTGGACCAGATGACCTCCAAGATCCTTTCCAACCTCAACCATTCTGTGATCATGCTCTCTCCAATGGACTTAAAAGGCACATTAAGGCAGTTGTCTTACTTGTAATATTTAGAGTATCATTAAGACAGGAGAATCTCATCTATACTTCTATTTAGACCTAAGTCTGTTTCTTCTGAAATCACAGTAGCCTGAATATCACAGAAGCAGAACTTTAAATGGTAATGGTCAAAACAAGCCATTAGGTAATTCACAGATTTGCAAAATTAAGAAAAAACATTGAAACATTTTGAACCCAACATGTCTTAATTTTCTTGCAGAAATGGTCCTATTTTCATTCCTTTTATCTCTTCATCATGACAGCAAATTCTAAAAGTTAGTCTTTCATTCACTGCTCTCAGGTGGGTAATTTTTTCAGGTAGTAATTAAGGCTGCAGTAAGGAACCACCTGCTTCTCAGATAAACCAAAGCACATGGAGTTTTTATGCATCATATCATAGCAGTTTGAAAGATTTTAAGAAGCTTGCAGACATGGCTTTGAAACATTGCCAATGCAGTTCTATGAAATGAAGTGCAATTATACGGGATTCAGAAGCCTGTTTTGTTGTTTAAGACAACATAATTCTTCAATTTGATAATAAAGGAATGTATCCCCATATAAGAGCTAGCAGGAATTGTCTCAGTCAACAAAGGAAAAAAGGGTAAAAGACGGAAGAGAGTAGAAGGGGGAAGGACAAAACTGCTCAGTTGAAGTCAGCAAAGAAAATACTGGTAAAAGGAAATAATGCTCAATAAATTAGGAAAGACTGTAGTTTAATTTTCAACCAGAGCATCTAAAACCTATTAAACCACTACCATATGACCAAAATTTTGATGATATTAAAGAAACATCTGCCTTTCAAAACAGTGTGTATGTATATATATACAAGCAAACAAAAATAAATAAAATCCAAGTAAGCAAAATCCTTTCAAGTATAAGAATGTTAAAATTTTCTTGAAGATGTAAATGAGATAATGTCTGGATTCAAGTGCTGCAATTTAATTTTCAGAACTTTAATTGACTATTTATGACCTGTTGTTTGCAGGATATATCAGCAAATAAGGTCACCTGTATATTGTTCTACTGGCACACACCTTGAAATAATTTGTCATTAAACACCAGCAAAAAGTCCTAACAATCAGGTCATCTTAGAAAAGACTGCAAGTTTCACAAAATATATAATCGAAGATATATATTTTATTACTGAGGTTCTCCTGCAAAAGAGATCTTTTTAGATGTAGCTTTAAAAATTATTTAGAATGTCCATATTGTATGGAATTAAAACAGAAATCTAGTATTTTTTAATACAATTAAATTTTTGTATTCAATTTTATAGAAAGGTTGTTATACCACTGCTCCTGTGTTCCTTAGAGAGGGTACTGCTACATGGATATTTTTATTACATTAAAATTAAAAAAAAACTATGCTACTTGCAAAATAACAGAAGTACTCAAGCAGCTGTGGGAGACAATCATATCTATTTATATACTGGAAAGGAAAACAAATACTTCACTTGAAGATGTTTTATATGCTCTATAAAGCTTTGATAAACCTTAGCTTAGTACCATAATTATATTATGATGGAGTTCTTTAAAACAACGTCAACCACACTCCTGAATGACATACTCTGTGTAAATTAAATTTAAGTTACCAATTTAAGGGGATGTAAATTTTATAATTTCAATTTTTATAAAAAAATGGAATAAATTTAGTTTGCTATTCACATTTTTAACTTGTTATTTCTTTTGCAGATTTATGTCTTTTGAAGAAAAAAAAGTTTTCTATTTCTCCTATGAAGCAAATTTCACATGAAACTAAGATTTGCATGTAAACGGTTTTTCTGGCTCTTAGATAGGAACTGTGATTTAAGCAACTGAAACATTCAACTTACTTAAATTTCTTTAACAAAAGATTTTATCACTCCTAACTTCAATGAGCTATTTTTCTTAACACTCTCGAGAGAATATAAAACATATTTTTTTTGTTGCTCTCTATGGTAATTTTATTTTTCTTTAATAAAGTGTTCTCCTACGGAGCCACGATGGGATGGGGTTTTCTTTACAGGCCAAATAACCCTTCCACAATCAACTCATTCTGAGCCAAAGGCATAACAAGCAAACTGAAAACACTTCACTTTGATACTGCTTCCAGAAACTTGACCTATAAACCACAGAATTTTCTACAATAGCAGCCTGGCATCAATCTCACAGCCTTTTTCTTTCCTTGGGCTTTGATATATCCTGAGAAAGTACACATACTTCTTGCCTCATATCAAAGAGGGATAGAAATCAAGGACTTTTCAGTTCAGTTTTTATCATATCTATATCTGAAAATATGAGGTTTATTCTATAGAAAGATACACTTCACTGAAAAGATGATACTCTAATTTTTGAAAACAAGTTAGGACAATACTTGCAAAGGGTTATCATCATGAAATTATGATTGAAGGGCATGATTTCATTAATCCACGAACTGTAAACACACAAAACAAAATGCAATTAGTTGTCAGAAACCCTTGTGCAGATTTTTTGTTTGTTTGTATGGAGGAGGTTTGTTTGTTTTGAGCAGTAATAAGGTATTATGTCTGTGTTATTTTAGATTTGTTTGCTTTTTCTCCTCATTTTCTTCTTTTTTAATGTATATAAATACATCAGGCAACAAGAAGTCAAAATCAAAAGCTTACATCTTGCCAATAGAACTACTGTGGACAAACTATTTGTCTCACTCTCCTTTTGATGTCTTTTGCAAATATGCTGGTTCCAACACAAAAGGTGGAGAATATGGTTTCTTTTGCATTGATTTCCAGTCTTCCTTTCTACCTTTAAATATAATATAAATAGGCAGCTAGAGAAACCTTACTGTTGGACACTCTCTTTTTAGACAAGAGATCTAATAACCATTCAAAGTGCAATACGCATTTTAAGCATAGAAAATCTTACTAATTGAGATGTCCTGCTCATGCATTCTGAGAGAATTAGCTGCCAGTATCAAAACGCATGATGTGTATCAGCTAAATGTCTGTATTAAAGAATAACTCAGTTGCTTAAAACTTGGTGCTGATAGTACCAAGGTCATGGGCTCCATTGCCTCTGTGGGCCATTCATTTAGAAGTCAGACTTGATGATCCTCGGGAGTTCCTTCCAGTTCAGAATATTCTGGGATTCTGTGAAAATAACTGTGAATTTTAATTTCATGCTACGAAGATGTAACTCATAATCATTCACATACATAAAAACTCTTCCATATAGTTATATAGTTCCATATAATTGTAGCCTGAAATGTCTGGGTTCTCTCAGAAGTTCTTATACAGTGACATTCATGCCTCTTTCCCTCAGGAACGACATCTCATGTTGTTGAATCCAGTTATAATCAGATGTTGGTAGATATATAACAGGCATCCAGTTTTCCATCAAGTAACATTCTTCTATCATAAATGAATGCTTTCTTTCCTATATCCGTGTTCATTTTCTCTGTCCTATGTAAGTAGCTTCACTATTACCCACTAAAATGAAAGTGCTATTACCTAGTAATATGTCATTTTTTAGTTTTAATGACTTTTATTTATCATGAAATTTAAAAGGTAAAATTTATATATCTATCATGTCTTAATATGTCTTATTCAGAGTTGACAACCCACATTTAAACCTAGCTCTGTTAACTGATCCAGTAAACATTGTATTAGCATTGATATCTGGCATTGAAAAAGAAGGATAGTATAACAGTTCTCTAAGCATGATTCTCCCCTGTGGAGCTGTGGTTGCAACTATTAAGAGTATTGTTACTTTACCAAATGTTGTCTTTATCTCCAAATGCTGCACTGTATTCAAACCATAGTGGTTTGTCTTTCAGCAGGTTAGATTTCAGAGCTCTCTGAGTTTGGGGGTTTGTGGCAGGTTTCTTTTCAATCATATATGCTTGAGGTTTTGATCAATTGCTACATTAGCTGTCATGTTTAATTTGACTTTTTTTTTTAATCTGTTCTTTTCCTTTTACAAAAGAAATTTTTAATTGTATAGTCAAACCTACTTGATTAATTCCTCCTGCTTTCTTCCTATCTGTGAACACAGCTACATGGAAAAAAAGTTTACCATAGCAGGTTTCTTAAGACTGGAAAAGTCCACGTTCTAGGTACCTTCCCTACTTCAGGCATTTGCAATTGATCCCTCAGGCATCTTTGTTCAAATTCATTCCTTCATTCCCTTCACTTGGCACTGAAAATAAATGAACTGGAGATTAGGCTAAAGTCTTCAGGCTATTAAGTCAAAGCTAAAAACCTTGCATTTTGGACTTACTGGTAGTTCTCCTGTGTGTCTTCATTTTTTAAAGTGTTATGCATCAAGACATTCTCATATCATAGAAGAAAAACAAATAAATGATTAGTTAAGACATTAGCTCCCCTCAGGGTCTCTGTCAGACCTCAATGCGTTGACCTGAATTTTTGTCCTAGAATTTTAATCTGCCATCAAAGAAAAAGGTTTGGGTTTTTTGGTGTTTTTTTTTAATCTTTTTTTTTTTTAAAAAAAATATATGCATGTGTGTATGTATTTGTATATATATATTGGATTGCCTTATTATCTGTAAATTTAATGTTACAATATTGACCACCAAGAAGTTTTGAGTCTTTTTCTAAAGAATAAAGTTTTAATTCACCTTTTTTTTTATTTATATTTGAAAAATGTAATAAATAAATTTTGTTAAACTGAACAGAACTAGGTTATTGAGCTATTGAGCATATATGTTAAAACATTAAGAGTTAAATTCCAACCCTTTTTCTATTATTCTTTTTGATATAGCTTTCTCTTTTGCTCCTTTAATATACTGGATTATATAGAATTAGAATAATTTAATGCTTCTTTTTAGTATTACTAATTGAATAATAGCTGTATGATAATGAATCATAGCTATAAATATGAAATAAGGGAAAAAAAAAAATCTGATTTACTTCATCTATTAACATTTAATAGCTAGCTATCAATGTTTACTTCCAGATCTGCTTTGACTAGATATATAAGCAGACTTTGAAAGATTTGAACATTGAAGAATTTAGGATGTATAAATAACTCTCAGTTTAGCAAAACAAAGTATTTAAATATGTACATGATGTCTACAAATTTAAGCAAGACTGAAATAAAATGAACACTTGTTGAATTTGGGTCATAGATAACTTTTTTAATGTTAAGCATAATTCAGCATAATTCAGGCTCAAAGGTGCAAGGTTGGAAGTATAAGCAATTTAATCACAGATGTGTGGTAAGAAACATTAAATAATATTCTGATATTCTGTTATGGACACAAACAATGACACAAGCAGAAGAATAAGCATTCATGCACATACAGATTCACATACAATTTTATTTTCTTTATTCATGTATACTCTTTCAGATTTGAATTAGCAACATTATGCTGCTTAATATTTTAATCTAATCTACTATATTCTTGCCAGACATAACTGTTGGTGTTGGAACTTATCATGATTTGTCCTGTAGAACATTGTTTTTAGAAAATAGTTCAACATTTCAAGGACTGAAATTATCATATTATAAAAAGAAATTTCCCAATGTTCACTGATTATGTGGCTTTAAAGGTCACCCTTCTGTTGAAAGCTGAAATCCCACTGGCAAAATTGTAAACTACAGGATTTAAATTTAAAATACATTTAACTTGCTTTTACAGGAGCAAAGATTGAAAAACTAAACGTCTCATTGTAAAGTGGGTTATCTGTAATAACATGCTAATAAAGTGAAATTTGCATGATACTAATGTTCAAATAAATAATTAGTTCTCCCTAGACTTCTTAGATGAGCCTACATGTGAGCTACTCATGTACTTTGTTTTAATAGAAGTACCCTACGAGATGAACCAGTCCCACCTATGAATTTATAATGTTAGTAAAGGGGTAATCTTGTGAATTGTGTATCTACACTAGATACTATACAAGTACAAATATAGACAGCATCTGCTTCTAAAATTCAAGTGGTTGTAGATATAATCAAACAAGATGAATAAACGAATACACTTACATAAGAGTTAAATATAATTATACAATACATTTTGATGGAACTCCAGTTGCAACAATAATAAGTTTAGGAAAATAACAAAGTTTCTTTTTTTTTTTTTATAAATAAGTGATGATTTTTACTGTAGAAATTCTACAGATATGAGAAAGACCTTTAAACTTGTCTTCTTTTATGTTTTCTTTCTTTTTGTGGTTCTCAGTCCAGTAAGAACAATCAGTTATAATGAGGAAAAATCTAGCAGTTTGATAGCTTTAGGCAGACAAATAATGAGGGAAAACCTGCTAAAGTAAAAAAAAAAAAAAAGAAACAAGGAAGGGGGAACTGTTTACAAAAGTGTGTTCTGCACAATTCCAATAGAACTGTTTTCATAATGAAGGTTGTATAGTTTTATTTACTATGTTATTCCTTGTGCTATGCACAGTGAGGCCACATCTGAACAACAAGTAAGAGACAGAAACTTTTTAGAACTTTAAGTTCTAGACATATAGTGAGACTAATATGAAATATTGTGGATGAGATGCCTGCAAATGGCTTTTGTCTTTTTTTCTAAGACATATTAAGGTAAGAATTGGACTGTGCTTAAAAAATAGGGGAAGGGAAAGACATTATTTCTGATGAAAAAGACACATGCCTTACTAATTAAAAGCTCAGATTATTAACATGGGCCATTAATCAAAAAAAGGGAAAAGGAAGAACTGGTTGAAAGCCTGTAAATTTAGGGCAGGTTTGACTGGGATGACTGTAAGTCACAGCTGATCTTCAAGGACAATCTTTGCAAATTAAAATGTGCATTTAGAAGTGTAGAAAGTTGTGCATCCATGGCAAAAAGATAGCATGGGTGGAAAAGGAATTCCAAGGTAAATTTGATCAAAAAAATGAGCTTTCCCAGGAGATGAAAGCACGAAGGAACAGCCAAAGAGGAACAGAATGATACTGAACCTAAGCCAAAGCTTAGAAACGTGAAAGACGAGAAGAAAGGTTACTCCAACTACCTGGACAGTAAAAGATTCCTTCTGTAAAGCCTGCCCTCTGGGCACCCAGGCCTCTGAACCTACCAAGATGCTCCCTGGGGAAGTGAAATATGCAAAGTTAGGGACTACTTAAGTAACCTGGAAATACAAAAGGGCAGATTAAATTCTTGGGGTAATTTATCTTTTTCTTTAGGCCCAGCTGATTCATTGCTTCCTGATTCAAAATATGTTCTAAGTCTGTGACAGATTTGAAGTCAGATTCATGGGATTGTAATTTATTATGGGAGATAAATATTTGTAAAATATTTGTGATTTTCTAGTAAGGCAGCAGAAACTAATAATTTCATAAAAAGTATTTGCTATTGTTCTGTAACTCTGCAGACCATTATTTTGTAATAATAAACAATATGACTGTTATTTCAACCCTTCTTTCACAATTGCAGTAATTCCAGTCTTTTGAAACAGGTTTTTCTTATACTTATGTAATTTAACTTGTGGATAAATATTACTTTATATATCTGAGGTAAAATACTGATTTTGTACTTCTTGTGTATTTGGCTTAACCTCCACCCTATACCGTCTACTATGACTGGTGTCACCAGTCACATCTTCTCTTCTTTACAAAACTGAAAACCTACACATGATTTTCCCCATTTGTTAAAAACCAACCAACCAAAAAAAAAAAAAAAACCCACCAAAAACCCCAAAAACCCAACCTTGTCCTTTTTCGCTTTATTTTCTACTTTCAAAACTTCCAGAAATTTGACAATTAAAATATTTTCCTTTATTTTTGTATTGCTCTTCATACAGTATTTATTCAGTGTGCCCTATTACTTGCTTTGCTTGCAATTTAGATACAGCTGCTGGATGCTATTTGTATTTTTGATAATAAAGAATACCATCTTTTAGCAACATTAAAGTTTCTGGCATTCCTTTTTTCAAGATTATACTGTTCATGCTTTTGACCTAAGATAACTTCTTCGATGATCTATTAATCTATTTATGAGTGTCAGAATAAAATTTTCAATGCTTGCCACTGTTACAATATCCATTCCGAATAGTCTATTAAAGGTTCTGTACGTTGTCCATTTAGTAAATTCATGTATTCATATATTGTCTTGCCTGATATTTGCAAAGAAGATAATTAAGAGATTCTCAGTATCTTGTGGAATCTTGCAATATGCTTGACTTGGCATATTTGGATAATCAAGATATTGTCCTTGGCACTAGGAATTTACAGTCACTGGTGACCTTTGGTTTTAATGAGACTACTCAGAGGATCTATAGCTTTGAGTTAGCAAGAAGGCTGACTGTAAAAAATAAAATAAACAACAACAACAAAACCCAAACAAACAAAAAAACACCCCAGGAATTTATTTACAACTTTTGAAGGATTGTCTAGTATACTTGCATTATAGTAGAAATTTTACCCTTTGCAAATCTAAAATTTCAAGCAAGAAAGATGTAATTTTCCAAAATGAAATGAATTGAATATTTTAAAATAATTATGGTAGGTTGTGAGCATAAAAATTAATTGATGAGGGTTTTTATTTGTAGATGGCTGTGTGAAACAAGAATAAATGACATAGCCTGCTTCCAGAATCCTTCTCTTCCAGCTTCAGTAATTCACATGTATTGGCCAAATTCTAACTTTCATGCTGTGACGATCACCATCACAACCTGTAAGTTGCTTCTAGGAGTTTGAATTTTTTTTCTAAAGTTGTCTTGAAAAGAGGGGAAATCTACCTTGTATTTGCTCTTTATGTTGAGAATTTTCATTTAAAAGAAATTTTGTTTTCTCAGTGGTATTGACATCTCTAATTCAATCATAATGTAATAGAATGACTCCCTGATGGCAAACACACTTCAGTGAATCATCTACCTTGAAGTCCTTGGCTGAGGCACTTAAATTAAAAAACCCAATTGTTCTTGGAACCTTCTTTTAGTGAAAAAAAGTCACATCTAGAGGGAAAGTGAGATCTTAGATGAGTTGAACTGTTGTTTGATAGCACAATGTGTTTCCTTTTACTAGTCACCTTAAATCCTCCTCTTGAGCCCAACTATTTTAATTTATGTACTCATTAAGAGCTTAAAATTAAGTGGACCAATTCAGGTCTCAGAGAATCAGATGAAAAATAATCAGATGGCTAATTTTCAGTAAACCTAAGCGACATTTATATTTTAGAGTGTGAAGTGGAAGGAAAAGTGAAAGGAAGAGAGTAACATACAAGGGAAGACCTTGTCTACATTGCCTATTCATTATTTTAGGTCATTTATTTTTGTGGTATTTTAAGCATCAGACAAAGTTTAAAAACAGTGTAACATCCACATAAGACTCAGCCAAGATGGCTGTAAATTGATATGTTCCTGGCAAGTGACAGTTTAAATATACCCTCCCCTAAAAATTAACAGAATTTAATAGTCTGTATTATTGCATGAAAAGTTTAATCCACATTGTTTTCCTCATTTCAGCAGACAAAAAGTGAGGAACTTGTTTCTCTTGTTCTCCATTATCTACTCCACTGATACTGTTTTTCTAATTGCTCTCTATTATTGATGAGAATTTTTCTAAGTATTGGGACTTCTGTGAATTTAGCTGTGAAAACAACAAATCACTAATAAATTATCTATCTGCTTAATAACAATGAAGCTTTGCGTAGGTTAATTTTATTATTTTTTTTACTGCATGATTGGGAGAGAAGACTTTAAAACCATCAAAATTTTGAATCTCTTGATAGTAACTGCTATATGCCACATCATGGTAGAGGATGTAGTAGTTGTATTATAAAGAGAAGCTCAACACAAAGTCCGAAAAATAATAAAAGAAATCAAATGTATCAATATGGAAAACAGAAACAGAAAACAGATGTTAAGAAACATCTAGGGTAAGTGCACTTCTAATATAATTGGGTTGGGGCAGGCACAAAGAGGGGATTATCTAGTTTTAGTGAATGGCCCCTATTTTCTACTGCTCACTATCAGGTTTAAAGAGTAGTTGATACATTGCTAGGTGAAGCAGAGCTGACATTTGTACGCTGTTGTGCATTACTTTACAGATGGTAAGCCATTTGCATATTCCGTTGACAACACACTGGAACACATTTCTGTCTGTGCTTTGCAGCATTTCTGGTTCTGAAGCATTGGTTACATTACATTATATGTAAATCTGTACATTAGCTAACAATCACTTCACCGGTATGTTTCAAGGAAAAATTATTTTATCCAGATAGGCTCAAACAATTGAGAAAAACAGAGTATTTTATGATTTTTCATACACTGATTTTTATTTTTTTTTTTAAATTACTTGCAGTATATTCACCTGCTTTGCTTTCCCCTACTGCACATTCCTATACTTCAGACTGGTTTTCCTCTGCAGGCACCATAGACATGGGTGTCTCTGCAGTGCTCTCAAGACTACCCCCTCAAAGTAACAGTATTCATGATCTATCTCTTTCCTGGGAAAGCTGTTCAGGATGTGTCCCTTCTGTGTATTGAGTGTGTGCCTCTGAAAGCCATCCTAGAATTGCAATAGAAGTGTGCTACAAAGGACAGAAGAAGAAAAGAGTAGAAAGATTTCTCAATATTGATTCCAGAGATTAGTAAATGTTTCCCTTAGAACTTCCCTTACTGACGCAACAGGCAGAAGAGCTCATGAAAACTTCATATACTGGTCTTCTACACAAAGTATTCAGGACCAGGCTGGATGGGGCCCAGAGAAATATGCTCTAGTGAGTGACACCCCTGGCCATGGCAGAGGGTTGAAACTAGATGATCTTCAAGGTCCCTTTCAAATCAAACCATCATATGATTCGATGATTCTCATGCCTCCTTACACCTCTTCTTCAGCCTGGCCTATTCATTACCATATCAACAGATTAAGTTGCTCTTGATTTTTTTTTTTTTTTTTTTTTTTTTTTTTTTTGGGGGGGGGGGTTGGGGGCGAATGTAGGTAGAATATTAGTTACTCTGTGATATCCCTGAGGTGGAAGTAAAGGCTGTACAGAGTGATGGAGTGTGATATTGTCTACAGTTTTGTCAATAAGCATGTGGAAAGGAATACAGGAGCACTTTTTCTTCAATGTCTCATTTTGACATTTTTGGATATTTATGTGGATGCAAGCTGCTCTAAAATGAAATTTAGTTTGCCTTAAAATAAATATACAAAATGAACTACAGGTGTTATTAACCTTGCTACTCAAGAGTAAAACTTGGCAGTCAGGAATGTCTTGTTTAAACAGACTGTTCTATAAATGCCTGATTTGGATAAAAGTATTTTTTTTTTGTGAAACATTTTGTCCAGGTAATTGGTCTGCCATAGAATGCAAAACAGTGGCATAAATTATATTTTTAATGTGCATGCAGTATAAGACTATTCTTGTGCTGAGAATTTTCTACTTAACTCTGCAATTACTTCTAGAGATAAGAATTTGAAGAATGTTTTTGTAGAACTTGGCTGTTTCTGTTTCTTGACAAAAATCAAGTATTACAACAAGTAGCTGTAGTATTAACATGTGAAATGTAAATGCAAAGAACTCTGAATCACAGTCTTTTTTGTAATTATACAGTGATGTCCTACTCAAAAGTCATTGTTTTATCTTGTTTTCATGGATATAAATACAAGTATGGAGTACCTACTTTTATTTATTTATTTATGTTTGCTATGAGTTTTGTCTTATAAATGCATCCTTAATACACTACCACTGTTGATTGTCTCTGTAGTGCAATTACTGTAGCTGATGTACCACAGTTTCAAGTATATTTGGATAAGAGAAGACATACTTCAGAAATTCCCTTTTTAGTAGTTGCATCTACTTAAGAGTTATTATTTAAAAAAAAAAATAAATATGGATAGTTCTTGGGGTTATCACTCTGTTAATAAGATCGCAACTTTTCATGTTAAGAAAGTATTCTTAGCATCCATATAGCAGTTTTGCATCTGTTGCATAGCCCTGCAGAAGGAATATAAGAAAATAATTGATGTCATTTTATTTAAACGGTAACTATTCAAGGATGGTTGCATCCAGCTTTTTGCCTATTTTCCAATTAATTCTGTTCTCAAAATATGAAATTTTATTTTAGGAATTTATGTGCAAATCCATGAATCCGTGATCCCAAAAGGCATGAATATAACAAGAAAGTTATGACTGAAAGAAAGTTTAACCGCATTCATATAAATTGAATAATTCAATAATGACAGCTGTCTCACACATCATAAGAAACCAAATGCCATTCATAAAATAACCATTCAACTGGAAAATATACACAGATGAGCATTTTCTGCAGTGCTGTCATTATGTGTAACATGGCCATGGTTGTTAATGTTCAGTACTTTAATGATTTTAGTGTACATAGTTTCCCATACTCATACATAATAGCTAAGTACCCTATGGTGAAAATATAAGCTGAATAGCCATATGCCTGCAGTCTTCTTGCAAACTGGGCAGGTTTTTGATTGGGTCTAGCAGGTTTGGGAAAATGACCATTTCAGACAGGACCCAGTCAGGCAGAAAATGGGCAGATGCTGTAAGTTTCATAATCAGTACAAAGAATACTCATCTGCCATTTATAGTACATGAGATTAACTGATGGGATACCGACTGATTCAGGCTAATTTAATGACAACCTCTAACCATCTGGCTAGAAAGCTGTATTTTACAAAGGCCTAATGCTGACCCACATAAGTTAGCCTAAAAAAAAACATTTGGTAAGTTTAATAATGGATTATACATCAAAGCAAGAACTCATTACTGTTACAAGTCATGAAATATTTATTTTTAATCTGACAGTTCTACTACTGCTAAACAATAAGAGATTACACTGTGAAGCAGTATATATAATAAATGACTGACTACTTTTCTGCTGTGCTAGTAAATGCAAAGCTTTTTGAGCCTGATGATTTTACTTGCTGACAGTGTGAAACTGGGGGAAATATACCCTCCCTTTTCTTCAATGGTTTCTCCAGCACAAGATCTTCCTTTGCTCTTTGGACTTAACTTATAATTTTGCAACAATATTCACCATAACTGACAAATTCAATTGACTTGTTAATTTCTATGTACATAGCTTGATTTCACAAATAGTCAGCATCCTGGAACCCAAATTATACCCATGAGGCTTTTGCCAGGAAAGTCTTCTGGAATTTCATTGAAGAAGGAAATTGGTGTAAAAAAACCCCAAACAACCAAACGAAAAAAAAACCAAAACAACAAACCATCATTTAGAACATAATATGGCTGACAAGGTCCAAATTACTAGTGATGGTTTGGGATGTTGAAAGAACCCAGCCTGACTTTTAAAGCTCAGAGCTTGTAATTAGAAAATTTGCACCAGCAAACTTTATTCAAAGGCAGTGAAGTGATAACTAGTCAACTTTATCAATGCAATTTTTATGGATCCATTGTTATTAGACTCACATATTAAAATATTGCTGAAATATGGCAATGATGAGTGTTTTTCAGGCAGTTTATGTTATTTTTTGGAAGACATTTTATATTGTATAAATGCATAATGATTTATTCATTTTTAAGTTTTCGTAATTTTTAATCATATGTAAAATACAATTTAGGTATAATAGTGTATACAAATTAATGAACATGCTATGACACATTCTGTTTAAAGCATCTGATACCTGAGAATGGAGGAAACTGCTGGAAAAATCAGAAGGATATGTTTCCATGTAAACTTTATACATTTTTTAAAGGTACTGTCAAATTCTTTGAGGCATAAAAGTAAAATATACCACTTGTACCAAAATACTACATGCAATATAACACATATATTCATCCATTTACTATACATTTGCTAAAATTTATGGAAAAATATATAACAACATATATCAACAAACCATTTTAAAAACGGTATGCACATATGACTGAGAAGCTTTCTTTCATCTGAAATGGATTGTTTAGAAAAGTGGAAGTGCGGCACACATTGCTTCAGAATCTGTATTTTCCTTTTCTGCAAAAGAATATTCTAAGGCACATGCAAACCACTATCTTGTCTCAGATTTATACAGGTCTTGTCTAACAAAAGAGAGCTGACTCACTGGGGAAATCTGCCACTTTCAACCATTTGAAAGGGGCAAATCCTCCTACTTCTTCAGAGCATGAAGCAGTCCAAATAAAAGTCAAGGAAAGTTCTATTAAGCACTACCAGTTTTCTCTCATGGTTCTTCTTTCTTCTTTGCAAATATTGTACACGTTTAAAGTGAAGTTTAAAGACAAAATGAAGAATGTAAAATGCATTAGGAATACAAAGTTTCTAATTTCAGCTTCTTTGTTTTAAGCAGCAAAAGAGAGAATTCCTAGTGCTTTCTTATCAAGGTATGTCTCCCTTAAGAAAACCTTTTCCCCTCAGGATATTTATTTTCCAAGTATTTCTGCTCACATCTTAGTATTAATCTTTCACACTTCAATTTCATTTATTTAACTCTAAGAATTTCTATCTCACATTCTTTTTCTCTCTTTCTCTGGACAAACTTTCTTAGCATGGTTGACCAGAGAGCTACCTTTTGGTCAAATTATGACTGGTAAGACACAAAGGGGGATGCAAATAGCATGTGTGAACAGGACAGTAAAATCTGTCTTAGAGGGTGTTTACACAAAACAGATCACACCAAACTGACAGACCGTCATGAGCTGGGCCAAAAAATAAACACAGGCAGTTTCACTGAAAGGAAAATGGTTAAGATTTCTTCCTTCAATCAGAAAAGCAGGAAGTGAATGAACTCTAGCTATATCTGTAATCTGATGCTGAAGAAAGACTCACATATAAATGGAATACATTGACCCTATTAGGATGCTGTCTTCTGTATTTCTGTCTGTATTTCTCTTTTAACAGAGACTATTTAATTGCATCTTCTTTTTAGAACCCATAGTGGAACACCACTGCCAGAATGCAGCGCTCATTGAAACCAAATCAAACCCAAACATCTCTGTCTTCAAATGCTTATGCAATTAACTCATGTTATAAGATTTTCAGAGTAAACTGCAATTCTCAGAGATCCCATTCCTTATTTCACTTACTATGGGATCCGTTGCCTACACTTTTGTGATAAAACACAAAAATACAATGGAATCTTCACTCTGTTTACAGTAGTGACACAATATTGGGTTGTCAGTTTGGAAAAAAAACAGACTGTTGGTTTTTTTTTTTCCTTTTTTGTTTGGTTTGTTTTTTTCTTTGTTTGTTTGGTTAGTTTTTTGATTTGGAATCTGAATGGTCTGCTTCAGTTTGTACCTACATTTTTTTCTTTTTTTCATCCTCCAGATATGGATCTTCAAAATGCAAATCTGTAAAAATAGTCAACTGCAAAATCAGAGATTACAAGGAGATTTAAGGGATTCATTTTCTTTTCCTGTCTATTCTGCTTCCTTAACAAAGGAAACAAATAACAATGTCAGCCAGAGTAGACTATTTTCCAATTTTCATTTTAATTATAATATAGACATTTCTTAGATAACATTAACTATGTTTTTCACATAGTGTGCTCTGATTTTACTTTGACCTCCTCACATCTCTTAGGATTTTAAGCCTCAAATTCATTGCAGCAAAAGTTTCCCTCTGTTTTTACATCCTCAAAATTTTTTTCCTTGTTTATAATTAGTAGACCCAGCAGAATGCCTTCCCTAAAGATTTGTTGATAACCTGCATAAAAACTGTCCTAGACACTTTTCAAAAATCTCCCTAGTTGTGACCTCTGTTTTCCTTTGAGCAGACACTGGTGTAATTAAATCTGTCCTCAGATCTTTATAACCAAGTTCTTCACTGACTCATCACCAGTTCCATGGCAAAAGAGTCCCTGCTTTCCTGTCCTGTTTTTCCTAAATTTCATTCATCAACTGCAGAACTGTAATCACAAGAGTTATCCCACAATGGCTCTGTAGTCATAAGGAAAATATTGCCCTCTGTTGCCTCACAGACCTCCAGGTCCAACAGTTTGTTTTTCATGTTTCAAGCACTTGTTAACAGGAATTTTTCACTTCATCCTAAGTGATGCAGTGTGGTTTTTGGTTGTGTGGGTTTTTTTTTTTTTGGTTTGTTTTTTTTTTTGTTGGGGGGGTGGGGTTGTTTGTTTGTTTGTTTGGGTTTTTTTTTTGTTTTTTTTGGATGGAAAACTGAAATAATGTCCCCAATTAAGCTGTTCTCCATGGACGTAATGTTTTTTGTGTCTGAACTTTTCTTCAGACAGCAGGCACTGTTGCCCAAGGAACCCAGTTTAAAGTCCACCTCTCTAGGTTAGGAAACCTCCTGGCAAACTTGCTGCTGGTTGTTTTTTTTTTTTGGTTGTGTTTCTTTTTTTGCTTGTTTGTTTTGTTGTTGTTGCTGTTGTTTTGTTTTGCTTCGTTTTTTTGTTCATTGGTTGGTTTTGTTGTTGTCTTGTTTTGGGAGGTTTTTTTGTTTGATTTTGTGTGGTTTGGATTTTTTGTTTGTGTTTTTTGTGGTTTTGTTTTGATTTTGTTTTGATCAGGAGTATTCTATCTCGTAAGAATTGCTCATTCTTCATAGAAGGTGGAGTGGTCATGAAAACCAAAGCTTTGTATGTAGCAGCTGCGGTGTACTCAGATGTTAACCTACATGATATCTCTGCTACCACCTGAGCCTTTCTGTTTTAGTGGCAAAATAAAAGAGAACTACCTGACCTCTTCACCCTTGCCCAGAGCCCTAATATATTTGAGCTTGGTCTCTCTTGTCAGTATCATTGACTGCTACACTGACAAGCGAGAAGGGCTAATAGTCCAAGCCTTTGTTTCTTGCATCTGCTCTTTTTTTGGAAACTAAGAGGTGTAACGCTGGAGGAATCGACATGGAAAATAACAGGCAATAATATGTACTCTTTTTTCATTTAGTGAAATAGAGGACAGTGAAAATGCCTTAGAAAAGCATCCTAAAGATGAACTATTGGAAAGTTATTTTTTGTCCAGTTTTATCAGAAGCTTATGCTTATTTCTATTTTATTATTTACAGATGACCAAATGAGTGATCAGAATTAGTAAAAATGAAAAGGCAAATGAAATCTATTCTGATTACTGTTTACTTGTAAACCAAAAAATATCATCAGATCATGGCTAGGCTTCATGAATGAAGATTTACAAGGGCTCTACCCACGCTTGCTACAAGCACGTTGGTGGCTAAAAAGACCAATGCGAGATAGGCAAGTCTGACTGCAAAAGGCCCAGTGGAAAGTCTCCGTTGGCACTACTGTCAAGGTACGGTTCTTCCTGCATTGCCTTTTTTCCTCAAGACTGATCCTGTGTGTGCTCTCAAAGGAAACAGCAGCGTTATGGATGGTATGTCTCCATTTCTCCCGATTGGAGGCCAGGGTGAACCATCCAACGTGGTCAATATGGCCAAGGCTGAGGTATTGTTTCAGGCAGTCCTTGCATCTCCTCTTTGGGACTCCTCTCTTGCAGCAGCCGGTGGCCAGTTCCCCACAGAGCACAATCTTAGGGAGGCAGTGATCCTCCATCCTGGAGACGTGCCCTGCCCAGCACAGCTGCATTTTCAGCAGC
>JAWWEW010000001.1:71750567-71767715 GCA_035583185.1 Anabacerthia variegaticeps | reverse complement strand
ATCCTCCTCCTCCTCTCTTTCTCCTTCAAGTTCCCTTGGAGGGCCATCAGCCAATCATGAGAGACCAATTAATTTTATTTTACACAGAAATGCCTCCCTCAAGGCCAAAGACCATCTTTATTGGTCTGTTTTCCCAGAACTTGTCAGGAGACGTACAACTCCTCACAAGTGGCTGGGCCAAACACAGACCAAAAAATACCAACATCGAATTCCACCCAAATACAAATGCTTTATGTTGATTGAATGCATGTTTTAAACTTTTGCCAAGTTCCCTTATTTTTCAAAATTTTCCAGTAAAAGTGTGTTACTTTGAGCCCCTGAAAAGCATTGTATCATTTCTCCCATGTGTGGCCTCGAGGTATAAAAGAACTGAAGGCTCCGTTTAATAAATCTGTTGGGTAGATTTTAGGAGCCTTGTATCTTTTTAATTTAAAACCCCTTTAATGAGCTCATGAGAAGAGCCTGGGGTGTTATATTTCTTGCTAGTTTTGGCAAGATACCTTCTAGAATTGAGGAGGATCTTTTGTTTGGAGATAACTGTTTGCAGCAGACGGAAGGGAAAAATTATGTCTGTTGGAGCCGATTTCTCCAGCAGTAATATGACAGCAATAGAAAATGCACATATTGATTTCTCTCCATTAATGAATTTGTTAAAAGATTGAAAGGCATGCCCAGCTCCAAATAGAGAAAAGTGGGCTGAGGAAAGCTGGCATAATTCGGTGTTAGTTGCTGGTCTCATAGGGGAGGCGGACTCCCTTGAGTATGATGCCACCTACTTTTGCCCTGGGGAGGAGAAGTTTGGCAGGGTGAAGCCAACTCCCTCCCCTCACACTTAACTCTACCTGCTTGTAAAATATCTGTGGGGAGCTTGAGGAGGAGGAGTCCAATGAAAAAACTAAAGTCTGTGTGGAAGGGGGTAGGGAAATGCCTTACTCTGAAAACAGAAGTCATTATGTTTCGCTGATGGATGGGAATATAATAAGGCTCCAACCCCCTTCCTTGTTGCCTGCTAAAATAAAGCATTGGTCAGCTGCCTGGAAGGCGAAGTTAAGGAAGCTTCCCAGTTTAAAGAGTGAGACTGAAAAAGTGAGCTTTCGAGAGGAGGGTTTGAAGAACTGTATCTGTCAAAAACTGGTGATATTGAGCTCTTTCTGATATCAGGGTTTTGAGATATAACAGAACTGGTAGTGCTTGCAATAAAATGTACCACAGAAAATTACTGTGTAACCAAGCATCAATTTAAAGAAACCAGACAAGCAAAGTAAAGAAACAATAAAGAAAGGAACCTGTGGTTAACAGAAGCAGCCAAGCAAGCAACGGACGGGGGTTGTATAACCCGGTGCATTATCTAAAAGGAGTTCATAAAGTGGTCACTTAGAGGCTCCAAACAGAAACGACAACCAGAGACCCCCAGTGAATCCCCTCAGAGACCTTATAAGGATATGTATATATGCTAATTAGTTCTGGAAAATGACGTGAATATGTAATAGGATTGCAGGGAAACAAAAATGAATAATCATATCATCATCAACAATCATGGCTAGGCTTCGTGAACGAAGATTTACAAGGGCTCTATCCATGCTTACTACAAGCACGCTGGTGGCTAAAAAGGCCAATGCGAGATAGGCAAGGCCGATTGCAAAAGGCACAGCAGAAAGTCTCCATTGGCACTACTGGTGAGGCACGGTTCTTCCTGCGTTGCTTTTTTTCCTCCAGACTGATTCTGCGTGTGTTCTCAAAGGAAGCAGCAGCGTTATGAATGGTGTGTCTCCATTTCTTCCGATTGGAGGCCAGGGTGGACCATTGATGGTGGTCAATATGGCCAAGGCTGAGGTGTTGTTTCAGGGAGTCCTTGTATCTCCTCTTCAGGGCTCCTGTCTTGCGGCAGCCGGTGGCGAGTTCCCCATAGAGCACAATCTTAGGGAGGCAGTGATCCTCCATCCTGGAGACGTGCCCTGCCCAGCACAGCTGCATTTTCAGCAGCATGGCCTCGATACTGGTGATCTCTGCCTGTTCAAGGACAGACACATTAGTCACATAATCAGACCAGTGGATGTTTAGGATTGTACGGAGGCAGCGCTGATGGAAGCGCTCGAGGAGTCGCAGGTGGTGGCGGCAGATGACCCAGGATTCGGAACCATACAGAAGAGTAGACAGTACAATGGCTCTGTAGACACTAATCTTGGTGCTTTTCTTCAGGTGCTTATCGTGCCAGACTCTTTTACAGAGTATTCCAAAAGCTCTGTATGCCTTTGCTAACCTGTTTTCTCTCTCTTTGTCTATCTCACCATGCGAGGAAATGATGCTTCCCAGACAGCTGAACTGCTGGACTGACTTAAGCTCTGATTCTCCTATGGTGATGTGGGGATGATGGAAAACTTCTTGAGGTGCAGGCTGATAGAGAACTTCTGTCTTCTTCAAGCTGACTTCCAGCCCAAAGAGCTCAGCAGCCTCTGCAAAGCAGAATGTTAAGCGCTGCAGAGCTGCTTCTGTGTGAGCAACCAGGGCAGCATCATTAGCAAAAAGCAGCTCATGGACAAGGTGATTCATAGTCTTAGTGTGGGCCTTCAGTTACCTTAGGTTGAATAGGCTTCCATCAGTACAATATCGGATGCAGATGCCGTTATCGTCATCAAGGTCTGCTGTGGCCCTTTGGAGCATCATGTTGAAGAACAAAGGAAAAAAAAAAGTTCACGTATAAATATGTTTGTATTTTTAAACTTAACATAAAGTATTTTAATTTTGTGTTGAGAGCAAAACACATTAATAGGACTGCTCATACCAGTGAGCATATTTCTTAGCAGGATCTATAAAGTACACATGTAGAAGAAAGACAGCTCTCTGTAGCTCCTTTTCCAAAAATCCCTTTGCACAAACTACCTGTTTGTATAGATACAAATACACTTGGAATGACTGTTAAGAAGATATAAATTGACTTGAAATTATTCAATAATTTTTAAAATTAAAATTGAGTTGGCTGATTTTCTAAGTCATGCAAGACAAAGAGTTTGATCTTAACTGTGAAGATGGCTGAGAATATATACACAGATGTATGCATTTTCACACATACGCATATAGAAAGAACATAATAATTGCAGCGCAGAATGAAGTGAGTGAGAATTTGGAATAAAAACATGGGAATATGCAACTACTTATACATTAAGAACATATTTCTCTGGTGGTTTAGGTTTATAAGCCAATTAATCTTTGAAATAAAGACATTTTTTATAATTATAGGAATCAATGGCTTGACAACTCAGACTAGAATTGTAAGCATAATAAATAGCTTGAGAATTTTACCCATGAGCTTCAACTATGAGTTTAGCTCAAACAGCATTTTATACTTGTTACCATGTACCTGTCTATATCTTTAAATTAGTAGTTGTTCTTATTAACAAAATAATTTTGGTCATTTTTCAGTAGTCACAGAGTGTTACCTCATAGAATAATTCAGGCTACCACAGCTATTTTTACCTGCTTCATAGCAGTTCTTATGGTTCTTTTGGGACCTATTTGATATCAAAAATAGTCAGTAGTCTGGAAATTTGTCATATATTAGAGCACATCCAAACACACTTAGTAACTGTGGGCACTTTGTCTGTTTTTAATTTATTTATTGCTTGAAAGTCTTTCTGTAATCACGGAAAAAAAACTGGGTCTTGACACCCTGCCCCGATCACACCACAGACTATTGACACCCTTCCCCTGTCCCTTGAAAACATTGTCAGTGTAGGCAAGATGTCACCCACATTGTCCGTATAAGGTAGGATTCTCTTAAATCATACTGACACCGGTGGAGCCAAGGTGTGGTGTGAGTCTCACCTGCACTCAAAATGCATTTGCACAATTGACTGTTGCTGTCAGAGGATGAGAATCAAGCTTCCTGGCAGCCTGATGCAGTCAGGGCATTGGGTATGTTGCCATATAAGTGCATTGTATTTCTCTTTCTTACTGCCTCAGAGAAGTTTGGTTTATAAGTTTGTCAGACTCCATTACTGTTCATATCACATATATTGACTCTTCCTGGGTGGAAAGGAGAGTAGATTTGCTATACTCCCTCTTTTCCCTTGCAACAGCCAATTGTGGCTGTTTGGCAAAATCATGAGCAGTCAAAAATCATGAGCACAATTAATAAATGTAAATTACTGAGTTTTTTCTAGAGGAAAAATACCAGTGTTTCTTTGAATACCCTATGTCTTATTGATTTGACTTACCTGACTGTAATGAATTTTTCATTTCAGGTGATGAATAATGAAATACTTTTTAGGTGTAAAATAGTATATGATATTTAATTACACTTGCTATGAAAGTATTTTGTCATCTAATAAATCAATAAATCAAATTTAAATTTTCATAATATGATGCCATGCATTGAGTGGTGGCATATGTATTGGGAATGTTTTGTGTTGGATTTCAAATATCTTGTGAGAGTTATAGGCACAAACTGATTAGAAAAGCTTGCAAAAAAAAAAAAAAAAGACTTCTAAATGTGTCTTCTTTCTCAACCAGTTTGCTTAGCATGGCAATTCTCTATAATACAGAGAGGAGAATTGCATATAACCATGTTGAAATACTCTAAAAAAAATCTCAAAAGCCACACAAACTAAAGTAAGCTATGTTAGGACAGAAGTAGGTTTCCAGTTCCTCTCTCATGGAGAGAGCAATGATGGGGCACTCTTTCTTGTGTGGCAAACTTGTTGGGTGAATTCTCAGAGTGGAGAAGGGTACAGAAATAGATTTTAACTCACTGAAGATTATAAACACATTATCAATCTTATGTCTGTCTCAGATTTTTGTGCAGAGATGAGGAGAGGTTTTTAAAGGTGTTTTACATATTAAAGTAAGCATTTTGGTGCTTTCACACTGAAATAACTTTATAATCAAGTACATATCATAAAAGCTTGGAAACATAAAATGATTTGGGTTCGAAGGGACCTTAAAGATCATTTAGTTCAAACTCCCTTGCCATGGCCACTGACACCTTCCATTAGACCAGGTTGCTCAGAGCAACATCCATCCTGGCCTTGAACACTTCCAGGGATGGGGCATCCACAACTTCTCTGGGCAATATGTTTTAGTGTCCTACCACCTTCACAGTAAAGAATTTCTTTCTGATATCTAATCTAAACCAATACAATTTCAGTTTAAAGTCATTACCCCTTGTCCAATTGCTACACAACCTTGTGAAAAGTCCCTCTCCTGCACTCTTGAGGGCCCCCTTTAGGTACTGAATGGTTACACTAGGGTCTCCACAGAGCCTTCTCTTCTTCACCTTGAACAGTATGGACACTCTGAGCCTGTGAGGTGCTCCAGTCCCCAGATCATCTTCCTGTGTAAATATATATATATATATATATCCAATTATTTTTCTAAATATTTTATGTCCTATATAGAATTGAAACATACTGTAAGTACAAACACTGGATAATAAGCAACAGTCTGGTACTCTGCCTTTAGGGGTTAGCCAAAATATTATCACACAGGTACAACTTCAGTTCTCAAATGTACGTGAGTATACTCACTTGCATAAAACTATTTCTTCTTTCTAACTCATTTAATAAAAGAGTTCTATCTGAATTGTTAAATGTAGAAGACAATGAAAAACAAAACAAAACAATTGATCTCCAAAATAAACTGCAAACATATAAATACATATAATATTTTATATTTAAAATGTTTCATGCTACTTAAGACCACTTTACTTTTGTTTGAATTTTGAGGGCTTTTTTGTTCTGTGGAATGTAGCAATGATTTTGTGCCTCAGAACTCATTTTTTGCCATCTCTTTAGCAACCACAATAATACATGTTTAACTGTGTAAAATACATTGAAATATTTTAACATGCACTTAGTGACTTTGGGTTACTAATAACACCCTAATGGTGTTATTCCTATGTTTTGCATGACTCTTATTTTAGCACAAATACCTATGGTGTTGATCCAAAGCAAAAGTTGTTCAGCCACATGTATTTTTGAAGTTTTGCATATGCTACAGAAAAGGAAGCAAGAAGATTCCTTGAATAACTTTAATAACCTTGAAAGAGCAACCAAAGTCTCCTCAAAAGTAGACTTGCATTATAAAAAATACATACATTTCCAGTTGGAAAATCTCTTTGGCAAAATGCCCAGGCTTCTCTGTGTAATTCAATAAGGAATACTTCTGTTTCACTCTGTAAATAAGTAGGTAAGATTAGATTCCACTGCTTAAAAGAGACAAAGGAGGTATCCTATATATAAACACATCTTTTTAACTGTTCTTTGATAAGCATGCATCAAAATGGATCAAAACCCAGCTACTTTTCATTTGCATGAAAAATGAGATGTGAAATCCCGCACAAATGGGTATGATGCAACGCCTCTTCTATTCTTATTGGTACTATTGTCCTCCAACTAACCCTCAGAGCCAAAATTTTAAAGGGTAGGATTTTCTCCCAGGACATTTTGAAATACATTAAGTGAAGCACTCAGCCTCTCACTGACTGTCTCTTTAGTCTGTGAAAATAAAAGAATTCCAAGCCTATCTTTTTGTTGGACTCTGGGCAAGTAATCAAACATGGTCTGCTGGGATATCAGCCTTTCAATTTGATGTTTTAAGAATACGTATCATTTTCAAATACGAAAATGATAGCCTTCAGAAAGTATTTTCACTTTTTTAGGGGATGTTTTCAAACCTGTCCAAACATTTCTATTTTCCAAAGAATCACTTTGGTTTTCTTGCCAAAATTGTGTCTGATTTGCAAATCAAAAGAAAAGATGTAAAGGGCATAATTTTGTTAACCTATGCCCTTATCAATAAATGAAGGAATTGTTTAGTAATGCAGGCCTTCACTCCTTTCCTTACTTCTTCTTTTTTTTTCAGAAAGATTACCCTCAGCCTGTGCTTAGGACATATTAACCTTCTGCTATACAAGGAAAAGGAATCTGCATGCATGACTTGTTATACCACTCCTTGTTGCCCCTGTGAGACACTGTTGTCTCAGCCCTTTTCTGACTGCTATTAGGAAATAGTTCCATTTTGGAATCAGTATCTGATGCTTGCTAAATCATTGGGTTGGATTTAGCATATACTAAGTCCAGAATTTTCTGTGAGAAAACAGAGAACCTCCTTATTCGACTCAAAAAATCAGTCTGAACTTCAGGATAATTCCTCTCTAGTTTTGAGAAACATAATCTGTCAATGACACAAGTATCAAATAAGCAAGAAATAAGTAAAATAAAACCTTGTAGTCTGGCCCTGACCAGCAGGTAAAGGAACAAACTATTAGTGCAGGGCTCAGAGACAGGAAAATATTAGCCTTTATACAGAGATATTAACTCAACCCCTCAGTCATTCTCCATCACAAATGATTTTTATCTCAGCTGTAAAGAGGAGTTCTCTCAGGAATGAAGACCATTTGTTTGTGGTAAGACAACTTTATTTCCTGGTTAATTTCCCTCCTCATCATGTAAAGGTTCAAAAATCCAATCTAGATAGGAAAACAGTATTTTAATGGATCTACAATCATTTTTTAGCCAATAGAAAATAAAACTGATACCACAGTCTAACTGATTCATTTGATACAAAATAGAGATAATAAATACAGATTTTCAGGGTTCTTCTCTGTCCCCTAGAAAAATAGAAATAGCAAGACGATTGACAAATAAATTAGAGCTGTTAGACTATAGTAACTCTGAGGCTTTCATATATTCTGCAGCATTGTATCAGTGCTGAAACATTTCAGAAAAAAATAACACCCTAGTGAGTTGTAAATATGTAACAAATCCTGTTTTAAACAGAGCAAACTTAATTTTTGTATGTACTTGGACTTTAATGAAAACACGGTAAAAATCCCTGAAACTGTTTTTCCTTCATGATATGCTAATTTACGGAATCTGGGATTTGTGGACAGTTTTATGATAGATCTGGAGACTCTGTTATTAGTTTTACTTTTCATGTGCCCTTCAAGTCTCACAATTTTGTCTTTGCAGGAATGAGTTTGCTTCTGTGCAGGTAGTTGACATTGGATCTGCCTCAGAGCAATGTTTCTGAGCCATGGACACCGCTGGGCAAAACTTGAGCATCTCTCAGACATATATTGCTGATGAATTCTGGAACATGTGCACCATGCAAAATGCAATTGTCTTGTTTGTTTGTTTGTTTGTTTGTTTGTTTGTTTGTTTAGCTAAAAGAGGAATAATCTAATAAGGTTAGGAATACATAGGATCAGACAGTTTTGAAACAAGATGCTTAAAATTCAGAAATAAAGAGTATAAAATCTTGTGGATCTGACATTTGCACATAAGTAGCAATAGTTCTGCCACACCTCATCATAGTTTTCACTTTTTTTCAATTGTAAGAGTATTATATTAAAATTGAAAGTCTTTAATTATTGCCTCCCCTTCCTTTATGAGAAAAATAAAAGCCAACCATACAGCTAACACTCTTGTTAAGCTCTTCACATGTATTCACAAAACCAGAGCAAAAAACCAAACTAAAACAAACAAAGAAAAAACAAACAAACAAACAAACAAAAAGGGAACAATGTCTCTTGGACTAATATTTACCATTATAATATTATGATTGTCCTTTCTTTACGGTATCTTTAATACATTTTCAAATCTGTAATAATGTTACTCATAAGTTGAAATAATTATATTCAGGATCCTGAACCTTACATAAGTTTTATAAAGTTTTACATTGAACAATTCAGATTCTCATTTCATAATTCTCTCTGGTTTTTTTATTTTTTAACACAGCAATGTGTCTAGAAAAAATGTGACTCGTTTTTGACTGAAAAAACAGGACTTATGGTTTGGAATCTAAGTCTGTCTTGAGAGACTGATCTAAATACTAAGCTATGGAATCATTGCCTCTATCCACATAAAACCAGCAAGACCCTACTGTCTAAAATTTGAACCAAGGGGAATCTGGATGTCACTTCCAGATCGTGCATCAGCTATGTTTTTTTTGTTTTCCTGCAGAAAGTGAGCAGCTGGGGATGAAGTTGAGTTGTGACTGGAAGTTTCTTCTGGACCTGTGAAATGGTCCCAGACCAACTCCCTTCTATAATTATGTAGTAGACATCACTATTCCAGTAATGTACACAGTAGCCAGTTTTCACTTGTATAAGACACATCATTAGAGGAGGCAGGAACTGTATAATAGTGATTTAGAACAGTCACTAGTTTTATTGAAGTCTTGAAGTCTTCAGACAAAATCCAGTTGAAGCAGAACTGAATATCTACAATGTAAAATATTTATGTTTCTTTTTCTTTCACATTTTTCTCACTTATTTCCCTTTTTCTTTACAGTAATATTTCATTGCATTGTGAAAAAGAATGAAACCAATTTCCAAACTCTTGAAATTCTCAATTAATCAGTTTGAGGAAAGCTACACAGTAAACACATTTTTTATTTTCTTTGTAATTTTAGTTTTCAAAATATGGCATTATCCCTTTATTATTCAGTAAATTGCTGTACTAAATACATTTGCTTTTATACATAATTCATCTATTGTGTTTGGAGTAGTTTAATTTAATCTTGATAATGGAATTTTAAACAATTTTCAGAAGTTTTGATCTACATTATTTAAAATAGTTGTCTTAGATAGCACTGAGTTGCAGCATGGGAAACAACAAAGAACTGAAGCTTTTCACTAGATACTCCTGAAGGTATAACTTTAGTTTTGTACTTATGACTGTCTTCCCCTGGGGTGCACCACAATAAATGCTGTGGAATTGTACTCTACAGGAAAATGAGTCGCAATGGCAAGAGAGAAATACTGAGCATTCTTCTGTGTCCTTGTGGTTGCTTTGCTACACATAGGCTTCCCAATGCTGTAGCTTCCACCTTGTAGTGTTTACAGCATGGTATCAAGACAGATGACTGGAACAGCAATGAAAATTAGAGAATATAATTTAATTTCACTCTCATTTTTTTTTCCTTTTTTTTACCACAAGTAATTTTTTTATTTTATATATTTTTAATTGCCTTACATTTTTTGATTTAATATTTGGATTTCATAAGTTCATTTCTTTTCTTAGACAAACTCTGTTTCTAAGACTTATGCGACAGTGTGGTGGAACATTCCCCGTTCCTCTTCCCCCCAGCCACGTGGTCTCCGAGATGCCCCGGGAAAGAGACACACAGGGATCACAAGGGAGGATGCAGAGAGACAGTTTATTCTCATGGTCAGGAGTATTTAAAGGGCTTCAGGGGATTTTGGATACAACCAATAGAAATTGGTGGATAACTACCAATGGGGAAAGGGTTAACTAAGGACCAATACGGAGTCTTCACATGGTCCTACTAAGGCAAATTTCTGCATACTAGGTTAGGGAGATGTGTTCTCAAGGAGTTTTGAGAAGGAGAAGGGTGACTCGGGAAAAAAAGGAAAGGGATCCATTTTACAATACAGTAAAAGCCTCAGTTTTTAAGGCACTTTGGCTGGTTTCTTCATTTTCTTCACAGGCCCACTGCCACAGACCTTTGTGGAATCCTGTGTGGTCTAATGAGTGGGTTTCTAAAATACAGTTAAAAAAATCAAATAATGAAGTTTATATCGCAGAAAACTAGAACACATACTCAAATTAGTTTAATTGTGGAAGATAAGAGTCTACAGGGTATAAACAATAACCATCTTTAAAAGGAAGCTCCTATAATTTTAAGCACACGAAATAAAGTTTATGCCCAAGGTAGCTAGAAAGATTCTTTAAGAGTCTATCTGTGGCAATATGCTTTCCAAGAGGAAAAAAAAAATCCCCTTGTTTAATGATTCATGTATGAGCAACTTACGACAAACTCAGCTAGAAAGAAACCCCAGGAAGAAGAATGAAAAGCATCTAGTAATTTATGTAGAGAACACATGATGGGAGGCATACATGCTATCAATTAACACAAATATTTAATTTGAGAAAAACAAAAATATCAAGGCAATTCATTTCAAGTGCTGTTTGTAGCACAAAGGGATAATGACATGATCTGTGACATCATGGCTAGGCTTTGCAAATGAAGATCTGGGACCACACTTGCTACAAGCGTGCTGGTGGCTAAAAAGGCCAATGCGAGATAGGCAAGTCCGATTGCAAAAGGCACAGTGGAAAGTCTCCATCGGCAATACTGGTGAGGTACGGTTCCTCCTGCATTGCCTTTTTTTCCTCCAGGCTGATTCTGTGTGTGTTCTCAAAGGAAGCAGCAGCGTTATGGATGGAATGTCTCCATTTCACAAAATTGGAGGCCAGAGTGGACCACTGATGGTGGTCAATATGGCCAAGGCTGCAGTATTGTTTCAGGGAGTCCTTGTATCTCCTCTTTGGGGCTCATCTCTTGCAGCAGCCGGTGGCAAGTTCCCCATAGAGCACAGTCTTAGGGAGGCAGTGATCCTCCATCCTGCCTGTGGACACACTTTGTCTGAGCCCTCAGTTGAGGCCTGACTAGCATGGGAGACCCTACCGGAGGCATGAACCACTGCCAGCACAGCTCACAACCTCATAAGGGCATGCAAGCTTCTCTCCCACGACAAGGTGGTGTCCATGGGGAAGTTTGTAACATACTTTGTCTTCAGTATATCTAAAGGATGTTGGATTTTTCCTTAATTATCACCCATGAAAAAATATGGTTTTCAATTTCTATGAATACATATTCCAATTTCAACACACTAAATGAACTTTATGACAGTATTTGAAGTACATGACAATTTTGTGTAGCACAGCACATAATAGTGCTGAAGTAAAGGAATAAAAAGTGAATGTGTGTGCAAAGTACACACAGCACAGGAAAAATTTCCACTTATATGTATTACTTAGTAGTTTGTCCATTTTGGCAAATGCAACTAAAATGGTAGATCTCTCTCTCTTTTATTATTTCCATTATAAAAACGTTCATAGCATAGAATCGTAAATTTCAAGGCAATTTTTTTGTCTTGTTGTCTATCTTGAATTGACTTGTAAAAAATATCCTTAAAGACAACATGAAGTTAAGTTACAGAGCATAATTGATGGATCCTACATAAAATTATTTTAATGAATTTTCATAAATAAATTGAGGTTTTAAGTACCTTATATGGTGTTAAGGAGCGACTGATTCACAGATGAAGCTCCTTTTTACAGCAAAGAAAAAGACAGGGATGTATTTAAAAGTGTGAACTAAACCACAAACATGAAGTTGTTTGTAATGCTTCAGGGGACTGTTAGTCTGTGGGTAAAAACAGTATGAGACAGTAGTCTCCTGACACTAGGCTAGGATCTTTGCTTAGGACTTTCGGATAAATCTGTTTATTATGTGTTCAGTACAATGAGAAAAGTAAATTGGCTTTTGTACTTTTTTGTAAATGGAATGAAGCACAAATTGTCCTAACCCTAATCACTGACTTTTTCTCTTAGAAAGTAACTCTTGAGGCTTTCAATTCCTCTTTTCTGGAAAAAAACCCAAACCAACCAACCAAACAAAAAGAAAGTAATGAAAAAAAAGGTTTAATTCTATAGAGTTTAATTATAGCAGTTTTTTGCATATGTATTGTGTTTATAAACAAGATTCTATTGTATGGATAATTTATATCTCTCATATAAATAAGGTCATATTGGTTAATATTAATCAAAATAAATAATAGAAGATAAGTGAAAAATATTACTGTTTCCCACATATCAGGCATTTATGTTGAAGCACATCTCCTTTAAATATTTACTTTTATTCTCTTTAAAGCAAGCTGACTTCAGAAAGGAGCTGTAGAATAAAGCATACTTCTTTGCTAAGTGCTAAAATGACCTCAGTCAAGGATCATGTTTGTCAACTTAGGAACGAATACTGGCTCATTTTCAGTAAACACAGATAACTCTTGCACTTGTTCTGATTTGATGTTAAATGGAAAATTTCAGAGTACATATCTGTCCATAGCATTTCATAAGCTGTGCATTTAGAATTTTAAATAAGTGAGCACTTCATTTCACAGAGAATTTGCATGTCTTATTCTTGCCGCCTTTCTGTCTAGCAGACAGATATGTGCTGGCCATTTTATGCATGCGTTTTTCAAAAGTTGCTAATTAAAGTAATAAAAAGACAATATTTATTGGTCAGTAGAGAACTTGAAATTAAAATGAGAAGATAGAGTTCTACAAGCAGATCTCTTAATGAGTTTCTTGGTGATTAATTCATTTAACTCAGTAACAGTGGTCTCTCTTTGCTGAGATGACACATGCACAGAGGGTTTTAATCTGAGAATTTGGATGACTCTTAGAGAATATGGATGCAAGCTAATATATTCTTAAACAATAAAAATGCAAGAATAGAAGATAGATATAAGAGGGCAAATGAAGGAAAAAAATTGAGAGAAAGTAAAGAAAAAGTTTAATTAATCCTTAGCTTTGAACATATTGTCTTTACGTCTATTTGGCTCTTCATTTCAGGAAATGTTCAGGTAAGTTGTCAGTTTTCAATGCAGTAGTGACCTGGTTGCTATACAAACTTGGTAGAGAATGGCTTATCAAGTCACATACTGATTTAAAAAAATGAATTAAGCAAAGTGTAAGTTGAAAGTAGATTTTGAAGAGAGGAAATACAAGCTTACTCTTCAAGTTACTGTATTGAGTTTGTTGGCTGGGTAAGGATGTTTGGTGTTTAATGAAGCTGCTTGAAATAAAATTATCTGTCTTCTTTCCAGGTCAGCCCAGGTCATGCTGCTTATCTTTTAAACAACGTAGGATACTCTAGAATTATTGTGTCAATGTCATGAGTAGGTTTATTCACACTGTTGTCAGGTTTAGGCTCCCTCTTCTCCCTGCCTCACCCCCATGGTTTCCTGTGCACATAAGAACTATGGGCAAAGAATTAATTTTCACAGAACTTGAAAGCCCCATGTAAAATAAAAGCTGAAAGAAATGTCCTGAACCCTAATGGAGGAAAAAAAAAAAAAAAAAAAGTCTGAAATGCTTCACCCTTCATTGTTATTTCTACATCTCCCTGTGAAGTAGGAAGGTAACTTTTTCTTTTCTAATATGCATTACAAATAATACATATCTGGAAAAAAAAACAAACCAAAAAATGCATTTCTTAGTCCCTTGATAATTGTATCTCATATGTCTCCTGACCTTTTTAATTTGTCCATTCATTTTCAAGATGCAAATGTCACAGGTTCTGTGTATTTCATCTTTGAGATTGCAAATAATAAAGAACTTGCGATTTAGCCTGGTTGGACTCTTACCTAGCAGAATTAGAGGGTTATATTTTGAATTCTAAGCTGTTCTTTTTTTTCCACCTCCCTCATCTTTTCCTTACCAAACACCATATAAAACTAGTGAAAAACAAGGCATATTTTCTTTGGATGTTTGAAATTGTTTGAGAAGAGTTAGTTCCACTTTTTTTCCAGATTAACGAAATCAGTATAATTTCCTTCACTTTGTGGACCTTGGCTAACTCCAAGAAGACAACTTTTCTCATCACTGTGGTCAGCTCCACCATTTGCTTTTTTTTTTTTTTTTAAATTCAAACCACTCTGCCCTATATGGCTGTGGTTTCAATTTCTTCCATTTGTCTACACCTCATTCAAACAGCACAGATTCATATATTTTCTCACTCAGATGGTTTGGGGAGATGGATTTATTTGAAGTGTAGTCTTTGTTATCACCTTCCTGGCTTTTCTACATTCTAATTTTCTAATTGTGTTTGGTTTGGTTGCCCCCCATCCCTTCCATTATCTTACCAAACCATGTTAATTTTCTCATATCAAGCCATGTTCATTCAACTTTTTTGCATATCATTAATTGGAGTAAATAATAGGACTAATGCCATATATATAACTTGCTAGAACTACTACAAAGTTGGAATTATCCCTTTTTACCCTATGTGAGTTTGCTATTTTTATATTTTAACTTTTTCTGGGAACTCAGCACTATATTTAATTTCCAGGGTTAAAAAACCCTAAGTTGGTTATTTAGAAAGTAGAACATCCATCACTATCTTTCATGTATGAAATCAACCAAGGATGTCAGAAAATGCCCTAGAGGAATTCCCTAACCACACAAATCCTATAAGCAAAAGTAAGTTGTTGTCTTCAGTAAAATTACAGGCTGTGCTACAGTGGCTGCTGTTGAAGTTGTAAAAAAATTTGCAGGAAACAATTGAACATTCCTTGTAGAAGAAAGAGTAAACAAAAGTCGTGATGATGTAGATCTGTTACTAGGGTGGTTCCTTAGGGGGACTTCTGTGCTCCACTCCATTGAAATTTAATGTAAAATACCTTCACAGTCCTTGGAGCAGTGACTATAAGCCAGGTCTCCTACAATGAGTGTTGCTTGCTGTACACAATTATACTGCTCCTTGGTCTACTTGGTATTTAATTTTTATTTTTTTTTTTAATTATTTTCTAATAATGCAATAGAAGAGGTATTCAGTGTTCTTGCCTCAACTCTAAATAATAAGTCTGAGTTTAGGCTCTATCAAACCCAAATAATTGAATTGAAGGATCCTTCTTTTCAATTTTCTTCAATCTTTTCAATCTATCTGTCAAACAGGGTACATAAGCATATGTAATGAACTATCATAAAAAATACACAATCCTGTAGTATAATAGATACAAGAAGATAATCTTATATCAAAATTACTCTCTCAGTAATTTGGGTGCCCTTTTTCCATATTCAGTTCAATGAAATGAAATAAACCAAGGAGAAAATACATTACAATACAGCAACAGTCAAGTACATTTGAATGTACTTTTGACAAGCCAAACAATTATTCATATATATTAAAAACTAGAGCTTTCCTATTTAACAAATTGGCATGAGTTTGCTTTAAAAATGGACACTAATATTAAAGATTAGAAATGCTACTTCCTTCCAGGGATTCAGAACTGTGTCAGATGATGTTGTAGATCTATGTGCTCATTTAAATCAAATGTAGCATAGGACGGAGGGTGGAACAGCAACAAGGGAATATTTCAAGAGAATTTGGAAACTTCTGATGCAAATGAAAACAGACTGCTCAAAGTGACTCATTAAAAGTTTTCAGTAGAGGCATCCCATGAGGTATGCCATGAGGCATGAGGTTAAGATCATGATTCAGTCAGTTATCAAGCTATACAGTCTCATAGTTGGCTTAAGACATACCACTGACAGCTCTCTTTTTAGACTTTTTCATTTATCTTTGTTAATACTTTTGATAAGTGAACAGTTTCTACAACAGTATTTGTAGAATTTTGACCAAGCCTGAAGCTAAACACATAAATGATCATAGATGTGGTCTTAGGTTACAACATTTTTTTATTATTGTTATTTAGGATTTTATTAGGAAAAAAAAATCTATCAATCAAAATACTATGTCTCCTATTTCTTCTTTAATCCAGACTATATTTGTTTTTATTCTTCTTTTATCAACAAAAGTGATACAACACACAGGGTGAGTAATTATATTTGATTTTAAAAGAAAAAAAAAAACATTGAGTTGTACATAAAAGCTAATTTTTATTCAAATTCTCCAGCTTAGTTAATATAAAATTTAAGCTTATTTTAAAAATTATAATAATGAGAACATACAATCTTGAATGAATTTAGAATGTGTCATGTAAAGCAAAAGAATATATGTATAATATGTCTGAAATATTGGTTTCTCTTTTTCAATGTAGTTATTTTTTTGACATTGGTTTGATAAGGTATACCCTGAATTGAAAGACAGATTCTACCGTTCACACTACTTCCCAGGTGTAATGAATTTGATGAATGATCCTTACTCAAATGAGCATGTCATTGAATACATACATAGCTTGTCCATGACTGTAGGTTGACAAAAAATTTGGTCTTAGGTATAAGATAAAAATTCAACCTGTAATAGTAGTATGTACACATCTATTGATCCTGTTAGACTTGGAATTTACTAGGGTTAATATGGTGTGACTAATAGGAAGACATCTCACTTTTTCATGGACACATTTTCAAGGACAAATTAATTGCATGTTTCAGAGGTTCTGCAGTTTGAGACTGAAAGGCCAAGCAAAAGGAAGACTACGATTCACAGCAATTGAAGCAACAACTAAGCTTCCATTAAAAAACAAAACAAAAACCAACCAACCAACCAACCAAAAATCAACAAAAACCCCTGTCATGGGTTTCTCTGATTAGGTGGTTTTTTTTGTTTGTTTGGGGTTTTTTTGTGTGGGTTTTTTTTTTTTTTTTTTTTTTTTTTTAA
>JAWWEW010000001.1:71734555-71750467 GCA_035583185.1 Anabacerthia variegaticeps | reverse complement strand
AAAACTTCCTGCTTTTGAACCATTAAGTTACGCCCCTGCGTGAAAACATATTTAAGAAGTTGTTGCACAGTTAGAAACTGGCAGCCATGGATTAACAACATCACAATGCAGACGTCAAGGTCAGTGCAGGAGGAGAAGAGGAGAAGGAGGGGGAGGGACCCCACGGATCCGGGAGAGGACTTAAAACTATTATTCCCTGACTACCATGGTGATGACCATGGTGATTACAAGATGTCCCCTCGAAGCCCATGGGATCCATCGGGGTGCAAAGACTCCCCTGTCAGAGCAGGGGGAGGCATGAAAGAGGCTGTTGCTCCATGGGAGGCCCCCAAGATGGAGCAGAGTCTTGCAGAGATTTACAGCTGAGACCCATGGAGGGAGAAGCCCACGCTAATCAGGTGCAGTCAGCTTTTCATGAGAGACTGTACCCCATGGAATGACCCATGAGAGAGCAGAGGATCTCTCTCATGGGGGGGATCCCACAGAACACATGGGAAGGACTCAGAGTTATGATTCCCTTGTGACCATGGTGACAAGTGTGGTGAAGCAAGCTCTCCCCTTTGCAGCCCACAGGAAAGCCCTCTGGGACAGAACTGCTGCTCAAGTTTTTGGACTTACATTTGCGAATGGCTGACAACTGACTGTAAATCTTCCATTCGCTGTCCCCCTCACCACTGGGGAAAGGAGGGAGCATGGACAGACCAAGGGGTGGTGGTGGTAAGGTGTGTCTAACCTGTTTATATTTCTTATTTTTACTATTTAGTTTGTAAGTAATAAAATAAAGCATTATTCTCAGTTCTACTTTTCCCGTGGTATTAAAGCTCCTCTTTTGGTTGTTATCTCTAGCTGTAAATCCCTAGCTGATTTTTTTTTTCCTTTTTCCTTCCCTCTGGAAGGTGAAAGGTGGAGAGGAAAAAAGAACTTGAAAAAGTTTTGCTGGACATCAGGCGTTTATCCAGGGTCGAACCACCACAACCCCTAACCAAACCAACCAACCAAGAAAAAACCCACAAACATAGTAAAACCAAATGAAAATGGAATCCATATATGGTGATGGATTTAGTACATTATAAATCTTTTGGTACAGACTGCGCAAAATCCAAACTTCCAGAGAGTTTCCTGGGATCACAGAATTCATGCTTAATGTTCAAGATCACATCTGAAAAAATAATTACTTTAGTCTGCAGAGATAAAACTAGGCTCTGCTATTTCCTTTAATAAACTCACTCGATATATGTACATAATATATGTAAAGAAAAATGCCAACACAAGCCATTTTTTTTTTTTCCAATAGAAGTAACATTATTTTAATCCATGTCACAATATCAAATTTTCATCTCTCAATCCATTCTGCGGCATAAATGATTATTAAATCTTTACAGGTTAACACCATGAGATTCAAAAATGTTTTCATACTCCTATTATTATTTACATATTACATTAGCCAATGTTTGAATGAACAGGATTTGACCTAGCATCCAGTTAACATTTGCTAAGATTAAATGTAATGGGAAACTCTAAGTTGGTGTCATCATTCATCTTTTATTTCTGCTGGTGATGAAGGCAGTCTTCTGTAGAGTTAAAAAGATAATGGTTGGTATATAGCACATAAAAAAAGAAATCATTTAGATCAATGAGAGGATCCTAGATTGTCATGGTTTATAATTAACTTGCAAGCCTAACTACTGTTTTTTGGCTCTTTTTTCTTTTTTTTTTTTTTTTTTAGCTTAAGAAATTCAAAGGAGGGGATGTAGCCCAGTTGCACTCATGCTCACTACATCTAGATATGATCTGCTGGCTAAAACCCACCAAGTCTAGTGGATGTGGGAAGATAGTGCAACAGCTTTTGGAAAATTAAACATTTCAGAAAGATTATTTTGTTTAGCATTCCCTTTACACAGAAGATCATGGCTCCCTCTTCTGCATTCAAATATTTTTGGATTTTCTGTGTGATGATTATCACTCTTCATTAATTATATACTGAACTGAATAGTGAAATTATATGATTTAAATTCCCCTCCAGGGGAAAAAGAAATAGGAATTATGATTTTTAGTAGAATTAAAGCCATAGTTTGAATATACTTGGTTTAATAATTTACAATATTTAGTTCTAAATCCATGCCATAGAAATCCTACATATTTAGAAAAAGAGGAAAAGGACATTCAATGAATATTTTCTTTCTTAATGATATTGTTTAAATCAACTATTTTGAACAACTGTACATATTTCATACTCATTAATTGATTAATGTTGACTTGGTATGACTATTGTTACTGTATTTTTTTGGTCTAGAAGAGTGAATGAGAACAGAAAGAACAAAGGAAGGAATTGATATGTTATTGCAAGCTCAGAGGTTATCTATGTATTTCAAATGTCATTGCATAACATATATCATAAAAACAACAGCCTTTTCAGAAAAAAAAAAGAAAATGTGGGTTTTAGAATTCTATTAATGAAAAATATGGCACTTTTATGGATGCTCTGCATAGAGAATATTTTTTCTCACTTACTGCACGTACTAGCTTTCCTGCATGCATATCATACAGTCATTCTATGTGTTCTGACACAGCCAAGAGATATCTGAGAAAGGTGGTGATTGAAAGAAAGATATTGCTACAGAAAAAGAAGTATTACTTTATCACTGTTTCATCCTCACTTGCTACTTGAATAGAGTACACTGCGTAAAATGGAACCTCAACAGCTGCATGGGCAACATAAAGATTATGAGCCATCAGTTGATCACTTCTGAACCTAATCAGAACAAATCAGAACACAACCGGTATAAGCAAATTGTGCTTGTTGTTGCACCTGTGTTAATAAACTGCACAAAAACAATGTGTGGACTCAGACATTGATAGGCAAGATTGACAAGAAATGAATTTGTTATTTTACTCCCATGCACAGATTTAGTCCATGACAGATAGCAATCCCCATGGCAATATTCTAACAGAGCTTTGGGAACTGTAGGGCCAAGAATCATGCTCAAGACACATAATAAATGGTGTCTCCTACAGCATGGGTGGCAGCAGAGAGAAGAATTATCTATAGGTAAGGAAAGCATCCCAAACTACCTTTTGTCAAGAAACTTATCTGAATTTCTGAGATGGTGAAAGACATAGACAGAGAGTTTCAAAGCACAAAGAAAATACAGGTCATTGGGTCTTTTAGTGTGTTTTTTTGTTTGTTTCTTTGGTGTTTTTTTTGTTTTGCTTTGTTCTAATTTTGGTTTGGTTTAGTTTGGTTAGTTTTTCTTGTTGTTTTGTGGTTTTTTTTTAATGTAAAAACAGTTTGGCTTATGTCTTTCTCATTATGTTTTCTTTTCTTTTATATGAAATCTTCTTCATGTAAATATGAAGTTTAAGAAAGGAGCCCTAAAGCACCAAGAAAAAAAGTTCTTCTTTAGCATAATAAAGGAGAAATGGAAAAATGGTCAAACTAAAATAAGGTTTAATCTTTTGCATAGAAAATATAGTTGTGGAGAAATAAGTAGAGACTTCTTAGACATATCTTAGACAATGAGATTCCCAGGAACTGTAGTTAAATAAAGACTTTGAATGAAACTGCACAACTGCAAGTGTGTTCTGAATTCATAGTGCAAAGAATGTAGTCAAAGACATAAAGACTGAAGAGTGAGGTAGCACAGAAATCTTGGTCTTAAAGATGTCAGGTCACAGAGCACAAAGTTGCTTTTAAACCAAACACATGGTCCTCAGTAACTTCCAGACATCACAGTTTGTCTTTAGATATTTATGTGCTGTTCATTTGGATCTGTTCTCACCAAATAAAGTACAAGAGTTTGCATAACTAGCTATTAGATAAAGCAAAAGAACAACTGAAACAGGATGTAATACAAAGAACTGTTGTGGCTTAACCCCATCTGTCAATGAAGCATCACAGAGCTGCTCACTCACTCCCTACCCACTTGGTCCTCATCCTCATGCATTGGAATAGAGGAGAGAACCAGAAGAGTAAAGTGTAAAAGCTAATGGATTGAAATAAAAGCAATGTAATACCTAATGCAAAAGCCTCACAAACAAGCAAAGTACAGCAAGGAATTCATTCAGTGATTCCCACAGTCAGACAGCCATCTCCAGGAAAGCAGGGCTTCATCACACCTAATGGTAACTGGGAAGACAAACAGCATTATTCTGAATATCTCCCATTCCTTCTTCTTCCCATACCTTTATATATTGAGCATGATGCCATGTGGTAAGATATATCCCTTGGATCAGTTGGAATCAGCTGTCTTGCCTTTGTCCCCTCCCAACTCCTTGAACACCTCCAGCCTCCTGGCTAGTGGAGCAGTACAAAAAGCAGAAAGGGCTTTGATGTTCTGCAAACATTGCTCAGCAATAACAAAAATATTGTCAATGCTCTTTCCAGCACAAATCCCAAATATAGCCCCATGCTAGCTAATGTGAAGAAAATTAGCTCTCCTCCTGTGTAAATCAGCACAGGAACTTTCTGGGTTAGGTGCAATTGCCAATTAGTCTAATGATATTTTGAAGAAAATTATAAATAAACTTTTAATGGAAATATTTATATAAATTTTGCCTGCTTATTAATTTGATCTTTTTTTTTTTTTTATGCACAATTCAGTCTAATTCCATCCATGAGAGAAAAAAATCATGATGCACATTTCCAATCATCTTGGAAATGAAAACATGGGATCTGATTATTCGGTACTAAAAGTATGTAAATTTGTGGTGTGAGTCTGAAGTTTAAATTTATATTGTTAATTTGTATTGATAATTCAGAGAGGAGGAATACCAATAATACTAGGGTGTTTTCCTGGTTTAGGAAACCTGAAACAGGAGAAGGGACCTAGAAAGACACCATAAAGCACATGGTTCTTTTTATATTTTTTGTGCATAAGAAAGAATTTTATCATTGAGTTCAAAGTGGTTTGGAATTAAATTCCAGAATGGAGGCACTGTTTTTCCCTGAAGTGCTTTCCATAAAACTGATTTAAAACAATGAGAAAGCTGTGTGGGGAAAAAAAAGTAATTTAGGCTATATGAAATTCTTAAGGTACAGATCTATTAACTGGAACTATATATATAGGAATTCATAGTTATTTTCATGGAAAACTACTACAACCATCAAGAAAAAAACAAACCAGAATGTACTGACAAGATGCCTATCAGTGATGTAATTAATAATGTCATTTCTGTCAGTTTTCTTGGAATTTCTGCATAAAAGACAGAATAATGAGTCAATGACAACCTTCTTCAAACATCCAGCCTATGCAGTGCTTACAGAGAAGAGAACAAACTTGTCATACTAATTTCTTTCCTGTAGGATTTTTAAAACAACATTTTTTGTGCAGGAGAATTGTTCCTGGAACACAAACCTCAACATAGTGATATACATTGTGCTTTTGAAGTTCCCTTATCTGCCGTATCGCAATAGTTTATTTATTTAATGCCAACAGCTAACAAGAAGTAGAAAAATATTATGAGAAATTTATGCTGCTAGTTTTTTTTTCATTTACATTCATGATCCTGAAAATGAAGTGAGAACTGCAGTTCTCCCACAGTGCAACCAGTAGTGAAACCCCAAGCATCATATATGCTCTAAAGTCCAAACTGAAGACAGTTCAGTTGATAATATATTACTATATGCCATTAATAAGGAAACTGATCACATTCCCCAAAAATCAATCATAAAACTAATTTGGAAACCTCAAATTCTGGATAATGGGTAGCTCAGTAGGCATTAATGCAATAGTTTAATTGTGTGCAGATGATAAGAGATTTTTTCAAACAAAATCATTTTGTGAAAGCATTATTGTAAGCGTACAATCACTTGGCAAAATAAGTGATATGGTTTGTTTGCTGAATGAGAGTTTATTGATGTAGAGCTCTAGTCAGTCAGAACAGCCCACATTAACATACATCATGCAGATATAATAAAAAGAGATGTATAATATGGTCTGAGAAAAAAGCAGAACTGTAACATTTTCACATGATTTATTTTTCAAAACTGCATGAAAATGCTTGTATGGAAATACTATTTTTGCACTGCTAGAGTAGCTTGTAAGCTGCATGCAAAATTAGGCATAAACCTAAATGCTTATGGGTATCACTGTATCAAAAGATAAATGTCTTATTTTAGGACAAGTTGTCCTGCACAACCTCTTGTCTGATTTTCTTCCTTACTTCCCCTTCTTTCTGTTCCCCATTCTCTTTTTTTATTAATGTTATTATTAATAACAGTTGTAATAATTATTATTACAACCTTGTGGAAAAGATTGGAAATAGAGCATGCGATCATTGAATTTTACAAAAAGACAATGTGGGACACAAAAAAAGCTGAAACTGGAAAATTAACCCCATAAAAGCGAGAGAAAGAGGCTGTACACCTGAAATCTCTCAAACTTTGCACTCATTATGCTGCTTAAAGATGAAAGAATTTGGCCAGTCAACAGTAGGGAAACCACTACAAGCACTGGCATCCAAATGTCTAAATAGCTGCAGCTGATTTTTTATTTTTTTTTTTTTTAATTTTCTATTTTCATCCCAACCCAACCACTTAATTCAGATAAACTTCTATTTATTTGACCCGGAAAACATATTTCACACATATAAATTACTTTTAAGTCCCCAAATTAAGAATTGTTTTAGAAAATATATTAAGTGTAATGCTAGGAATCATCACTGGATGAAAAGATGCTTGAAATACCATAATTTCTTTTTAAAGAGCTGAAGATAGAACACCTTGTCTAAGACAACTTCCAAGAAGTAAAATTATATTTCATCTCATCCACATATTATGGTCTAAGCCCAAAGCTGAGCTACAATATCTTTCTAAGAAAGCAGTTTCAAATTCAGACACCTAAGTTTAATTGTCTGCAGCAACTGAAGATTGAGTAGGAAAACGTAAGCCAAATAAAACAATAGCAGATGGCAATTTATTAATAAATACAGAGAGTCCAGTGTTGCCTGAAAAAAGTGTCCAACTCACCAAATGTACTCATGTATTTTAGGACGAACTGAACAGTTCTCTCAAATCCAGTGACTGTATTATTTAGACCAAGTAGAACATGTAGGAAGACATCTAACTAATAGGCAAATGATACTGACAATTAAAATGTCTTAATCTGGGGCTGAATTGTTCCCTGGATATTGTTGACTACTTTCATTGGAGTGTAATTTCAAAGCATAACAATATTATCCATGATTGTTTGCATAGATCAATTGTTTACAACATTAAAAAAAACCCAAAACAACAAAACAAAAACCACAGCACCCAACAATGCACATAAAATGTTACTGTTAAAGCTTCAACTACACTTAACACAATACAACTTGCTAATCTAAAATGTCTATGTACTGTCAAATGAACTAAACACAAACTCCTTTCCACTGAGAGAACAATTAAAGAGGTATTGCAAAATACATATTCTTTGCAACATATAAAAATGCATCAAAGCAAGAAAACATAGAAATTCATAGATAGTTATTTTGTATTTGAATTGGCCATTATTTCTTGATTACTTTCAAGTTATAAAAGAAAATGTACAAATGATATTTGAAAATGGTCTTAAAAGAGCATAACTATACAATCAATTTGAACTTTTAAAAGGCAGTAACATTTGCATAGAATAAGATGAACACAAGTTTAGAAGATACTCAAATGAGTTCTACAAATTAATGTGATTATAACCAGTATATTATAACCAGTATGTGTTTTCTGGTAACTTTCCATTTCACATACTACCAATCATCAGCAAAATGTTTTTTAGATAACTGTTTTATGAAGCTTTCTACAAATGAGTTCATGTTCAACACTACCTTTTTTTTTTTAGTTAGAATCGTATGAATCAACTGAAGCATTCTTTGCATTGTGATTTCAAAATTGTCTGTGACAATTGTCTTTCCCAAACACATGTAAGAACAGAACACAATAAAATAAATCATTTCCTCCTCTGATTTTTGCACAAATGATTGTGCATATGCCCCAAATATCTTACCTCTTATTAATTTATTCCAGTATTATCATGTGGTGTAGCCATCTTCTACTTTCAATGTATAGAAAACCCAGATCCTCTATTTAGAAATACCTCTTATATAAGTTATATAAAACTGCTTAGACAGATCAATTTTACTTTGATATGCTTTAGTGTTAATAAAGTGAATTGTGCCTGTTGCTACTTGACTGGTTTTTGCAATGCTTACAGCTCCTCGTAAATTGATATTATATCTAAATATTTTCTCTCTAACAAAAGGAAAGCTGCTTGCAAAAAAATATGGACCAGATTAAAGTCCAAAACAGACTTGCTTCATATCCAGTTTGAAAAACTTATAAACAACACTAATTAGACCTGCAGTACTGGGTTTTTTTAGGCATTGTTATATTATTTTTTTTCCAGTAATTTCTTCCATTATTTATGGATTTCTTAAAGCCCCTGCTCTCTTACTTTATCTATGACATTCCCATCTAGAACATGCTGAAAACCTTATCAAACTCAACTTATATAAACTCTATTGCTGTTAATAATTTCTTAATAATTATCCCGAAAAGACATAATTGATTTCATTTTAGATGTTTTCTTCTGAGACTTATTTAAATATAATTGATTATTGTTAGATAGTTTAACACCTTATTGTACTAATACTCTACCAAAATTTGAAGACTTAGTCCATAATTTCCTGGATCATTTTCTTCCTCCTTTTATCATGGCTTAAAGACTTTTCAGACAGATAGAAATAAAGCTGAAGTGAAGCTTTATTCATTAAAAAAGACTAAAATTCAGATGTATTGCCTCAAGCAGAATTATCTAGATGAAAAATAAAATAAATGAAAAGTTCAATTTTCTTGCAGAGATATATTTAATTTTCCATATGATGGGGACAAGGACAGAAAATTAAAAAAAAAAAAAATGAAACTTCTATGATTTAATACAGGAGAAACAGTGGGACTCATCAACCGCTGAAGACAAATAAACTTATTTATGAACTTTTACACTTTGTGACCAAAGAACAGTAACATTGAAAGTCTTCATAAAGTCCCATGGACAAACATAATCAGCTGTTGGCCAGATTTAAACTCACTGAAGAAATCTCGTTTAGAATCTATATGAGATGTCTTTACCATGAAAAATAGTGAGAAAACAATTCTGTCTGTATGTTACTAAAAATCCTTAAGATTTAAATTCTGAAAATTGAATAAATTTTGGCTGGGGAAGTTCAGTCTCCTTAGGATGCTTGCAGTTCCTAATGTTAGGTTCCAGCACATGAATCTTCAGAGTCAACTAGAGAAGTCTAAGCAATAAGATTTTGTGACTTATGCTCTACAGAAGAAAATGACTGGCAGAGTTATGTACCTTAAATGCAAAACTTTTTCAGTAAAAGAATATTAATCACACTTTACAAGAACTAAGTATATAACAGAAAGAGACTGAAAGAGTATGAAAAATTACGTGTGCAGAACAAGAAATTGGGAAACAGGAACAGGAACAAAATGAGATATGTGTTGTGATACTTGAGACAATGAAGTAAGAAAAGGAGTAAGAAAAGTAGGAAAGGCTCAAAGAGATAAGCATTTTGCCTGGATTTTTACATATTTAAATATATTTAATTTTGTTTCTCTTTTTAACTCCCTAACAGTAGATCTTCAGAAGAGACGTTCCTATTTTATTGTTGTACAACTGATATACTAGGGCTGCACCTGTTGTCTTTATACATCCTTTTTATATCTGACCATCTACAGTAGGAAGGAATTTGGCTCTGCTAGTAAGTGGAAATATTTGAAGTCACAGTAATTTAATGGGATAGAAAATAAAAAAAAAACAACCCACAAGTGTATAATAGGAGCATGACAGGCTACTCTCAAAAGAACAGTCCTTTCTTACTGACAGTTCAATTACTCTGAATTCAATTAGAGTACATTACTCACTTTTAAAGGATATCATAAAAGTAGAGATTTTACAATAGTAATTTAATTTACCAAATTATGCAAATTCCTTAAGTGGGACACATGAAATAGAGCCATTCAGCTTGTTGCCTCTATTTGCAACATGAAAACATAAAAGATTTTATTTTCTTTTACTGCTCCGAATTTTGCAACAAAACTACAACCGAAACATGTACATTATTATCATATACCTGAACTTCTTAGGAAAGGTTTTGATATTTATTGTGATCCTAGTTTCCATACTTTAGGAATGTATTTTCTTCTTTAGTGCCAACATTAAAACTGTAATTGTGATGAACTAATTAAAACCAATCAATAATTACATAAGAGCAGAAAAACAAATGCTTCAAAATTAAAATCAAATTGCTTATACATTAACACAACATTTTTGACAATTTCTTCTGAATTTAGCTAATTGACTAGAAAGAAAGATCAGCTTCCTCTGGAGAAAAAATATTAGTGCTCACTGTATTTTCAACAAATAGCAGTAATTATTAGCATGAAATGATTCATTTAACACTGGTGATTAATGCATTTCAATTTTTTCCAATAAATTTAAGAAGTACCTTATATGAAAAGATAGTTATTTTTTATAAGGTTACTATCTATAATCATGAAGCTGTTTTGATTAATAGCTTTATTCTTATGCAGTCAGACTGAGGTCGGGACATAAGGAGAGGACTGGAGCAAATACTATAATTATTACTGCTACTAACATTATCCAGTCAAAAATCTCCCAGAAGCTGTTATGCTAGGTGCTGCATGAGCACAAAACTAATATATAGATCATTTTAAAGAGTACTTATTAAAAGAAGAAATGAAAACAGGCAATTTTCCCAGAATTTCACTTGGGAACACTAATATCACTTCTAATACACTATCTGATTATTTCAATAAAGGCCAAGAAAGTCATATCATGGCCATTATTAATAAGGGAACCATTTTCTTTCTTGGAAATAATAGTAATAATAAACTAACTATACAAACACTCTTAGATAAAATCTTCCTGTTATATTGGAGAAAGTATGAAAAAATTTCTTCTTTTCTTTAAAGTCTCAGAAGTGAGCAAAAGAATAACAGTTTTTCCTCAAGAAATAACTGTAGCAAAAGGGCCGGACTTAGGACTCACTCTGAATGCAAGGCTGACTTCTATACTCCAGGCCTCTTCTTGCACAACAGATTTTCTGCTATATTGCACTCTGAAAAGATATTTCCAAGTAGTACTTCAGAAAGACGAATTATGATGCAAAAATTACATTCTACCCAGAGAAAAAGAAATGGTGCATTCACAATTTTCATTCTTTAGGGAAGAGGATAATACGTAAATTCAACCCTCTGAATGTATTTGAGGAAAGTAACCTGCATAGCATGTATTTGAAAACAGAAAGATCAGTACTGCAGTGGTATTAACTACAATCAAATTTAGGAGCTTTCAAATCTTTGCACAAACACTTCAATTTTCTCATTGTTTCCAGGCATTTATTCCAGTTTAATTAAAAGAATTCATTAACTTAATAAAAATTACATTGAAATAAGGTAAAAATACCCAAATGCACAGTGCATAGTTATTCAGTATGAAATAATGGGAAAACAAGAAAACAACTCTTTTTATTCTTTTTGGTTTTTTGTTTGTTTGTTTGTTTTTTGTTTGGTTGGTTGGTTGGTTGTTTTTTTTTCACCCACCAGTTACTTAGTGGTAAGGCTTATTCTAAAAATTAGGGATTTTTCCAAAAAGTCCAAAAATTTCCACTTGCTTCTCATGGACTGTATACTGCCTTCTACTTTAGACTTACAATAACTGAATACCAAATCTCATTTAAATAATGGCTTCAAGTAGGAACAATGACATATAATTTATACAGTACCAGGTATGAAATATAAAATTATTTACTCCCATACTTTTCCTTACTGGCTTTATTTTTTATTTAGTTTAATGGTGGAAGAAGAATTCAAGAAAATCCTGAAATATAATACCTCAGTAGATTTTAATCTAATATTTATTTCTTTTTTTTTAAAATAGATTTTTTTTTTTTTTTTTTTACAAATTACAATTATCAAAACTGAAGCTTCTGACAGCAGTCAGATGGACACAGTCCCAGGACCCTGACTTTAGCTGAAATGCCACCATGGACCAGAATATACAGAGGACTGTGAGACAAATCATGCCTTGTAAAAAGACAGAACTAACAGCTGAGATATCTTCAGTACATATAACTGATTCAGAATAAATGTAAATCAATCTAAAGAAAAAGCTTGTCTTCCATCCCGTTTCCATTCCATTCCATTTCCATCAAGGAAAACCTTGATTTATTTTTTCTTTTTTTTTTTTTTTTCATTAGAGAACCTTGCATAGTCATTAAATTTGTCTTAACCATTCATTCTAAGATCTGAGTTTCATGGATGAGTTTCTCTCATAAAAATATTTCTATTCAGAGAGCTGACTCATGCCAACTTCGTCAAATGTGAATCTCTCTCCACTAATGGCAGTCAAATAAAGACCTTAAAAATTTTCTGGAGACAGGCAAATCCTAAAGTACAGGTCAACAGTTTTCTTGAATAATAGTACACATTTCTACAACAGACTGGTGGGTCATTTGTTACACCAGTTTGATTTGACATTAATTTTCTGAGCAGTGAGCTTCCAAATGGCAGTGGTCATGTGCCTCAGAATAGACTTGTGTGTTCTTCTTTGCTTTACTATTTTCTTTCCTTCTAGTGGCTAATTTACAATATGTTAGGAAATAGAAATCCTTCTAACAAAGACATAGTTCATCCATAGAGATTCTTCAAGGAGTCATGCTTATTCTGAAAGCTAAAAATGAAACTATTTTAAGAGATGTCCTTCCTGAAACAGCTGTGCAATCTTGCCATATTGCTCTTTGTTCTTGTCTCCATTCTCTTCCTGAAACTGTTGGAGATGATTTCAGCTGTGGCTTTGGTAGCTCCTGCTGAAGATACTCAGTAGTGCAGCAAATGAGTTAAAAAACAGCAGATGTCTGGTGTCAATACATTCTACATGCCTATGCAACACACTGCATATTCCATATTCATAAGTGCAAAACATTGTGTTATCCAGAATTCCAAAATAACAATTTTTATATGGACTTAACTATCCATCATAGAGTTTCTCATGAAAGAACTATAGATTAATATTCAAAGACAACCAAAATCTCCAGAGGAAAATAAAAGCTTTTAAAATCCTGTTAACAGCAAAAGGAAAGAAAACAGAGGTCCTTTATTTGATAAAGCTGGCCACCTCACAAATAGGAAGGAAGATAAAGTAGAGACATTTAATACCTTTTTTTCCTCTGTCTTTTAAGACCAGTGAAGGTCTCTGGGACCAACAGAGCCTGGATTGGAGGACTGTGACTGGGAGAATGATACACTCCCAGATTTGAACTTGTACAGGACTTGCTGTTGCAACTTAATGCACATAAAGCTACAGAGCCTGATGGGATTCATTCAGGGGGAACTGAGAGTGTTAGCCAAGGCTATTGAGAGATGTGTCTCAGTTATTTATCAGAGGTGTTGAAACTCTTGAAAGATCCCAGTTGACTGAAAGCTATCAAATATTATTCTAGTTTTTTTAAGAAGGACAAGGAAAGCCCTGATAATTACAAATCAAAGCCAGGTAAAATTATAAAGATTATTCTGGGAGTTATTGAAAAATGCTTGAAAGACAGTGCAGTCATTGGTCAAAGCTAATATGGGTTCATGATGGGAAAGTTAAGCCTTAGTAATTTAACATCTTCTTTTGACAAGGTTACCCATCTTGTGAATGGAGGGAAGGCGGTGAATGTGGGACTGGGTTGCGAAAGATTTTAACAAAGCATTAAATACTGTCTTTCAGAATATCCTTCTGGACAAAATGCCCAGAACACAGCCAGACATGTAAACAGTATGAGGGGTGAACACGCCTGAAAGGTTGGGTTCCAAAGGTTAGAGCAAATGGCGTAACAGATATCTGGTGAACAGTCACTAGTGATTTTCCCCTGGTTCAGTTTTAGGGCCAGTTCACTTCAATATTTTTGTCACTTACCTGGGCACAGGACTTGAGTGCATGTGAATTAAGTTTGATGATATGAAGTTAGGAGGGAGCAATTGATTTCCTTGAGGGTAGAGAGACCTTACAGAGAGGTTTAGATAGATTAGAGTCCTGGGAAATCACTGATTGTATGAAATTCATCAAGGAGAAATGCTGGATTCTGCACCTGATTCAGTGTTATCCTGGCTGTGTTTCTAGACTGGGAGACAAGAGACTGAAGAAAGGGACCTAGGAAATTTTGTTGATGCTAAACTCAATATGAATAATCAATGTGCATTTGCAGCCCACAGCCTGGTAATCAGACACATCCTGGGGTGCGTTAAGCCCAGTAGAGCTGACTGGTCAAGAGAAGTGATTGTCCCACTATACTCAGCATAGTTGCACCCTCACCTTGAGTACTGTGTGCAGTTTATGGTGCCACGAGATTAGAAGGATATAAAAATATTTGAATGTCTCCAAAAATAGGGCAGCAAACATGATGAAAGCACTAGAGGAAATGATTTATGAGAGTGGTTGGGGATACAAGGTTTGTTCAGCTTAGATATGAGGAAACTGAGGGGAGATGTTACTGTCCACAACTTCCTCCTGAGAGGAAGCCAAGAGGGAGGTGTTGATCCCTTCTCTGGTGTCCAGTGAGATGTGAGGGAATGGCTCAAAACCGTGTCAGGGACCACCATTGAGAGGGTGGTCAAGCACTGGAACAAGCTCCCCAGGGAAGTGGTCCATGGTCCCAAGCCTGTTGGCATCCAAGAAGAATTTGGACAATGCTCTGAGACAGATGATTTAACTTTTAGGTTGACTTGTGTGTGGTCAAGAATTAATGAACCTCTTGGGCCCTGTCGCGTTCCGCTGGGAAATAAGGACACGGTCCACTCCGGGTGTTGGTGAACAGAAGAGTGAACCTTTATTAAAGTGAGCAACAGACTTTTATAATCTAGGATCTGAGGGGCGGTACTTGGGTGGAGCGAACATCGGGTGATGGGCGGAACGCAACAAGATTGGTTGGGGAGTGCTCTGAGGAGTGGCTTGCCTGGTGGTGTGATCCTCACTGCACCAAATTCCAGCCAATGGGGAAGGAGGAAACCGGGGCCAATCAGATCCACAGAACTGGGGGTAGTAACATCCAATGGGGAATCAAAGCCCGGGAAAACTGGGGCCAATAGGAACAAAGTAATAATGACAACTATAATTGTACTTATTACAACTATAGAAAACTAAGCAACTATGACTTTAACCCTGACAAAAATCGAACCATGGGATTTGCTAACCGCATTGCCTAGACGGGGTGAGTGTCCATGTTTTTATGTCTCCAGTTAGTGAAGTCTTTGAGTGGTTTCCCCACATCTCCCCCTTTTTTGTTTGTTATGAGGAGATTGGCCGAAACGCTATCCAAAATAATCTTTTTAAAGCAACTAATTACACAACTGAGTATAATCAAAATTAAGAAAATAACGACAATTATCATTATTAACAGAACTAAAAAGCGCTTCAAACCTTTGGATAATCCTAAGTTGGGAAACCAGTCAAAGAGGCCACCATCCCCGTTCTCTTGGGCAGTGCGAATATCAAAGACTGAATTTCTTAAATCTTGTATTTTTTTGTGAATCGATTGGGAGTGGGAGGAGAAGTTCAAGCAGCACATCCCTTCGAACTCCTCGCACCCATGCCCATGTACCAGGAGCAAGTAGTCTATTGCAGCCCGATTTTGTAAGGTTGTTTTCTGTAACGTTTGCGAATCCTTTAACAGATCTTCTAATATATCCGTTGTTGCATTGACCTCCTTTGAGATCCAACAACCCAGGTGACTTAGCAATTTGAGTGCATGGGCGGTACCAAGTGGGGCTACAATAGAACTAAATACATCCTGGGTCTTTGTCCAATAGTGGATGGTACTATCACAGTCCTTTGCAAACGGCAGTGATTTTACATCAATAGATGATTCGCGTCG
>JAWWEW010000001.1:71703111-71734455 GCA_035583185.1 Anabacerthia variegaticeps | reverse complement strand
ACCGCATTGCCTAGACGGGGTGAGTGTCCATGTTTTTATGTCTCCAGTTAGTGAAGTCTTTGAGTGGTTTCCCCACAGGGCCCCTCCAAACTCAGGATGTTTTTACGATTCTACGGATTCATCTGCACATATTTGGCCCACAGAAACCTGTTCTAGACACCCTAAGATTTTTTATAGTCTGTATACATAGAAACAAAACATTTCATGACGGTATAGCTTTCTAGGACTAGATACAAAAACATTTCTCTGGAGCTCTTGGTTTGTTTTCAACTCTAAGTGATTCCCAGAGAAAGAAGATCAAATTTAAAGCTCAGACTTTTAAACAATCTGTTTTAGATTATATGATGTTTTTTTCTTTCTATTACCCTGCGAATGAACTGAACTACCCTATGAATAATCCAATGAAATGCACAATTGAGCTGCAGACATCCGATCAGGAGTCTGATGACAAGTATGAGGAACAAAATCTACAGATGTGGATTTTACAAGTATGTTAGGTACCTCTCAGTGGTTACAGATTAGAGGCATATATTTTACACAGACACATCAGACCCAGAAATTAGTGACGAAATGCTTGTTCATAATTTTACTTAAGCTGCTTCTATACATTTCTGGGAAAAAAAAAAAAAACAACCAACAAAAAACCCAAACCAAACCAACCAACCAACCAACCAACCCTCAAAAAAAAAAAAAAATAATCCACAAACAAAACAAAACACTCAAATCCAAAAAAAACCTCACAAAAACCCCCAAAGTGATAATGCCTTTTTTTTTTTTTTTTTGTAATTTTGAACACTTGCTTTTATTAACCTTTGCTGGTGTTCATAACTGGGGATTAACATGATTTTTTCTGCCATTCCTGACTCTTGCCATTCCTCTAAAGAAATTCATATATCGTATGTTCATTTAGAAGTTCATGACTCCTGCCTTTTCTCTAAATGCAACAGATAAAAATTAAATATGCACACAGACAAGTTGTCATACAAGAGACCTGTCACAATGAGAACACTTTAAGTTCTACTAGTGTTTATCAAAAACACATCTGAAACATTATTTCCCCATGAAATACATTTGAATTTTGATGAGCTGTAACACATCTCGTTTGAAAACTGCTGCATTTTTTCAAGAAAGAGTTACAATAGCCATGAGCAACTGATACCTTTGTTTTTTTCTGGAGAATGTGCTTAAAAAGACAGTGCCACATATGCACTGTTCATAGTTTTGAAGATACACTGGGGTTTGTTTTCCTTGGTGGCTTTTTCAGAATTACACTAAGGGACCAAAGACTGTCTCAGTCCTGAAGATGTCATCTACTCTGTGTCAGTAGAAAAGCATGTTCTTTGTGCATATTAGAAGTTGAAAGATAGGTGATAAATCCATGTCTAAGTCACTGAAGTACAAAATGTTATGTGGTTTATTCTACACTGTGACTTTCTCAGTCACATAGTTTTAATCCTGAGTTGGATGTTCTTTGAAGGCTGGAAACTGACCCTCAAGTTCCAATGGTTTATTAAGAAATGAGTATCAGAATTCTGCATAAAATTAAAAAGCACAAAACTTTTAATAGGCATAAATTTTCTAAGAGTTAGTTAAGAACGGCAAACGAAAACATCTTTTCAATTTGGGCACAGGATTTCTGATATTTTCTACACTTTTTTTTCCCCTCTAATCAAAAATTAAGAGAACATTTCACGTATCTTTTCAAATTGTTTGTCTAAATGCAGATGTTTTAAAATTCTTGTTTATATTTAGTCATATCCATATTTAGCTATCTTCTCAAATAAAGTCACATTTGATCTGATATAAACAAAGGAAAAAAAATTAAAAAAAAAATTAATCAAAATCCTTCCTGGGGGAAAAAAAACAAAACCAAAAACAGGTATGTGGTAAAGAACTTTGTAAAAAGCCCTGATTATTTCTTCTGTAGCTAAATATGAGGTCACAGCTGTTATTTTTACTATTCTCTGCACTGAAACTGTCCAGATCATGAGTTATTTTGAATGCTAATTTTTGTATTTCTTACATAAATACTGAAAATAGGAAAAAGACCACAAAGTTCCAGATTTTTGCTTGCCTTAAAGGCTCAGCTGTTCCCTTTCTGATTACCATTTACACCTGCTATTTCATGATGCTGAAATGAGAACAACTTCCATCATTTTTTAGAGGTAACAGATGTAGTTCCCTCATAAAATGACATGTATTGTTTCTGCTTACTTTGTGTTTCACAACTGAGCTCTGAAACTCTGCTACTTGCAGTCTGTCACATTACTGCAGTCCCATCACCTAGGCAGGTTGCATGTCACTGCTCACTAACAGTTTAAATTCTGTTTCACTGAAATACTGAAGGAAACATACATCAACTGTTAAATTCTATTTTATGCTCCTCTTTTTAGCAATTCTTTTTGCAGTATTAAGTGTATTAAAAAAAAAAAGTGTATAAAGTGTAAAATTATAAAGAGTAAGTATTAAATCAGTATTAAAGGTTATACAAATGTTTATATAAGATCTTTTAACCTTTCATGGCTTAATCCATAAGTGGCAAGTTTAAGCAAGCAGAGGTATTTGGTGTAAATCAATCGTTAAAATTTTCATCGTTTTTAGTTTCTGTGGGGAGAGAATTCTAATCTGAAACTCAGAACTAAAGCAAAAATCTGTCCATTTCCCTTTACATCTCTCATGATCTATAGCATTATTCAGCCTGCAGGTGTTTACAGCTATAGATGGCCAGTAGTAACAGGATAGTGATTGTTACCCTAAACTCAGCACCAGCGAGGCCTCACCTCGAATTTGTGTTCAGCTTTGAGACCCTCATGACAAGAAAGACATTGAGGTGCTGTAGCATGTCTAGAGAAGGGCCATAAAGCTGGTGAAGGGTCTGGAGCACAAATCTTACGAGGAACAGCAGAGAAAGCTGGGGCTGCTTAGTCTGGAGGAAAGGAGTCTCAGGGGAATCTTGTTGCTGTGTAAAAGTGACTGAAAGGCTGTAGCAAGGTGGGAGTTGGTGTTTACTCCCAAGTAACAAGTGTTAGGACAAGAGGAAATAGCCTAAAGGGAAGGTTTCCACTGGATTTCAGGGAAAAAATCTTCATAGAAAGGGCGGCCAAGAAATAGAACAGGCTTCCCAGAGAACTGGTAGAATTGCCTTCCATAGCAGTGTTCAAAACCCATGTAGATGTGGTGCTTGAGGACATCATTTAGTGTTAGGTTAATGGCTGGACTCTATGATCTTAGAGGGTTTTTCTAACGTTAAAGATTCTATGATAGCTCGTAACTGTGGGTTCGTAGGATTTTATAATACTTAAGAACACAGAGGCATCTGTCCTTTAAATTTCTCTATTACAGATTACCACACCACTGACAAAAAATCTGACCACAGAAATCACCACTGACATGTAAACTATCACAAAAATAATCACTAGCAACTATATATATGATTAATGAAGATAATCTATCTCAAACTATTACAAACTGCTATTAGCTATCAGTGATGTAGTATCAACCCATAGTAAGACAGCAGTTAGTACTGGTAGCAAACAATCATATAGTAACAAGCAATAACAGCAAAAACTAAGTAGGTATAGGTATAGATATAGGTTGCTATAGACTTATCATTAATGAAGAAACAGCAATATAGCAGCAGATATACTTATGGTAGGTCATTTCTATAGATATATAATACCAGTATCAAGTGAACTAGATTTCAAAAGGGGCCAAACCATTCCAGAGAGGAGAATAAACTGATTTCAGAGGGGAACCCAGTCATTCCAGAGGTAGGAGGCCAAACTGACTCCAGAAGCGAGCTCAAAATGGGACCGGGAAAATAAGACTTCAGTCTTATTTCAAATATGATCCCTGTAACAGGACCTGCAGTTAGCCAGGCAAGCCTGGTGAGAGTCCTAAGATCTTGTAAAAAGTTCATGTGGAATTAAGCCTTTACAGGAAAGAAAAAGTATGTGTATCATGGAGAAAGAAGCTTCATTTTGGACAAAAATTAAGTTCTATTTATATCATAAATAGAGACTTAAGAAGGTTTAGGGAATCATCACTTTGAACAAATGCTAACTTCAAATTTTCACCTGTAACAGTCAAGACATGACAATTTTTCTTTTCTTAAGCAATTTTGTTTTCCCAGACTGTTTCCACTTCTTTCGGTTGATAAGTTGCTGTTAGAGTCCTGGGTATTTTTTTCACACTTATCAATGGTATCTCAGGATGTGTCCTGTTTCTTGGTACCCAGCGTACTTTGAAGATGCCAGCTGCAGTTTTCAGGCATGTTTCTGGTTCCCAGGCCTAGTTCCCAGGCTCACAGCTCAATGGCAGGCAGTGTCTCTGCTGGTGTTTTTGGACAGGCATTTTCTTCTATACCGTAATTTTCCCCTTCTAACCTTTATGGCTACTCACAGCAGCATCTACACCCATCAACACAAATCCCCTGAATCTTTCAAGGAAGCTTCATGTTAGATCTGACCTTTTCAGAACTGCATAAAGATCAGAAGAGTAAGTGAAACAGCAAACTAAGTAGTATTTAATTGATAATGCTTTCTAGTCTAACAAAGACTATGGCTCCATGAACTTCTGATTGTTTCTGTAATATTCCAGCTTGGTATACATTTTAGATTTTTCACCAGAGGGCCATTACAGAACCTTTCTTAAATTGTGGATGCTTCTTATCATTAATAAATAATGCTCCAGTTTAGTCAACTTATCTTAAACATTTTTATACACACTTTCTTCTGTCAAAGCTAAAAGTAAATATCTAATATTCAAGTAAAAACATTAATAATCTACATAGATGAACATCAGGTTGAATTGCTGTCCAACAGTTTTTTGAATTGTATCTGAATCTATTCTACAGTTTAAAACTAAAAGGAAAGCAGATTTTATCTTGAACTGGCCACAACATAAAAATATGTAGATAAACAAATCAAAAGTGAAATATTAGAACAAATATGTATCATGTTGTTATACCGGATTATTTTCAGATTATTAGGTAAATATGTTAAAATCTGAATTTGGATATGGTGGGTAATTTATTCAAAAAGAAATTATTTAAGTTAATTTGTTCAAATTTTTTAGCGTTCTATTAAAATTTAAAATAAATGAATAGAGGTTTCTTTATCTATAACATTCTACAGTTCTAAAATTAATACCCAGTGTTATCCTCTTATTCACTATGTCATCTCATCATGGAAAACTGTCAGGTTCATGAGGCAGTGTTAGTTGTTTTCCAATTTTATTTGAGAATACATATTTGATGAGAAAAGCAAGAAACATTCAGACATATTCAATAGGAGACAAATATCAGGGAGGTTTAAATTTTTAAAGATAAAGGACAGACTGCAAAAAAGAGTAAGATTATAGCATAAAAGGACAGGAAGAAGACAAACACTATAATTTATTTGTTACCATAATACTGGTGATTGCATTGATCTTAGATTTACTTTCTGTGCTAGGAAATGAGCAGCGTAGTAATTCAGTGTGAAAAAAATCTCAGTCAAGAGAATTTTCTGTCTTTAATCATTTTTTCACTCAGACTTCTAGCGGTCATGAGTATTCATTGTTCCTTGGAGGCTCAGAATGAGAAAGCATCAGCTGGGAGCATTTGCCAGTGACTTGGCTGGCCAGTTGAGTTAAAGACCCCACATTGCCATCAATGACTGAGTCAGAAGAACATGAAGTGCTCTACATCTTATTGCATTATGAAGCAGACAAAAATTTATGTCTTCATTACCACACATAGGGGAAAACAAACAAACAAACAAACAAACACAAACAAACAAAAAGAAAAACAAAACATCCAACCAACCAACCAACCAAACAAACAAAAAAAAACACAACAAAAAACTATAACCAAATTCCACAACAGATGGTCCTCTAATAGCCAACCAAAGTGAAAACCTAGAGACACACTTGTGTTTTTGACAATACTTCTTTGGTTTAAAATGTTTTCTATTATACATCTGTTCAAACACTGGCATACAACTAAAATGTGCTCTTGCAACATGGGCAGTGCAGTAAAGCATCTATTCACAAAGTAATTCCCAAGTTTTCAAGTGAACCACAAATGCTTTTTAAATAAGTGGCTTAGAAGACAATGGTTATTATACATTTATCACCTATACAGTGATATAGATCAGGGACAGATTTGTCTCACATAAGGAAATGTCTACTGTTTTAGACAACTGAGAGCCAAATGTAGAACATAAGTACACAAATTTAGAAAAATAACAGTGATATGTATGGTATATTCTGGACTAAAATTGGGGTAAATGTTTTCAGAGAGCTTTCAACATTACCGGAAAATCAAGATATGGGACTTGTTTCTTTGTTTTGGTTGGTTGTTGTAGGAGATTTTTTATCCTCAGATCAAAAGTCTACTAATATAAAAGTTCTCATTTAAAGATTAAGAGTGAATTATTTTATTTAATATTGCTTCATCAAATTAACAAGAACTGAGTGAAAGTTTTGTCCATATTATATTAAGATCAAACTAATAATTGTCTTTTCTAGCAATTCTGTTATTTTCAGGTGAATTGATGCAAGTCTATATATGTATACCAGATCATTATCTATCATACACACATTTTAATACTGTAAGAGTCTGTAATGAGCTTATTTACTACTTAGTCTGATCTATTTTGGTAATTTTAAAACTATCTTGGTGTTATTCCCTACAAAACTTTTCAGCCAGTGTAAGAAGCCAAAAAAATAAAATAGCAATATGTCTTATTTAACTTATTGAACAGGAGTAAAAAAATTGAAATATTCTGTCCACCCACACAATTGCAGCATGCAAGTACTAGAGACAAACATTTGTCAAAGCACAGTTACAAAGGCTGAAACAGTTGTTATTAGCCCTTTTAAAATGTTCAAAAATCTTGGTTGCAATTTCCAAACTTTTGCCAAAGGTGACAGGCATAGAAAGTAATGAACAATTCCTACTGAATTAATCGCTAAAGAAGCCCTCCATGTTTCTGACACCAGTTCAGAGTTTGTTAGCTTAAACATTTTTGTTAGATGTCAGGATTTCACAGGATGTCAGACTGGATTTTTGAGCCTCACTACCTCTGAAACAGATTACAAAAGATGAGCAATACCTTGGAGTATAAGCATTAAATTCAATATCATCAATAAATTAACCAATTAGACATGTTTAAGTGACAGGCTTCAATTTAACATAGAATCTCTGCAGCTTTCCAAGTCTCAAGTCCCAGAAGGTCTCTGAGTAGATGCTGCAACAGTAACAGATCCATTTTTTTCACATGAGAAAAGATGCAACAACAGTGCACTGAATATATATATGTGGGGAATATATAATGAATATATAAATATATGATGGTTCCTGACCCACTTCCTTGTCAAGGAAGTAGAGCCACTCAGAAGGCTCTTTCCTTCCCTCTTCCTGGATTCTCCTAAACTCATTAAACTCAACTGCCTATCTGGGAGCACAATATTGATCAAACTACCCAAGCAGAATTGTATCTTTCTTCTGTCAATCCGTATTATAGTTCTGGCTACTGGAGTTCATATTTCTAAAGTAATTGATTTTTTTAAAAATGCTGATGCAATTGTGGGAAAAATATTGGTACAAGCTATGGATTGGGGAGGAATATTCTATGGAATTTCCTACTCATTATATAATTCTGCTTTTGAGAAGCACATGTGTAAACTTTAGCATTGGATGATTGACTTAACTAATCTCCATTGTGCCTTATGCAGTCTCTGTCTTTATACAGAAATGGAAATACCATTATGCCCTTTGACAGAAAAGGTGGTTTGTTCTGACATTTATAAAACTGTAATTGTATTTTCCTTCCTAGTGACTACTGGTAAAACAGGCAAAGAAAAATCTCTGCTTGGTCCTAAAAGGTTTCCTTAAAAGGTATTGACAGGTTACAAAATGCAAGAAATATATAAATGCTAAAGGCAATATCACCAGCCTTGAGCATTTAATAAAAAGAACCAGTTCCATAAAAATCATAAATTCAGCCTGTAGAAATAATAAATGCGTGTATAGACATCTAAATAAGTAAAGAGAGCTAGAAACTCTTTAGTTCAAAATGCATGCTCCTTATAACAGAAAAAAAACCAAAACAAAATATCTAGAACTTTAAGAACAATATTTTAATTTTAATTTGTAATTAATTAAAAACAAAATAAATTTTAAAATTATTTTAATTCATTTAATATTTTAAGAAAAAAATTCTTGAGAACTCCAAAAAAAATTATGTTTTATTAAAGTTTGTTTTGTTTTGTTTTACATGTCACATAAATAATTTCACAATCTTTAGGAAGAATGCTCAGCTTTTCTACCTGGAAATGGTGGAAAAATCTTGTTGTTTTCTTTTCCCCCTCCATAGTCCTTCTGTAAAATAAAAGATCTCAAAATGAAGAGTGGATGATGAGTTTTACCAAAGCCCACTGTATAGACATTTGTATATATCTGTATATATAGACAAGTGAAATTATCACAAATATAATACCATGAAATTATGACAGAAATGAACACTTGAGTTCCTATTACAGAATTCTTATTTAATATCTATTATAAAAGACTTAAAAAAAAAATAAAGATTGACATGGTAATTAAGACAGTGAACATTTTAAAGCATCTGTTTCCACAGATGTCTAATGTTTGATGCTGTTTCAATTCTCCAGTCATTCAGAGCAGTACTTATGTCACTTCAGACAATAATATGTGAAGTTTGTATATGGCAATTCACTAAAAGTTTGTTTTCTCAAGACAAATTCGTTCTGCTGTTTAAGTCCTATGGTGACATATGCCTTGTAGGACTGAACTATACCACCAATATGCTGTGGGAAGTCTAATAAACTTTCATTTGTGTTTGAGAGTGCTGTTACTTGAATATTGTCATTCAAGTCAAAATCACAGAAAGGGATCTGTTAACTAGTAAACACCTGTTCGAAGTGGCACACTCCACATTTGCAGTAAGTTATGGAACATAAAACAAATACATATGGGTAATAACCACGTCTAATACACTACATAGGTCTTATAATCAAGCACAGAAACAATTTCAAGGTCATGAATTAAAAATCTGGAGTCTGGTATTTTAAATTTTGGTCTTAAATGGATGTTGTAGAATTCTTGAGACAGAGCACTCTTCAAGACTGGAAACTGGAGACCATTACCTAATTTCTATAAGTGATAAGGGGTAGCTCCACAATGAAAGGCTGATAAAACTTTTTTATGAGGAGTTTATTAAAATACCGTCTGACGCTACTGTTAAGGATATTCAATAAACAGAAGCAAAGATTCTCTTGAATGGTAAATAGGAAGTAAATTAAAAAGTCAACAGTATAATTTCTAGTTCAAATCAAGATATTTTGAATTCCGCTTGTTATTTTTAACATATAATCCCTATTTTATTTTCAGAATTTTTTTTCAAGTATCTGCGAAGAAGCAAACATTATTTTGCTTAAAAAAAATTAAAAAATACAAAACCTAAAGTAAGAGATTTCATATTCTTTGCATACCCAGCTTTTTAAGAGTTAAGTTTTGTTTATAGGTTTTTTTCTGTGTCTATTCCATAAGTCAGATAAATCAGTGAGTGAGTTCCTGGCTTCTGTTGGATTTTTGAAGTTCTAAGTCACCTTATATGGAAGGATTCCATACACTTTTCCCTAAATGTAATTACTATAAGAACAAATATGTTGTCTGCCCCATGAAGCATGTGACTTTAATTTTATACTAGGTATAAATCCTGAATAAGGAATAAGCTGAAAAAAAAGAAAGAAAAAAAAAAAAAGACATCTGAAATTACTTCAGCCACAGCATGCTTTTCTTCATACTAGCAATAAAGAGTACTGGTGGTGATATATACTGGCCTTGGGCAGAATCCCAACAGTAAAAAGCTCTTATTTTCTGTAATGGTATTACATTTTGGGTAAAGGTATCCAAATTGAGCACTAGAGGATGTGACATTATAAAACAATTCAGTTAAGATTGGGGTTCTGAGAGACATAGAGCCTATGGTTCCAGAGATACTAGGGCTGGAATAGGCATGCCAAGGGGATCATGAAGGGCACAGCATTGGTGGCTCCAAACCTTAAACTGGAACAGCAGTGGTGATGAGGACCTCGAGTGCAGCACCAAGATTTCTTTGTGGTTAGGGTTATGGTTCAGAGAACCAGAAAACCCACAGTCCCAGGGCCTAGAAAATGGTGTCATTTCAGGGCATCAACATTGCTGCCTCTGCACTTTTTTAATGGCAGTTACCCATGGAGGTTGGAAACTCATCTGCAGTACCAAATCTCATTTCAGTTAGGATTAGGGTTAGGGTTCAGAGAGCCACAGAGTCTATAGCTTCAGGGACACTAGTTCTGGAAAAGCCATGCTAAGAGGACCACCCCAGAGTGCCAACGTGGCTGTGTCAACCCTTTTCCAATCTGGGTCACCAACTGTGATGAGGACCTCAGATGCAGCACCAAGATGCTGTTCTGCTTGGGGTTTATGTTCAGAAAATCAGAAAGCCCATGGACCTAGGGACACTGGGGCTTGAAAAGGCATGCCAAGGGGATTACAGCAGGGCACTGATGATGCTCCATTCACAGTTTTCCAGTCTAGGCCACTCACTGACATGGAGACCTAAGCCACAGCGGCATCATTCCATTAGGATGAGCGTTAGGGTTCAGAGAGCAACAGAGCCCACACCTCCAAGAACATTGGGACTGGAATAGGCATGCCAAGGGGATTGTATTTAGGTTTTAAATTTATTAAATTTTTTTCCGTATAAACTAGCTTACCTACTTTTGAAAATGCTTCCTACTAGAACATTTTTGCTTACAAAAGCTAAATATCTGATATTTTTGCTATTTGAGGGTCTTTAAGAATGTTACCTAACACAGCTTTGAAGGGTAAAGGGGACATGGCACACTGAGAAGGGGCGAGGCAGAATGGCAGTTTATTCAAATGAGACTCAGGCTTTTATAGAGGGTTGCAGGAAGGTTCCAGAACTTGGGTGGAGATTGGGAGGAGCATGCAAATCCTCTCACACATACGGTAAAAGAAGGAAGGGCAACAATTGTATAGGGAAAAACTGGGGAGGAGATAACCATATATGGTGAGACTGCACTGCGGCAGATCTCGACCAATGGGAAAATTGGGAGAACATGAGGGAGAACTAGGGAACTATTCTGAACAATATATGTGTGTATGTATATAACAACAGACATACAAAACTGAGAGAACATGTAATAACATTGTGAGTCATTAAAACAGTGTCCAGGTATATGTATTTCTTTTGTGCTTGGATAGCTTACAACTTGATGGTCTTCCTCTTCATCTCCAGGTCTCAATAAATTGCTCCATGCTGTTTTTTCCACTCTTCATAAGACCTTTCTCCCACAGTTACCCATTCAGAAAAGATCTTTGGTGATGATGCAGCTGAAATTCATGAAGCGGTAAAGAAGCTGTGTGACCTTTCAGAGCAGTGATCCATACTCACTGTACTGCAGCAACCATGCAGAACAGATATTTTACTTTACTGGAGCTGGAAATGGTTTTACTTTTCTAAATTGAGAGACAGCACAGCCTCTGGCCTTTGCAGAATACTTTGATCATGCTTGCCTTGCTGCAATTCTTGAGAAGACTCAACTTCTTAACATTCTCTCTTTTTTCCATGCAGGATGGCATTGGCAGTATCTTTAGAATTTTTTTTATTATTTTTTTTACACTTGTTTCTAATAGAAAATTAACATCAGGGAAAATAAAGAACATCAGACAACACAATTGGAAGGAAAAATCCAGAAGTTATTACCATGTTTTCAACAATCTATGGGTCATCCTTCTTGTCTGTGATTCAAGAGAGGTATCAATTGTATCTCTGTCTGTAACAGAAGATTCAGTTTATTTCACAGCTATTTTCAAATGAACGCCCAGCTTCTGATCCTCTTTAACCTATTGCTCTCTGGTCTCGACATTCCCCTGTCTTTTATCTTCGCCTTCTTGAATATATTTCTGCAAAGCTGAGAAAGGATACTCCTAAAAATCAGTGAGCTATCTAATTACAGAGTTTACAATTATATATATATATATTTTTTTAACATCTGACCGCAAAATCCTGCATCTCTACAGTACATTTTCACACCTATTAAGTAAGAATCATCATTTGAAGGTTACAATGGTGAATTAAGGGTTACTTGTTTAAAGGAAAATACAGGAGAACCACAATGTGCTTCAGGTGTATGACATATGCAGTAGGCCATACTGTTATTAAACAACAGGACTTCAAATACTCATTGGTCATGAAGTGTATTCAATGAATTTTAAATATTCTTTGCACGTATTGTAATCTGTATATTAACCTTAAATAAGACAATCTTTATTTGAGCACTATTATTTATTTAGTTCTAGGTCAATAGCAAAATCAATAATAAAATCAATATACTAGTCCATTAATTGCCTGAAATAATCTGAAACAGTAAATTAAAAAAAACAACACAACTTTGTTCTTGAAACTACAGTTGCTTGTCTTTCCTTATTACAAAAGAAAGTGAGCCAAATGATTCTTACTTGCTTATTTAAATAAGTCTATAATAAAATCAATATAACTTGAAAGTAGTTTAAGAATTTTCTCTGGGAAGTGTTTTTGTCCATTTCAGTACATGTGGAAAGAAAAAATATGAAGACTATTGTGGTGGTTTAGTTTTCTTGGTTTTGGTTTAGGCCTTCCCTGATAACAGAATTATAACTAAGGAAGTATTCCTTCATGTAATCAGGTGTGTATAAAGACCAAGGAGGAAGGTTTCCTCCCTCTCTTCCTTTCAGGTGTTTGGGAAGGCAGCAGCTCTTGGTGTGTTGACATTGCTCTTATCTGTGTGAGCTGAGGCCTCTCTGAGAGCTGTTGTCCCAGTCACGTGGAGATGGAGATTTCTGCTATTTCCTTGAGGGAAGTTTGGTGAAAATTTGTTGTGTTAGTTACTTTATTGAGCTACTGAGTTTTCGAGTGTGTGTATCTGTTTTGTTTTCTTTTTTACCGATTTTTGTCCCTCTTCCCTTTCTCTTTTCTCCCTTTTCCCTTTTAGGGTTGTTTGGGATTGTTGTTCTGTATATACATAGTGTTTCGTTGTATATAACTGTAATATATGTGAATATATATATATATACTTTTATTACAATTTTCTTTTGGTACTTTTTTTTCCCTCTTTTGAATGGGGGGGTGGGCAGGAATCTGTGTGGCCAGCAGTTGGGTTTGGCAGGGAGCCAACCCAAACCTCCACAATTATCTTGTCACTTTTTATCCATTTTAGATGAGATCTTTTACCTTAGATTTTATATTTAAAAAATAATAATTTAGCAATATAACATCTTTCAGAAAGGAAGAGTAATATATATTGCACAAGACTAATGTGGCCTACATAATGTTAAGCTAGTTTCCAGGAAATAACTTGAAATATATGCCAGAAAGCTTTAAACAAAGCCTCAAATTCTGAAAATAGTATCAGTTTCTGTGAGAAAAATATACAGGAGAAATATTAATTTTGAACTAGTGAAATGTGAAATGCTTCTTAGTGAAATGCGTGTGTTCTAAGATAGCTCCACATTAGTTAATATTTGTTGTAGGTGAACATGTAGGCTTTCTTCACTGGTCCTCCTGAAAATCTGCACTCTGTAAAATTTCAGATATATGAGCTTTGAAGCCAAAAGGCTTTACAAAGTTAAACAGGGCTATTAAGTAATGTAACAAAGACACTGTAAACAATTTACTTCAGAATATAGTACTAGCTAACATATTTTCGGATTAAAACCAACAAAAAATAAAGCAAATAAAAATTAATTTATTTTTATATTGTGTCCATAAAAGTCTCATGGATAGTCATTGGAAATGTAGAAAATTGCCCACCCATTCCATATGCCATTCTTCTTTTACTGACCTTTAGAATTTTTTATTGCTTCCCATCAATTCTGAGTGCCCTCCAAGTACGAACAATCAGTATTGCAAAATCTGTAGCAGGATTTGTACTCATCCATCTCCCACAACACAGTCTATTTCTGTCTTACACACACATAAGGAAGAGCCTTAACTACAGCTTTGGTGAGTGATGGGGAGTACTTGATAATATTACCAAGAAAAAAAAGGTCTATTTTATAGTGAACAGTCTCACATGATGGATTGCCTGTTATCTTAAATTTGCATTACAGTATTAGAAAAGATCTATAATAAAGAAACAGTATGGAAACATAAAATTGGGGAGATGATACAAAAAGCGCTTTGGTGTCTGCATCAATGTATAAACATTTTTGTTTCAATGTTCATAAAATGGAACAGTTCTTCCATTTTATTCTGAAAACATGTTAAGGAAATAAGTCATCTCATATACTTCTCTACACAGTCAGAACACAGTTGATCAGATTCAGTCTCTGGAAAGGGTAGAAGTGAGATACAATACTGAGATAAAGCGTAGAATCTCAAAATAATGTTTTTAAACTTGAGATTTTAAGTTCATCTTTTGTCTATCCTAAGGAAACTTCCCTGCCTGACCATGCAGAAGCCACTCTGACAGACACACGTGCACTACCTCACAGGGACTGAGACCCCTTCCCAGCAGGCAGCTCCAGTGCGCCAGTGAGTGCCCTGCTTGACTCCCTACACACCCCACGCTCACAAGTCAGACCAGGTTTCCTCACCAGCTCGACCCCAAATTTCCCACAGTAGAGACTCAGACATCCAGATCCCTCAAATGATTTAATCTTGGTGCAAACAATAAAATACAACTCTAGCTGATGTCTCCAAGGAGGGACCCCTAACAAAGGAAACCCTAGGCTTTTATACCCTTACAGGCTCAGCATGTGAAAGTCTGGGATCAACAGCTCCTGCCGTGTCTCTGAGTGTCTGGTTCCCTGGATGGGTCTCAGGTCTCTGGGCCCTTTGTTCTGCAAAGGCTTGGCAGTTCACAGCCTCTTGCCTCGGGCTCCCAACACCCAGCTCAACCTTCAGCTGGCACTGCACTGCAGGCCCAAGAAAATGTGTCAAAGAAAAGAGAGAAAGTTAGAGAGAAAATAATAAAAGTCTTATAGTCAGAGGTCTCTAGCAAACTTGGCCATTGTCACCATTGTTGTATTGGTCCGTCTGGGAGTGATGGGGGAGAGAAACCTGAAACCCTCCTGGTGCTTCCCCTTGGGGAGGGGCTGTGTTTGCAGAGGCTGGAGGTGCTCATTTTTTCACTCACTTAGGCTTGGGGAGGGGTTGCTTCAAAGCCAGGGCAGTGATGGGTGTGTGCATACAGGCCCCTTTAGACACAGCCTGGCTCATAGGAGACAAACATCACACACATACAAAGTGCTACCAGTCTCCTTTAGATAAACATCCTACACACCTAAAGAAGTAGCACACATTCAAGACTTCACCCATCAGGCCTTCAAAGTTAACAGTTTGTGGGTTACAGCTTCCTCCCCTCAGCCTTATTTTCAATCCCCTGGCAGGAGGCTCGCACAGCTTACTCGAGTAGCAATGTTTTAAGGCAATTAAAAAAGTCCAGTTCCCACAAGCTATTATATTATTAAGAACCTTGGGATAGTGAAAAATGTACTTTACTAGACAAAACTACACAGTCTACACATGGGTAAGTTTAGAAGTTTCATATTAAATTAATGAATCAGAATCTAGTAACACTGACAAACAACTGGCTTCTCTTGCAGCTTCTCTTGGTGTTCTCAGTTCTGTATGCAGAGAGGTGTGCCAAGTGCTAGCATGAGAAAACCTCTTTGGCACTCGAGTTGCTTAGTCATGCCATTTAAGCAAATGCTTGTATCTTCCTTGTTTTTCTGGTCTTCAAACTTTTGTTGACAATCTCAGAGCTTATCTTGTCTGAATATGCAGCTCCTTCAGCTTTAGAGCAGACTGTCAGGGAAAAAAAACAACCTTTCAAGGGAGTCGCTGTGTGAATTGGACTTTGTGCTGTGGGGATACTCCCTCCCCATGCCCCTGGAGCTGAAAATTGTACACTGTCGGATCCAGGTTGCTTTTTCCATTTAAGTGTGTTATATATGTTTGCTGTAGTTTCTGTTGGCAGGTCTGGGCAATAGCGAGAGTGAACATGGATTCCAGAGATACAGCTGTAGAGGTACATGCATGCATACACATGCACACTTCCCACCAGCGTCTCTGGCCAAAAAAATTAAGACAGAGAGAAAGCAGTGTTGTTGTGGCACCCACATAAATGCCTACAGCTCTCACATACATGAACACAGCTAGCCAGTGCTGTCATTTTTCCTGCTAGTTAAGTTTGGAGTTTACAGTGTAAACACATATACATGCAGAGGATTGAAATTCCCTAATGGAAAATACACTGGGGATTTTTACTCCCTGTGAACTGTGCCCCCCTTTCCAGGTGCTAGCCTCTAGTTCCATACACACAGAGTGAAACTGTACAGAAAACAGTGAAGAACGTGATTTATTAACCAGATAAGACAGATTGCAGTGATCAGGTACCAGTCTCAGTCAGACAGGTGGGATGCTCGGCAGCTTGTTTATATACAACTATCCCCTTCTATTTCTCCTTCTCTCCATTTTCTGTGCTTGTACTTATGTGAATCACTTTAATCCCTCCTTTTCTTCAGACCTTTCTCCTCTGAAGAAACCTGTCACTAATTACCTTTTTCCAATTTGTCCCAGTTTTGCTAAATTAATAATTTGATATTTCTGATAGACTTACTGTGCCTGAGCCTTACAGGCAGCCTTCATTATATGGCAGCAGGCAGGATTCCAGCCAGTTTCAACATTGCATGTTGCAGCTAAAAGAGAAAATAAAAGTACTTGTTGGGCTTTGAAAATATTCTTTCCAGCTCCACCACTGCATCTTTGAACCTCTGAAATTCATCCAGCTTTCATCCAGTTTTCCTTTGACCTTTCTGGAAAGACCATATTTCCTTCTACTTTGTCAAACTTCACTCTATTCATTCAGAAGTTGTAACTTTTAGCAGGAAAATGTACATTAATAGCAAAAGTGTGCTGGTCCAGTTTCTGCCAGGTTGTCCAGAAATCTCATTTTTGTGGACAAGTCTGTATTCTCAGTGTTCTGATCTGGCAGATGCCTAGCTACAAATTCTAAGTTCCAAAGTTCTTGGTCAGAACAGTGCTCACATTCTATTATGCTTTCCACAGCTAATTTTAAAATTGGATTAGAGCACCAGAGTTGTTCATAGATGCTTGGGTAACTATAAAATACATGCTGTCACAAGCTGCAGAGCTAATGTTCTTACTGACATACCTGAGATTTCAGTTTTGAAAACAAAAAGCAAACCTAGACTTGTCCATGGGAAAATCTACTTGCCTGTAGAAAAAATCTTTGCACTGGAGAAATGCCAGTAATAGACAATGAGCTCAAAACAAAAATAGAGGTTAACATCCATGTCAGAATCTGAGGTGCATCAAATGGATCTTAAGAGCCTTGACCATCTTAAACTGAGTCCTCACACACCCTGTCTACCCATGGGCTGAGGATACTCAATTTGATCCAGGCCTGGTGAAACCACTGTAGGTATGCCTGTCTCTAGCTGTGTCCCCTTTGTGTCTGCAATGCAGTTAGCTTGTCTCCAATCATGTATTGATCCCTTGAACTGACTTCTTAGACCACCATTTGGGAGCCTCAGGCTCCTGTTGGGAACCAATTCCTCAGTGCCAATCCCAAAGTTCCAGGAACTGTTGGTAGGGCTCATCACTGGCTTTGGTGCTGCCTGCCACATTCAGGCCCTGTAAGACAGTGCCTATTAAAGGGTGACAACCAAACCTCTCTTGTGCACAGTGAAGGGTCTTCGCTGTGCTTGCCTCAGTCCCAATGGAGTCATGGTGCCGTGGTTCTGACAAAACTCCAAGTCCCCAATGTCATGCCCCTGTTCTAGCTTCAAGCCTCACTCCTGTCTCTATATCAGCTCAAGGTTCCTCATCTCACTCCCAAGTGCCCTTTGTGATCATCCTTTTGTGACACCATGGCCTTGCTGTGATCCTGTGATCCACGACTCCAGTCTGAGCCATGCCTCTTTTCCAATTCCCTGCCCAATCTCTGCATTCCCTGAAACAGATCCTGATGTCCCATCGCCATCAAAGCATTGTACAGCCTGTCCCATCTGAGCCCAGATCTCTGTGAAACAGGAGGACAATACTTGCTTGGGTGAGGGGAAAGGATGGGTTTTTTCAGGGTCCTGAGGACACTAAAAGCAGTCACTGCCCTTGCTCAGCATCCACTGCCGCCTCCTTCCACCCCTGCCAGTGGCCCAGGACCCCATTTCAGTTCAGGTATGGTCACTGAGTCCTGATCTGAGCAATGTTTCTTCTCCACTCCTGGGACAACAATTGAACCCACCACTGTAGCCTTAATTCTGCCCCCATCTCAGGCATAGCACCCTTAGGGCTACAGATCTACAGCCCAATGCTGTAGAGAGCTAATTTCTTACGTGATTCCCTTGGACATCGTTTGTAACTTATCACCAGCCCTATCTCCTGAGTAGACTCTGTATCTGTGCAGTATCTTGCCTCCAGGCCTTTCTCCAGTGCCATCTCTTGCTGCTCTTTTTTAGACACTCCATATGAACCTAGACAGTATTAATTGATGGCCTATTGTGTTGGAGATGTTTAGCTTTTGGATTAAAAGAAGTTTCTTCCCATTAGCAAACATGGCTGAGGCTAATGAAGACTACAAAGGAAATTGTCTTGTATGCAGGTATTCATGGTACTGAGTTGAAATCTCTAACCTGTTGTAGTCTCTCTTCCACAAGCTACTTTGCATGGAACACACTTGAGACAGATAGGTGTTTTATTTAAAAATACTCGTCCTTCTGAAAATCTGAAATTTCATGTAAAATGGGTCATAAAGTGGGTCATAAAATATTGATGCAACCATTTTTTTCCTTGTTATACACGGTTCATTTCTTTAATTAGTCTTCTTGAAGTGTTTTCAAAATTACTATTAAACTGCATAAAAACTCCAAACATTTTAACTATTCTAGAAGGTACAGAGATACATCCTCTCTATTCACTATCATGTCTTTCCAAAGAAAATAAGATACACAGATGCTTGCCTAGATTCAAAGTCAGGATATTTCTGACTCATTTTTACCAGAATAGTGTAATGTATCATGGAATCTTTGTATTCCAGCTTATTGTGACAATTTTACCAAGTATCTGGCTGAAATTAGGGTGCTTGTAATATGGGAACATTAGTTTCTAAAAGTAATATTGACTTAGACATTTTGAACTTCATGTATTTGTGTGTTTACTTAAACGTAAGAAGGAAAAGACACACCAGTAAAAGTGAAAACAAAACAAAACAAAAACCATCAAAAAACAAATGCCCCCTGCCACAGCTCACATATTATATTTCCTTGTTTAACATGCATGAGAGTACATATTTTTCATTATTTAATATAGAATCTATTTATTTATGGGTATGTCTATCTGTAGACTGTTTAAGACTTTCTATGCTACAGGAATAACTTACTATAACTGCAGTGGAAAACATACAAGACTTTTCCTGTTCTTAGTTATACAATGTACGTGCTCTAATGAGGTACTCATCCTTCATAGATGAACTTTTCTGACATTCTTTATCTTAAGAAATATAATTGACTATTCAGACTTCCTGAAAATAGGTGAAACACCACAGGCTTCAATCAGTTAATCCCACAGACTCAAATACAGATGAGGCTGTAGGAAATGAAAGACAGAAGAGCAATGTTATCTATATTGCAACCTTTTTGTTCGGTTTTCAGTCTGGCCACAGCTTACACTCTGCAGTCAAAGGAAGATTAGTTCTAAAGCACAGCATCACTTGTTGAAGGTTATGATCATATTCTTTATAAGAACCATATAAAAAAAATAAAAGGGAAGATTGTTTCTGAGTTGAATTTGAAGTCCTTTGACTGTATTTCGGGATACCTGCCTACCATCTAAATGAGCTCCTATGAGTAAAGGTTATTGTAATATAAAATAGGACACACATTGTTAGTGCACATAAGAGATTTGATTAAAATCATTGTGGTCTCTGGAATTCCTACCCTAAACTACTGAACACTATTGCTATCTATGAAAGTGCATTTCATTTTTAACATCATGTTACATTTGAAACTTCAAGAAACACCACAAATTTCATTATGTTGCCCTGTTTTTCTTTTAAAACAAGAAGAAATTTATTTTAAAATGGAGATAATCTATAATGCAGACTGTATGAGAGATCACTAAAAATGTTTTAAATATAGTTTGACTGTAAAGGGGGCAATTGACTTACACTTTATTTGGTACTGAGGACTAAACAATTATTTTGCATTTTCTGAAGAAAACAGATAGAATAGGGTAGGATAGAATAGAAACAGGGCATAGATAAAGTCCATCTAGTTGACAATTAGTGCTGAGAGAAATAAAATAATATTGGTATGATGGCAAAACTGATAATAATAATAATAAAAAAATTCAAATGTTTTCTCTGCAAAGCTATATAATTTGGAAATCTGATAATTATTTAGAAGATGATTTTTGAGTGCTGCTTATTTCAATGACAAAATTGAGACATGAGATACAGGTTCTGAGGAGTGCACAATGTTGGGAAAAGATGCACAAATATATGAGAGATGGGATGAAACAGGACAGAAAAAAAAATCAATCAGTAGCTTGATCCTGTTGCCCAAATGATGTCAATATATGGCCGGACAATCTATTTTTGTAAAAAAAAAAAACAAAACAAAACCACACCCCCCCCCCCCCAAAAAAAAGGAAAGGTTAGAGAGCTGCTAAATCCATATGCAATAGCATTATATGCAAAGTCCTAGATTCCTGTTAAGTCTTTCAGCTATTTTTCATTTTCTTTCTTGACTAGTGCTACAATTTTATTCCGCAGAAACAATAGAAACTTGCAGCAGACTAAACATTTTTAAATCTGGTTGAATGTTATCCAGCAATTTCTTCAGTTTAGGAAAGACTTTACATCATTTAGAACTCACACTGCAAAAAATAATTGAAATAATAGAAAATAGAATGGCTCCTGAGTGATGTCTAATCCAAATTCTTGTTCCAAGGCAAGATGAACTACTTATCCTGATTTTCAAAGGACTCTGTCCAAGAGAAAATATAATAAACTCATAACCAATGTGCACAGTATTTACCTGTTTTCTAAAATATTCCTCGCCATTTCTCTCCATGCAGAACAGTAATTTTTGAATCAGGATAAAAGAACCATTCCATTCTTGTAGTCTGCTTTGCTACATAGCCCATGGCTTATGCTCTGATGATGATCTAATGAAGTTGGTAGTAAAACAGCAACTGCTTACTATGTATCAATACCAGTTACTACTAATCAATGTTCTGAAAAGCAATGTCAAATAAATTGTAGGATTCAGGATTAGTTATGTTTCTGTTGAATGAAGAAAGAGTTGATAAGTTTTCCTATCTTACACTTCGTAGCTAGTGGTTCACCTCTGCAACCAGCAGTGCAATTACTTCTTTGCAAACTATTCCTCTTGATGTTAGCAAATGAACAGATGTCTACCTTTCAAAGCACTGAATTACACAATATACAGTCATAATTAAAGTTTTATATTACCTAAACCTACCAGAAATACTCTCTAAGACACAGATGACAGGGAAGATGACAACACATAAAGAAAAAATATTTGATAAATGAGATAAGCGAGACAGTAAGAATTTTAATACCTTCAGAGTTTAGAACGATGAAAAGCTAAACATCAGGTTTTGATATTTCATGGTATAAGGATTACCAAAGAGCAAAGAAGTAAAAGGATTAAGACAGTAAAAGATTGTGATAATTTTTATACCATCACATTGAGACAAAAGATTCTTTGAAGATAATATATCCCAAATGAATCAGCAACTTCAAATACCGGATTGTAAATATTTTTACAACCTAATGTCATACATTTAACTGGAGCAAAATATCCTTTAAACAAAAAAGTGCAGCTCAGGCTTCTATGATTCACAGAGAAACTTAAAATTATGATCCACTGGCATATTGTTGTCCTTCTTTGGGACAAGCATTTGACTAGATGAGTCCAAATGCCTATTTCAAATTGTTTGAAATTATTTTGGTTTCTTCCTTTGGCGTCCAGGGTTGTAGTGTAGGCACAACGAACCAGCACGCAGTTAAACAGCACTGCTGCAGCACCATACACAATTACTTGTAATCACTTATAGCTGTGAAAGCAAGATGAAGAGTGTTTTTTTTAATATGGTTTTTATTTTTTCCCTTTGAATTTTAGATATGATTAATATTATTTAATGTTATAAAAGTCTTTAACAAGTTGAATATTTACATCTTCCAATCAAAGTTAAGGTGTAATGGTGAAGGTGTAATGGAAAGTTTCACTGGAAAAAGCTATTGTTTGCCTACATTGAGGAAATATTCTATGGCCGTTATTTAGTGTTTCTTCTAAACTATATGTATGTACATTATTTTTTTCTCCAGTTATTTTCACAATAGAATTATAGTTATTGTTGATTCAATTACTTCTCATATTAAAAGAATGTGTTCAATTTTCTCAAAGGCTTACTGAGCTGGGAGAGTGGATACCTTGCCCAAGAACTGTGTCTTCAGATATCCAGTAACATCATAAAGTAAATTTACATTTCCAGTTATATCCACAAATTTCCAGATGTAAAATTAATTCATAAAGTAGCATTTCATACTCTGCTACTGCTCCATACTGCTGTACTAATAAATATATCATGTGCTCCTTTGAACCACTTGTGAAAATTCAGATCCAACATTAGTTTCCTGCTCCAACTAGTAGTTTTCTATTGGAAAAAGACATCTCATAATTTACAGCATTAGTGCTATGTGCAAATAAATATTAAATTATTAGTATTTTTTCTCAGATACTTAATAGAGAGTTACTTTGTAATAAAGTTTCCTTTATATATGTATAATAGCAAGGTATGGCATGCATTTTATTAAGGTGTCATCTATGCTTTACTTCTCAATAGATTATACTACTGCATATTCTAGTACAGAATACATAATCATAATCCACTTTAATTCATATAATTAATCAAAGAACTTTAATAAAATTGGTTTTCACATACAAGATACAAGTACAAACCTGTTATTTTTTTAAATATATATATAATATATATGTATAATTTGCTTCAGTTTTCTTCCATTTTAACTTTTTGATGGTTATCTGAATGTTAGCTAGTTAGATTAGCTAACACCACCTTTACTGCTTATGTCCCTTTCAGCATTGTCTTTTATTTAGAATCAACTTCTATTCAATGTCATTGGTGAGATCATTATCTCCTTAAAGAGGCAGATATTTATTTATGAGATAAATTTTGAATCAAGTTATTACACCAAAAGAAATATAAACTTTGTCATAATAGGCTCTAAGATACTGGTTCATAGTTATACATTTGTTATGAAATAAGAAATAAGATTTATTTTATCAGAAGTTGAAATAATTTCTAAGTAGTAGATGCAACAAACACATCTTTGAGTACTAGCTCAGCTAGAAAACCAGACCAAATCAATATTTTGTCTTCATGTAATGGGGGTCCCAGGCCAGGGTGAGGGGCTGTGTTCTCACTGTCCCTGCCAAACTGAGAAGGGTCAGGGGCTCCAGGGGCTGTAGGTTGTTATAGTTTTCCTGGGCTGTTTATAACTGACAGCTGCTCCCAGCCTTCCCTGTGTGGGCTCCAGACCCTTCTGTGAGAGATAGGACACCACCCCACCTCCATGAGGTTCGACCCATCCCTGTCCCCTACACACACACACACACACCTCACAAGGTGGTTCTGACCCAATAATCGTTGATTTGGTGTTTAACATCATGTCATTGTCATCATTCTAGTAATATATTTTGCAACTATTAATGTTATTTATAACTTATTTTGATCTGGCAGGAAAGAATTTCAGAGCCTCTTGATCCCTTCCAGACTTTTAGGCTTTGTTTTTGAGGAAACCACCTACGCAAACTGCATTCTTGAGATTAAAATTTCCATTCTTCTGGTGGATAACAGCTGTTATGGAGATGCAGCACTTAACCTTGTGCTTCCCACTTTTGCCCTCATTGCTTTTAATTAACTAGTTCTAATTACTCTCAAGCTGCTGAAAACAGAGATTCCTCTCACTGCAATTCACTCCCACAGTCATGAGGCAGCAAAATTTTTTAGAAACTGATATTTTTCAAATTTTCAAGCCAAGTTAATCCACAAATCTTTAAAGATAGTCTGATACCAATTTCTGCTTTTCTACTGATCAAGCACATACTGAAATTGTGAGTAAAACCCGAACATTTATACACTGAGATTGTGCAGTGGCAGTGCTAAGTCTGAAAGGGTTAATAATTCCCCTCCCTTCCCCCCCCGCCCCCCCCTCCCCCGAGTACATGACATTATCATTTAGTTCCCAGGAAATCGGTGCTAAATTAAGATGATATGAAAAATGTTATAACCACTCTTTGGAAGCCACTACTTATTTGTGATTTAAGACTGGATAAAATATTGAGACTTATTTACAATAAATCCTATTTTTTGCATTTAATTAATTTAATGGGAAAACAATGTTAATACAGGTGGGGTCTTTTTTTTTTTTTTTTTTTTTTTTTTGGGGTTTTGGTTTTTTTTTGGTTTTGTCTTTTTGTTGTTGGTTTTCTTTTGTTTGTTTGTTTTTTTGTCAGGATGACGTTACCCTTCTGCTACACAAATGCTGAAACAGGAAAGGCACATTTATCTCCAAAATGAGACACTGGTTTTGTAGCTGAAGAAAACAGGTAATCAACAGCTGCCTTTTGCAAAGAAGCTACCTTGTTTACTGTTGTCTGCTCTTTTTGAACTTCTAGGCTTTACTTGATGTGCACTGTAATGAAATAGTGTTTCATCCTTTCATGATTTCTTCAGTTTAAAAGATGTTTCTCTGTTTTTTTTAAGAATTTTGTTAATCAAAATAATGATATATTGTATATATTTACAGAGGAACTCAGGAGTCCAGAAAATATCTGGTAGGGAGAATATAACATGTCATTCTATGACTGTTATTTTCAGTCACTTCAGGTAGTGTTACAATGTTCAGTAGAAACTGGGCTGAATTGAAACAGTGCATACAAGCCATCTCAAATTTTGAATACATTTACTAATATTTTGTTAATTTATGCTTTGAAGTAGTAAGGTAAAGTCTGAGATTCTGAAATACTTCAAAAAAACCCCAAACCTCAAAACAAACCAACCAACCAAAAAACCCACAAAAACTCCAAAAAACCAAATCAAGCCAAACCAAGCCAAAAACAAACAAAAGCAAACCCCAAACCAAAAAACAACAACAAAAAATCAAAACCTTGATTCATAACAATTAAAAATAAATGTATAAAATTTGAAGCACTGTGTATTGAAAAACTGAGGAAAAAAAAAAGTCTTGAAAAGTATACAATTGAACAACTACTAAAATTCTGTAGACATCCTAATACATATTATAATCTCATATGAGGAATGGAGATCTAGCACTAACCACAACATCAGTCCTCAGTCTTCAATAACAAAGATCCCAAAATCAGCCAAGTATGAAAATGTAGCTCTGTGGGCTGTCCAAGTAACCCTAATCAGAGGCAATGCTGAGTAATGCACGTAAGATGACAAAATAAAAAAGTATATTCTTTTCATCTGTATGTTTTGAGGAAGCTCTGTCATGACCATATAATGTACCTTGGAGAATTGCCTCAAGATCAGTCTTATTTTTATTTACCCTTCAGGCAGAAAGCAGCATAGTAAAAACATCTTATCAATAATTCAGGGAAAGTAAACCAACAGAAACCCAGAAGCTTCACCACTTTCCTCTTCTGATTTTAATATCAATTTCATGTTATTTATTTACAACAAAGAATGGTACAAAAAACCACACGGGCGCGCACGCACACACACACACACACACAAACCAAAACAAAACTGTATTTAAAAAATAGAGTGTTTTCAGCACGATCATTTTGTAATCCATAATAGGAGAATACAATGCTATATTCCAAATAAACATCAACTTGCTTTATTTTTACTGTGTCACATTTTCCTGTGTTTACATTGACTTGCTACTCCAGCAATACACGTGCAAGTTAAGCATTATGGTGTTGAAAAGAACTGTGAAATGAAATATGTCTTAAATAAATAATCTATTTCTTTTAATTGCACTGTTTTATGATTACTGATAAAAAGTGGAGAAACAAGAAAAGCAAGTTATATTCTCACCAATGAGCAAACTATTTTAAAGGACATTAATGATTAAACTCTTTCATAACTGATGAAAAAACAGTCAAAGTAAATTAAAACTAAACAGAGGCACTCACAGTCCTCTAATAGGTTTAACACCTTTTGTTATGATTAGATATGATATTAATAAAAATTTTGTCACTTAAAGGGTGGCCAGGCACTGGTTGCCCAGGGAAGTGGTGGATTCACCATCTCTGCAAGTGTTCCAAAAGTGCTTGGGGATATGGTTTTGTGGAGATCACGGTGGTGCAGGGTTAACAGTTGGACTTGATGATCTTAGAGGTACTTTTTGACATTAATGATTTTATATCAAGCTGGATTAATGACACAGTACAAAAAAAAAAAAAAAAAAAAAGAGAAAACCAAGAAGACTTTTGAGATGGTTATGATTTATTCCTAAGCATTGAAGAAAGGAAAATCAAGATATAACAGTAAATATTTTGAATAGTTCTCCTTTAATATATAAGATTACAAAGAATTTTAAGAACACATAAGTCCTGCTAGTGTCAGAAGAATGGGAGATATAATAAATCAGTAAATTACTGTAATAGCCATTCCAGATAAACATCGGTAATCTCAGCTGCATACAGACCTTAAGGCAAACCTTGAAACAGAAGCTCAGACATGAGTTAATTAATGTGACAAAACAGGTTTAATGGAGATGTGACAGGATTTTAGAAAAACAGAATTCTATTTAAATGTGTCATATATAGGCATTTAGGCTGTTAGAAGCATGCCAGGATGTAGAGATGCACACGTCATTATTTCTCAACATTTGAAAGAAAAGCTGGGGAAAAGTAAATATGACAGAGTGAAAAATATTTAAAAATAAATCAAAAGAAATAAATATGGCATCCTCTCTAAGGAATAATGTTTCTCAGTATCTTTTTTTATCTTTTATAGCATAGTTAACTTACAGATAATGTAAGTTAAAGGCATTTATTAAAAAGGCTTATAGTCCATTATAAAAGTGTGTGTTTAAAGCAAGGTTAACTATCAGAGTCGATATTTGCAATTCAAAAGGAATAATGCCTTGGACTTCTTCATGCAACTCAGAAGAGAACTATTTTAACTGGACTAACATAATGGTTAATCATCTACTTGATGCTGCTACGCGGGATAGGAATCTACACACACATTTTACACTCTTTAGTTTGAAGAGGTGATTATTCTTCCAAGATCATTCCTTCTAGGTGTACAAAATGTGTAAAGACTTCCACTATTATTGATGTGTTCTGAATTTCTATTTCAGGACTATTATATTTGCATTTGCATAATGTCTTCTTCCTTTAGTTACTTTTGATTAAGGGCTTTATCATACCTAAAGAGGGATTGATTTATTTCCATTGTCTTGAGCTTTAATTAACTTGATTTTGGACAAATGCATTAAATTAATTTCTGCTAATTTTGCCTTATACTCTGTGTAAATAGACAAAATAATACCTCTCACTGGAGGAATGTAAACAGTAAAATCTGGTTCAAGACTAAGACATCTGAATGGAGGCATCTATGAAAAAAAAAAGTCTTTATATCAGTTTGATTTATCAGTTCTCATTTTACCTAACAGAAATCTAGTCAAGCAGTCAATAGAAACCATAGTAAAATGTAGAAATAAGATGTTAAACTTATTATCTAGTTGTTTTATATGATGTAGGATAGTCTGCGTATATAAGGTATCTATATAGTGTTGATAGATACAAATTAGTATTCAAATTAGTATTTGCAGAAAATACTCAAAAAAGATTGGCAGCTCTAGATGACAGCGGATGAGTAACAGGATTTTCCCTCAGTGGCTACTTTAGAGGGGACTGAATCATCACAGGAGTTTAAAATCGATGAAAGTAAACTAGTGTATTTTCAGCACAGCCAGAGCAGATGAAACCAAAGGCTACCCCACGTCACTGCCATCTGGATATGTGAGAACTGGTCTTCTACAAGGCTCCAATGGTATCTGTATTATAAACTTTCTCTTTCTCTCTCCCTCTTGCCTTCTTCTATCTCCATGCTTCTTTTTCTCCGTTTTTTCTCCTTTCTCGATGTGTTGGGTAGCTTAAAGCTGGTGGGATTTCATTTTACTGGGTTGTGTGGGTTGGCATGTGCTGGGTCAGTGCTTTAGTGAATGTTTTGATTGTAAGCTACCCTTTTGAACTTCTGCCAAGATCCTTATTTTCTCCCTTATTGTCAGTAAAAAGTATCTTGTGAGAAAAAGCATGTGGCTTTTACTTCTTTGTGCTATCTCAAGGTATTAAAGAACCTAGGGCTCTGGTAATTACATACATGTATGTGAGTTATTACCTCTTTTTGCTATTGTATGAATTTAGATAGAATGTAGACTTTTCCTGGTTCATGTTTCTCCAACTGTCTTCCAAATGTTACCTCCTCGTTTAAATCTGAGATTTATACCCCTCTCACTGAATATTTCCTAAGGATAACACTTATTTTTCATATAAAAAAAAAAAAAAAACAACGCACAAACAAACCAAAAAAACCCACCCCGTAATAGCCAATATACATAAGGAGTGTGGGTTTATTTTGATTTCATTTGTTTGGTTTTGCTGTTTAGGGATAGTAAAAGCCTTATAATTTTTCTGAAGCATATATATAAAAAAAAATAGTTGATATCATATAGTTTTCATCGAGGAGAAACAATAACCTAAAACAAAATGCAACACATTTTTTAAAAGTTACACAAAGTTAAAGCCTAGTCTTGAGTTAGTTCACTGCATGCAAGTGAATAGAATAATAAACATTAAGTGAATTCACCATATTTGGATTAATTAAGGCAGGAGTTTTAGCACCTGTTCCAGCTCTTTTGTTTCACTTGTGTGTACACTTGCACTGGAAAAAAAAAATAATAAAAGGAGAAAATTACAGTATTTACCATTTGTTTTTCCATATTGTCATTAACGATTGCCTTATAAAATGCAGGTTTTCTATCTTTGTAGTCCGGTCATTTGAGAATTATTCTACTCCCAGTTTCCTTGCTACTTTCCTGTAACACATGATTCATCCATACTCCATGCCTACTATAAGTTGTTTTTCTTTTTGTGTCAGCCAAATTCTATGGACATTTGTTTCTCAGTCTGTTAAAAATTAGCCCCTTTCCAAACAACTTTTTAGACAATAATGTCTCTTATCAGGACTTAGATTGGGTCGTCTCAGGGTTCTCTTTCTTTGATTGCTTCGTATAACTAAAAGTAAACGTAATTCTTAATGTCTTTGGGTTTGACTGGAAATAAACAAAGTGTCAGATATAATTTGAGATGCTGGAGTGATCTGAACTGTGACCAGGGGAAGGAAAACACAGTGTTTTCTACAAAAAATACAGTTACCCTGAGTAAACCTTAGCCTCAGTCTAGGGGAAGTCTATGCACAATGAAAGGAATCAAATATCTGTCAAATGGACAAATGCTTGAACCACAAATCATCTTAGCTATTGATATAAAGAAGACTTTCTGTATTACTTTAAGCACTTTAAAATATTTTTCCAACTGAAAAGCTTTAAAGAAACTAATGAAGAGCTTGTAATAAGAGAATGGGGTTTAGATATGCATTTTTTTAAGGAATACAGGTAGTGTCAATTCAGAGAATAGGCAGAATGAAAAATGGATGCATACAGGATTTCTAGACAGTTTGTGATTTAGATGTTTTCTGATAAATTACTAAAACAAGACTACTAGATAAATTGACTTTTCGGCCCATGCATCCTAAATTAAATATCCTCTTTAAAACTGCTAAGTAAAATGAGCTTGTTTGTTTGTTTCAATATTCTGTTCACAATATTTGCAGTGTTGAGCAACATGAGGAGAGAACTGGTCCAAATTTGTAACCTGAAGGACTCTAGCAATGGCTCTGAAAGCCTTAATAGACACGGTGGTTAAGTTTAGCTCTGAAATTGCAGGTTTCTGTCAGGGACTCCAGGTTTGTCTTCAGAACTCAGAGGACTCCACAATCTCTTCCAGACCAGTACAAACATATTTTATCCACGCTACATTGTATTTGTCCACGGAACACCTCTGAGCTGCACTACGCGGTCTCACGTCCCCAGTCTGCAGTTACTATTTTCTGCTCTTTCCTGTTTCAACTCCCTGGAAGAATGTAAAGGCAGCTTTGTATGCCACTGGGCTAATGTTTCATTAGCTTTAAAGTGCTGATATGTTAGGTGCAGGGAGAGTTGCTAAGGTTGTAAACCATTGCGAGATAATATTAAAGCCTTTCACAGCAGAGGCACTGAAATTTGTGTTGTATCACAGTATAAACCATATTACCTTTATTATCCTTTGTTCCATTTTGTTTTCAGTAAAGCACAAGAGATTCAAGAATGAGCTAATATTCATCCAGTGTTTATGACCAAGGAACCAGGACCAAAAAGTGAACCCCAAAGTAGCTGTTATTAAATACAGCTATATCCTGTAAATTCTTAGACTTGTAATTGTGATCTTGGAAATGCATAGATTCTAGGCCTCTGAGATAAATTATGGCAATCAAACTCCTGGAAATTTAGGCTCCAGGCTACATGGCAGAGAGCTTAAAAACCACATAGCTGCATGACATATGAGCAAGTAGCATTCCAGATCAGCATTCTACTCTCTTCAGTCCCTTTCTTACAGGCTAAAAAAATTTGCTTTCCAATTGAGAAAATGTCAGTCAAGTCACTAGGAAGGAAGGAAAGAAGGCCCACCAAAGCTCAGCCAAAAACCAGAAAGAGTTTCACAGATATATTCTTCTCTTTTGACAGATATATTCTTCTCTTTTGAATGAAAAAACTTTATGAAAAAAATGTGCAGTATAACTCTAAGCTTGGTAAAATCTGCCTAGTTCTGTCAAGGTTCATTAATACACAGCTCAAGGAGGCTGTACTGCCTCATATAAAAAATCAAGCTGCAGAAATTTAGGAACTGATTTTATTTTAGATATATTAAAAACTTAACAACACATATCTATCACACTGTATAAATTTTAATCTGGATAGTAAGTTTTAATTATTCCTGAAGAATTTTGACAAATTCCAATATACAAACAAATATCTATTTATCTGATATTACATAAAACTGTGTTATAGTTTCAAACCTTTTGAATTCCTTCCAAAAGCTTGGAGGCAATGCATTAGCATAACTACAGCGGTTAACAA
>JAWWEW010000001.1:71665114-71702773 GCA_035583185.1 Anabacerthia variegaticeps | reverse complement strand
TTGTAAATCCACTTTTGAAAACTCTTTTTCCACATCTCATAGTTATCTCGTTCTCCCACAGAATAGTTATTCTGCAAAGGTTGCATAACAGGTATTGCATTTGTTATTACAGAAGATAATTCAATTTTGCACATCTTTAAGTAAATCACTTTTATGTCTCCTTTCTTCTTATTCTAAGGCTAGACTCATTAATATAAAGTTCAGTTCTAGTAATTAAAAAAGGAATATTCTTGTGAATTATCTTGCAATTGCTAATTTTAATTTAAATTTACGGATTTTGTCTTATTCCTAACTAATTCATATTTTAGTACTCCTCTATTATAATATCATATGGCAAAAGTTCTTGTCCATTATAAGTGAGATTTGATATAGTATCATGTTCACTAGTTTGGTTTTTAACTAGAATCTTTTCAGAAAATTTTTCATGCATCATCAAAGCATTAAGTACCTTTGTGCTTATGTATCTTTGATCAGAAACTGGTTCTGTCTAATGCTAGAGTAAAGATTAGATAGTTTAAGAGAAAAATGCTGGTATATTACAGTCCCTGGTATGTAAAATGAGTGAATAACACATAATTTCAGAACCTATTTGCCTTTTCTCATGACAGGTGGAAAATGCTGTCAGCTAAGAATGTGAGGAAAACACCAGCCCAATGCCAAAGAAATAGTAGGCACATCTCAATGTCACATGTTTTCATTTTATGAAATTCAACACATCAGTTGAGACAAGGTCTGTGACCATTCTCAAAGAGTAGCAGTACTGTATTTTTATCAGGTATATAAAACAAAAACTTTACAAGAAAAATTATGTATGATACTCCATTACCTCAGTGAAGTTATGGATTTCATTGATCAGTCAGCTCTCTTTTATTCCATGTCACAGCCACGAAAGAGAGTGGGATCACAGCTGTTGTACTGATTTTGCTTCTTATCTTTCGTTAGGAAAAGATCAAAGTACTTACCTCAAGTCTGAATTTGAAGTACACTATGAAAGTAACTGATGGAACCTACTGTCTCTATAACTCATAGACTTCCATGGAATTACACAAATAAATGCAAATATATTGTTGGCTCTCTATAGATAGCATTTAATCCTCAGTAGAAATTTCTACATCAGTTGGAATTTAATTTATACATCTACATCATAAAAATAGTGTCTCTTCTGCTAACCTTGAAATGTAATACATTTCCTTTAAAGTTCAGTAGGTTTTTTCCTCTTTTTTTTTTTTTCTTTCCTAGTGAAGAATCCACTGATAAATGACTTCATACATGTTCCTTTTACGTTCTTATATTATCATGTTTTGTAACATAAATAAGCAACTACGTAGACACTCTGATTTCACAGCCAAATCTCCAGGAAGTCATTTGACTGTTTTTTAACAGCCTTTGAAAATGCTGCTAGCATTTCCTGATAATTTTCATTTAGGTGCTGCTGCTCTGCCAAACAATGACTCTGTGGTAGCTTTAGCACTGGGCAGATAACCACTAGATATTTTAGTCTTTTCATTAATAATTCTCCTTGGTCCTCCTCAACTTGGTGGTGCTTCTCAGATCTGACTAAGTAGAAAATACCATTTCTGTCATAGCTGAGGATCTGGATTTCCAAACTAGTATGTGTTGTGACTTCAGCAATATTTTCTGTCACTGATGTTCAGCCTGTATATTGGATCTTTTTTTCAATTGTGATTTTGGGAAGTGCTTAGCATAAGAGATATAAAAATAAATAAATTCCTTACTGTATCAATAGCTGCAGAATGTAGTTTAAAAGTACAATGTAAAGCAGCACTTCCAACGAGTTGAGACACAAAGATGAGTAAATAAAACAATCTAATTATGGATTAATTCTATTTAAAGAATTTCTTATGTCACTGAAATGTCAAAATATGTTGTGCTTATTTCTTCAAGAAGTCTTTCTAGTTAAATTGTGTCTAGATGGTTTCTGCATATCTCTAAGGAGAAAGAATCAAAATTTCATTTGAACTCAAGTACCTTTTATGCAAATTATCTTTATTTGGGGAATTAACCTTTTTTTTTTTTTGTATGATTATGTCAACTTTGAGCTAGATCAGTGTTTTTGTGTGTGTGTGTTTGCTTGCCATGCACATATTTGTTAATTTTGGGTGGGTTTGGTTGAAATCCACATAGATTTATTCAGATTTTTATAAGAAACTTGTGTAGGTATCTCATATACAATTCAACTAAAAACCTTCATGTTTCAGAGTAAAAGGTCCAGTAAAAAAAAGCCTTACCACTTTTATGCATAATGACTAGTTCTATATATACATACATACATGTATTTTAATAAATATGTACACTAAAATGGAGTCTGTTGCTTGAATGTCATTGATGTTTCTCAGGGATCAGGAAGTCAGGATATTATGTAGTAATTTGAACCCTTCAAAGCTAAAATTTGAAATATTAACAGTAAACTCTAGATCCTCAAAAATTATTTTCAATTTCCTGCCAATCTGTCCCATCTCATTTGCAAAGATTCATTTTTTGTTATTCTGTTGAATGAAGGTACATCTTCCACGTTTGGATCAGCAGCATAAATGCTGTTTCTATGAGGGCCACAGATGTTGAACATGTGGTTCAGAGAAAATCTGCAGGAGAACTGCCAAGAACATATGACTTCTAGAAAACAGGTACATAGAACACAGCTGAATGGATTTTTGCCACATTGTAATTTCAAATACAATCATATTTGCAGCTGAAGTTAGTGTAGTTAAAAGTATAAGTGGAGTTTGACTATTAACCCTGAAGTTTTGCCTTGTATTTACTTTTACTTTGGATGATGTGATTATCCTTTTCTGCATTTTTTTTTTTTTGTTTGGTTGGTTTGTGGTTTTTGGGGTTTTTTACATTTAGAGAGGAGTATTTTGGGAAAAATCCTTCAACTGTTTATTTTATAAGAATGTAAGATATGAAGCATGCAATTAAACTGAAGGATTGTAAAGAATGTTTAATTACTAGAACAAAAATTCAATAGCAAAATCAAAAATCTCATTCATATGCCTACTCCTTCATTTGAATTCTACGTGATTCGGATTAAAATTCATAAACAAACTCTGAATGTATTAAGGAGGGCATACAGGTTTAGAGTTTTCTCATTAGGTCTCAGCTGATATTTAGTTTAATGAAAAGTAGGGTTTTTTTCTACGGAAATACACCAAGGTCATTAGTTTAAGAGCCTTAAAGCCTTAGAAGTAGGGCATTCCACAAGAGAAGAATGAAACACAGTTACAAAAAGATTAGAAAATGCTAAATTAATAAGTAATTACAGCTATCATTTTAAAATTGATTTTAAAAGAAATAATCAATGAATTAATTTTTGAAGTAAGTATACTCTGAAACCAGAATTTGCTTATAGATGCAACCATATATCATAATCAGTACTCACTCCAGCAATTTCCTAAAACAGACTCCTTCAATTAAATAATTAATATCTTTCACTGTTTCAGTAATTATAACATTTATTAATTAAAATTCTTTACGAGACTGATCACATCATATTTTTTATTATTATTATTTACTTTATTTCTTAAAAAAATGTACCACCATACTTGATTACATATTGATATTATCAACTTTGATATAACAGTGAACTCTTTTTTGGAAATGTCTGCATCTCACTACTTTCATTCACCTTTTTCATTCATCGTTAATATCTTTCAGACATCAAAAAGTCAGCTAGAAATCAGTCTTAATCTAAATTTCAAAACCAGAGAAATTCCTAAGAATTACATTTTTTAACTAACCCCAAATATGGCATAAAACATGTCTTTGAAATTCTCGTTATGAAGATTTGAGTGCTAATAGAATTATTATTCAAGGTTTGGTATTTGCCCTCTTTTTCCCTCTAACTTTTTCACAAGACTGTGATTAACTTCAAAGATTTTCATCCTTTAACATGTGAGTCATAAAGAGCATTAATTAAATAGTTGATTGAAGAGCTATTTTTGCAAACATCACATGATAAAGAAACCATTTGCTCTTTTTCAAGTGATGCTGGACAGTTTTATAGAACCACAGGGGTTCCAAATATTCAATAACATTTTATTGGTTTAGAATACAGTAAATTAGAAATAGGTTTGTTTTGTTTTGTTTTGCTTTAATAAGAGAGAGAAAATACTCTTACAATACTGTGACCTGCTATTCAGAAGTCCAAGTTATGTCCTGCTTTTTCCCTTCTTGTAAGACGTATTTAAACTACTAGTAGTTAATTTAGTCAATGACTAACTCTATGTAAACTACCAGTATTTCTGTCAGTAAATGAAAAATTCTAACCTAGTAATATTTTATAGATATTATTTACATGTAAATTGAAATAGAACCTGGAAACAAGACTGAGAAAAATGCGATTTTACCAGAAAGATAATTTTTGAACTCTCATAAAACAAAATAGATAAAGATGATAGAAAGGTTTTATACAATTCTGCTAGAAATCTGAAGTAAAATAAATACCTTTTGTTTCTCCTCTACTTTGTCAGTTTTGCGAGTGTTTTTTCTTTCCCACTACTAGGATGAACGACAGAAAAAAAGGAAAATTAAGGAAATCATAATAATTACCAGTAATTTGTGGAAGAAAATGAAAAAAAAAACCCACCAAATAACAACAACAACAACAACAAAGACCCAAACAAATGAACAAACAAACAAAAAAAACCAACATAGAGGAAATGTGATAATTATTTTCAAGTTAGTATTTCAGAGGATTTTTTTGCCTAGGGCTTGTATCTAATTTTTTACAATTCATAGCTATGAATTCATTATTTTAATGCTACTTTTGATGAAGACTAAGAAATTCATCTCTTAAAAACTAAATTTCTTAATTTCCTTCATAGTATTAGAAGTCCAATGATAAGGTAGTAGAGAATTTAAAAACTAAAATTAAACAATATTGTACAGGATTTATCTGTAATAGAGTCAATATTCTTAAGAGTAGCTGGTATGGTGCTATATTTTACATTTCTGAACAAAACAGTGCTAAGACATTCATGTTTTAGCTTTTGCTGAGCAGTGCTTACACAGAGCCAAAGCCTTTCCTGCCTCTCACCGCACCAGTGAGTGGTCCAGGACTACAAAAGGAGTTGGGGGAGGACACAGCCAGGACAGCTGATCCCAATTGACCAACGGGATATTCCACACCCTACGATATCATGCTCAGTATATAAAGTGGGGGGAAGAAGGAGGACATGAGGGATGTTTAAAGTGGTGGTGTTTGTCTTCCCAGGTCATCATTACATGTGATACAGCCCTGCTTTCCTGGAGCTGGTTGAACACCTTCCTGCCCATGGACAGTGGTGAATACACTCCTTGTTATTCTGGTGTGTGTGTTCCCTTTGTTTTACATATTAAAAACTGTGTTTGCCTCAACCCATGATTTTCTCACTTTCATCCTTCTGATTCTTTTCCTCATCCCACTTTGAGAAGGATGACACTTGAGATGCTTATCTGCCTGTCTAGATTAATCCACAATACTGATATTACTAAAGACTTGTCAAATAGTGTAAGATGAGAATTATTTTGGTATTAAAATAATGAAAGCTCCCCTATTTATATAGAATTCATTACTAACTTTTAGTTCATTCTGGACATTGTTCTCATTGGCAGCCACTGACAGCGTAAAATAGATGCCTTGAAAAATACAGCAATAAGAATAACATTAGAAGACCTAGGCTGCATGCATTAATGATTAATCAGTGATAAAGAACTGTGTAGCAAAAATTGCATGAAGCTTCCCACAACTGATAACATAGACATAGTTGTCTTTGAAATAAGGCTTCATAAGACTACAGGAGGCTATGACAGAAATAAGTAATTACATTGCTTAAGAATCTGCTATACAGCATTGATCATTCTGATATCCTGTACTGTAGTGCTGCATATGCAAATATTAACTTATAGTCATTAGAGAGTTGTACTTTAGTACTTGATCTAAGGCTTTGTTAATTGCATTCATTGGTTATGCACATTTAAGGTCTTTTTGTTTGATGTGGATATGGCAGGATAAGGTAAAATTCTACCATCAGTTCTGGACTGTTAATGACACTTAGAAAAGTTTTTCTTTCTTATTATATATATAATTGACTCTGCAAAATGCAAGGGTGTTTCTTTCACCTTAATAACCTACAGTTTATGTCCAAGATTTCTATTTTTTGTTTAAAAAGGTACATATTTTAGATAATGTTATGACTTTAAAATAAGGAAATTAACTCTACCCTAGCCAACACTGATGGAACTCCTCAGTAGCTGACAAAACTGACATATGATGTAAACTACATTAAAGCATAATAATATCCTTAATTTAGAATCTGCCTTTATTGTCCGCATGAAACCAATTTGAAAAGATTAGATAATTTGCTAATTCTTATTATTCGTTGTCAGTATCATTAATTTTACTTCGTTCTTCCCTCCTTCCTTGTGAGGGACCAAAAAAAAAATTTATTCAAGTTATTACTGGCTTGAAACCACTTTGTGTGTGGGGAAGGGGACAGACTGGGTTATGCCAAGATGGAATTGTTCTGTGTCCCTCATAAACCTGCCTCCTTGACAGCCTTTAGTGCAGCTGTCAGTCACTGGCACACTGGAAGCACTGCCCCACACCACACACCCTGGAGTCCCTAAACCAGCCCTGTATGACTGGCAGACAGAAAGCCCCCCCTGGGGGCTGGTGGCCACAGGAGTCCAGAGCAAATAAAACCAACACCACACAGCCTCTACGTTGTGCATGGCCCTACCATTCCTGGATTTGTGGTAGCCAGATCTATACTAGATCTAAGGTGGTAGCTATAATTCTCTCTTTCTCTTTCTTTACTTCTTCCTCTTCTCCTAATTTCCTTTTCTTGTTATTTGGGTTACTTAAACCTGGATGGGTTGGAATTTGCTAAGTCTTGATGTTGATTGAATGTTTGTTTAAAGCTTTTACCAGGTTCCCTTATTTTCCAAAGTTTGCCAATAGAAGTGTGTTATTTCAATCCCCTGAGTATTACTGTAGCATTTTCCCTGTGTACAATGTCAAAGTTCATTCCTTCCTTCCTTGCTTCCTTCTTCACTCCTTTCCTCTTTCATTCCCTTCCTCCCTATTTTTCACATGCAATTACAGAGGGAAAATGCACCTCTGTAAAACAATGTTTTCAGATGCTCAGAAGGAAAAGTAATTTTCCTTGTTTCTGATAGACTTCAGGTTATTTTCTCTTTTCATCAGAGAATACGTACATTGGTTTTTGCAATAATGTACAATTGAAGCAAGATCTAATTTCTGTAACAGTGCAGAAACTTCCAACATTAAATATACTAAATCAGTTCTAACTTATCCATGGTTTGAGACATAATGGAGGAAAGCAGAAAAAGCAGAAAATTGGTTACATACAGTGACACAATCTGAGTAATTTTCTTTTAGTATAGGTAGAAGGAAGCAAGTTTTAATTACAAAGAAAAACCTTTTATTTATTTTGCACCTACTTGAAGTCACTTCTGTGACATTAAGATGAGGTGCCCAGACAATGATCATGATGTCAGAGGACTATGACTTCAGCTGGAGGAATAAACAGAAGCAGCAGATGAATTCTTATAAAATAAACCTTTGCTTCCATAAAAATGTCTTTGTTAATAAGAAACAAGAAAAGAAAAAAGCAAAAGAGATGTGACATATTTAGGTTGATTTCTTTCCCCTAAACAAAATGCCCTTTAATATTCAAGATGTATCCCAAACATGCTGATTTCTATAACCTCTTCTTGTAAGACTTAACCCACTACAGACTTATTATTTTTTTAAAGGAGCCTTCAGATATTCCTACAGATCCTCATGACAGCTACAACTTTCATATTCACAATGCCCACATAAATGTCTTCCATATAAAGTCAATTAGAAAGCAATCCTATACCTTCTGTGATCTCATGATTCATTCTTCCAGTTACTGTGTTGTGCTATGCCTAGGGATATAAATGGAATTAAATACTTAACTAGAAGGCAGCTGAAGTCATAGCAAGAAAACACAAAGATGTAATTTTTCTGTGTTTTCATTTGTATCTGCATTAGACTTACGTTCCACATTTGGATATAAATGCATTAAATAATCAATCTTAGCTTAAAATATTTATCATTTATATGACTATGAATTAATATAAAATATGTATCATAGAATCATAGAATGGCCTGGATTGGAAACAACCTTAAAGATCATTTAGATTCAATCCCCCCTACCATGGGCAGGGACCTCTTCTACTAGACCAGGTTGTGCAAAGCCTTGTAGCAAATCAGATTCAACTTGAGAAAGAGCAATATCATCCACTAATAATTAAAAACATAGTAGGATGGTAAGAAACAATGACAAGAACAAAAACACTGTCACCTGTCCCCTCTCCCTTTCTTTCAGGCTCAGTTTAACTTCCTCATCCCCAACTTGTCTACTTCCTCTCAACCCACACCTTGAGTGGTGCGGAGAGGATGGGGAGTGGGGATTGCAGTAAAAACAATTTGTCTCTGCTGTCCTTCCTTTTCATGCTTTGCCCTGCTCCAGACTAGGATTTCCTCCCATAGGAGATAGACCTTTGCAAACTTCTCTGACAGGCATCCTTCCCATGGGCTGCAGTTCTTCAAGAACTGCTCCAATATTTTTGAACCCATTGCAACCAATGTTCTTACAATGAGGTAGAGTCCTTCAGGAATAGATTACTCTAGTGTGGGTCCTCTATGGGGTTGCAGGCCCTCTCCCTGAGCATGGCTCCTGCCCAAAGCCTGTTATGATATGGGGTTCTCCTTGGACTGCATCTTCCTTCAGAGATTTCCATCTGTTGAACCATGAGGTCATCCATATGCTGCAGTGCAGATATCTGCTCCAGCATGGTCCTCTATATGGACTGCATGGTAAAAATCTGCTTCGCTGTAGACTCCTCCATAAGCTACAAGGGAAACTCTGCTCCAGTACCTGGAACACTTCCTCCCAATGCTTCTCCTCTGATCATGGTGTCTGCAGTATTGTTCATATTTGTTTATCATTCTTTATCTCACAGCTGCTTTGTAGCAATTTTTACCCCTTATGAAATATGTTTTACAGAAAACACCACCATCTTGGTTGAGTCGTTCAATTGGTGAGTCTGCTAGAGACATCTGGAACCAACTGTATCTGTGGAACAGTTGGGCTTCTCTTCACAGAGCCTACCCTTATATGTTTCAACCCTGATAAAATCTTGTTAAGTAAATTCAATGCAGGAGTCTACCTGCTGAGACAAGATAACATAGTGAAGTTTCTTGGCAATATAAAAATAACTTTTTAATTTCATGTTTAATTATTGATATGAAATACTACTCTTTTTTTGGGTAATGAATGTTTTACTGCTACAAATAAAATGAGAAAGACTTCCCATTTTCCCCGGTGAGATGTGAACTCCTCCATGATACTTTGAAAAGTGTTTTTAATCTCCCTTGCTGATTTGAACCTTCTAATTATGGTATCTTTGAATATGACAGTATCTTTTTCATAAGACTGACATCAGTAGGATGAAAGTAGTGAGAAGTAAGGAGTTCAGATGAGGAGATGATACAAAAAAGACTAGACTTTTCAAGAGTTCTATATGTGAAAATCACAAATAAAAGGAAAAAAAATATATCCAACAGGCAGAGGTAACACACTTTGGCAATATCTGAGATGTGAAAGGAAAGGAAGAGCAAAGGTGACAATGGAGTTGGTGGCAGTCTGAGGGGGCTGCTTGAATAATTAAATATTTTGATTCATTTCAAAAGTTAAAAGATGAGACCAAAAATAATCCATGTCTTACACCTAGGATGTGAGATAGTAAAGCCAACAGTCAAGACACTGTTCATTGCAGTACATCAACTTATTATCTATCACTTCAGGTTCAGTAATGTTAAAATTCAGTACTGTTAAAAGTATTGACTGTCAAGTTCAATGAAACTTTCATTTCTGAATTCAGAATAAAAAGAAAGAAAAGGAAAGTGGAAAGACCGTATAGATAAACACTTCAGAGGTGCCCAGTGACAGGACCAGAGGCAATGGGCACACCTTCAGACACAGACAGTTCTCTCTGAACATCATGAAACATTTCTATTTTTTCTTACAGTGACTGAGGAGAGACATGTTAATGGTTCTGAGATCTTCAAAGCTGTCTGGACATGGTGCAGGGCAACCTGCTATAGGTGACCCTGCTTCAGGAAGAGCTTAAACAACTCCAGCAATCTCCTCCAGCCTCATTCAGACCATAATTCCGTGATTGTGCTCCTTGTCCAGACTTCCCCAGGACTCTGTCCACCTTGTCCTTGTCCCAGGACTCCATTTCAGTCCCCCAAATTCATCATCCCCTGACCTAGTGATGCTGCAACAGGGCTGGTCTCCCGCTCCCCACAGCCTTGCTCTGCCCAGCCATGGCCCTGCTGAGTCAAGCGTACATCTGGACGCAGGCCCTAGCCCTGCCTCGGCCCATCTCCATGCCCAGGGAGGTGTCCAATACCCAGGGCTGGGCTGTCCTGGTGCCCTTTGGCTGACCTGCACGAGGGAGGTAGCAGCAGTGCTGTGCCCAACAACTCACGTCACTGAATCTGCTCTTCAAGGGATAGCGACACTCCAGCTCTGTCCCTAGAGTTAGGGTTGTTAGGGCTTTATTTTAAGTTATAAAATTTTCCCATATACAAGTTATCAGGAAAGCCATAGGTATCATCCCAGTTTTAATAACTCTGCTTTTTTTGACTGTGATTTTCCAACATTTTTGTTCCAATTTGCATAATGAAATTATCACTAACTGAAAAATTAAAAAGTGTTACTTGTGCATCCATACAGACTTTGGTCAAATGTTTTTGTTTGTGTCACCATGTAATCTAATGCATGATCTGAAAACCCCAGCTTCACAGAGGGGGGGAAAAAAAAAAAAAAGGGGGAATTATGTTCTTGTATACAACAGGAGCCAAACGAGCATGCTAGCAGTGCAAATCCAAGAGATAACTTTTCATCAGTAACTGCAAACAAATGATTTCTTTCATTTCAAGTCAGATATAATCTGTGTTCCCACACTGAGAATAAGGGTAATCAAGAAATATTTTCTAAGTTAATTTCATGCAAAGAAACCAGTACTGTGATAAACATTTAATGAAACAGAACACAGAACTCTTTGAATTTCATGAAGCTGCCAGTAATTTTTATTGTAAGATTCTAAAATGTGTGACCCGGACACAAACCCCCCTCATCTACCCAGGATCTCTGTGGGAATACCAAACTGAGCACAGGAGTGTTGAACAAAAAGTACTATTGTGGGTCCACCAAGCTTCTACAGAAAGGTTATTATGTTCCTAGTAGTCAAAGTGCAGTGTTTCTCAGAGATGTTGAATTTAGTCCAAACCACCACTCATCCTAAAATGAGCTATGGAAAATTATCTCAGATCTTTTGTGATGGATCTTTTGAGTCCATATAAATTATATGTGGTATCCTCACTATAAAATGGGTAATTATAATGATGTTACATAGTGATAAATCCTCTCACAATCCTTGTTGCCCAAGAAGAGAATCAACAACACAATATAAACTAATTTACACTTAGTGCAAAGCAAACAAATTCAGAGTAGTGAGGTGCCTCCTACAGAGTTCATAGACCTAGCCTGGATAACTTTCAGGACAACATAATAAGAAAATGTGGCTCTTGACTCATTCCTTTGTCCTTATATGAGATTACATCATCTGATATCTCATAACACTATCTTATCTTGATTGCACATTTGTGAGATGTCAATGGTTTTTAAATGACAGAAATACTTATTTCAGTCATACTCCATTTTAGAGGTCATTTACAGTGGTTTATGATTTCATCTGTTCTTTGTTATTTGCATTTTGTCTCAGAGACCTAAATTAGTACTTCTTACAAATAACTATTTTTTTCATATAGAAATTATTGATCTCAACCTTGCAAACCTCATTTAATCAATATGATTACTCTGGAGAACCCAGTCATGCACAACAAAGTATATTGAGGGGATTTTTAGGGGAAAAAGAATATTAAAGTAACCAATCCAGTATTAAGAGTGAAAATTTCTCTGTAATTGCAAGAAAACTGTCAAACTTTTATAAACTTTATAAGTCTGCTAATTAAGCATTTTCCATGTGATTGTTAGGTTTTTGTAGAATGTCTTTTATGTCAGACTTGAATACTTTATTCTCTTAATTCATAGAACAATCAGCAAAATTAGATGAAATTATTATTTTAACTACTATCTATTGGTAACAGATTTTTTTGCTTAGTTATGTACTTTTAACTTTTAACTCCTTGTTCTTGATGTCCACTGTGTCCCTGTCAGGTCACTCCTCAAGGTCACTTATGTCTTACCTGAATGTACAATGTGTATCCAGGAAGAGGATATCAGATGGTATGTCTAGGGGAAGGTAGGCCATGAAGTGTGCTTTTCCCTTAAGAAGATTTTCTTTTCCTTTAGTTTTTCATAAAGGATTTTATTATTTTCTATCTCTGAGGTTTGTAACAAACCTTTTTTTTTTCTTTTTAAGGAAAAGAATAAAAACATTTACATGCTTTGAAGGTAAAGTAGAGTCTCTGTGGATAAAATTGTAAATGCCTGAAGGAACTTTTGCATATTAATAGCATTGTTTGACTAAAGAACAATTGTTTGATATTTTTAGGTAGATTTTTAGAGAACATATAAAGAAATATCACTCCACAGCCCTTGTGGGAAGTTGAGAGGCAGGAATGTCTTTTATAATTTTTTTTTTTTTTTCAGGATATCAGTGTAAAAAAGAGCCAGAACAATGTCAGGATATTTTTGTCAGAAATTAAGAACTGTAAACCTGAAAAAGAGTTTTGCCACATTTAGATCCAAAGGAAAAGGATTTTACCAATGCACATACCTCCATTACTGTTTGTCTTCTCCTATACTAAATATTTATTCAAGAGATCTAAGAGGATGATCTAAGAAGAAGACAAAACAGGCATTTTCACTAATGCTTTAGCTGACAAAGTAAAAAAAAAAGAAAAAAAAAAAAGTCTTATTGGAAATTAGCCTTACTGTTAATGTAGTTTTGCAGTAGAATTACACTGATGAGAGAGTAGGAGTTCACCGTAAATGAGGCTTTATGTTGGAACATGCTTAGAATGTGCGCCTATGAATGCTCACCCTGCAATGCATTTTATACTTTTTAGTTCTGAGAGTTGTTTGTTTGTTTGGCTGGATTTGCTTCGTTTTGTTTTCAATAGAAGAACTTAGCAGACAATCTGATTTAAATGGCTCCAGGCACCATGCACCATATGGCACACTGGTTGCGCATGTCATACTAAGGCATGATACCCATTTTAATGTCACAACTACACTTCAGCTGTAGAAGGTGTAGTGAATTAAATAAAGTGCAAGACCTTAGAAACTCACCTTAGAATTCCATGGCTATTTTTATTTATATATATGAATTACTACCCATTCAGCATAATCTTCTACAGCTGAGTTATACTTAAAAACCCAAATATGTGTCCAGGGACATTTGAAGTACTCTCATGATTTCCTTCCAAGCCTTCTGCTGATGTTTCATAATGACATGGGTGTCCTGTAGGCCTATCTCATATCTGTCAAGCACATGTGCATATCTTGAATCATTTAGGGCATATGATGTGATCAAATAGAACCAGATGATTATGTTTAGGAAACTAATTCCCATATTTATGTAGTCCTAACCTTAGGGTGCTGTCAATGTAATAATAATAATAACAACAACGGTGATGATAACAACAGCAATAATAATGATAGGTATTTAATAAGTTTGTGTTATATTTTGAAGCAGTTAAATCAGTTTTTAAGCAATTAAAGCTTTCAGTACTTAAATTGATACTTAGAATTTATGCATAAACAAATATGAGTTAGTGCTGCAATTTACTTCAACTATTGCTTATTATTAGATTATTATACATACCTGAATATTTCTAAACTAGATCCTCTGCTATCTTTACATTTATAGAAATCAATTCACCGCACTCATTCTTCCAATCAGACTCTCCCGTGACATTTTTCTTTCCTACTCATAAATCTCAAGTTTAATTACTTTAACTAGAGTTCCATGCTGAGGAGCAAAATTTGTGAACTTTGCAGCTGCAAGAAGAACCCATTGGCTGTACAGCCTGCTGATATTTATTGTGTGCTGACGGTGATGGCAACTGACCTAATTTGAAAGAAGTTGCTGTAATAGAGTTGGGCCTTAGAGATAAGACTAATTTTTCAAATGTCACTTTAAAGAAGTGAACATCTGATCAGCAAATACTGAAGTGCAACAATTTACTTCTATAGAGCAGATTCTCTTTGTAGAATGACAAGGTTGTGTTTGCAGGTACCATTACCAGTAACTCATGAATTTTTAGTAAGTGAATAAAGATGTTAACCACTAGAAGGCCATTTATATTAATTGTTTAAAAAATTATTTGTTCTGAATTTCAATGAATCTGAAGACTGCATAATGCAAAATAATTGATATGTGTATCATTAGAGTGAAATAGTAATGCTGATAGCTTATTCTAAATAAATTTTTTTAAACTGAAACAGGATCCTGAATATTATAGTATTGAATTATTATAAATTACTATATGGGAATTCATCCTTTTAATTTCAGTTGTACTCCCACTAATATAATGCTGAATTTAAGGACCTGAATATATATATATATATATATATGTAAATATAAAAAATAACAAAAACCCACACACACCAAAACCAAAAAACACACAACAAAAAAATAAAAAACACAACAAAACCCAAAAACACACACAAAACCCCACAAAAAACAAAACACGAAACAAACCAACCAAACAAACAAAAAACAAAACCAAACAAAAAACAAAACCCAAACTCAAAAACCTTTACAGTGAATGAAAACGACATTTATGCAAAAAAAAAAAAATCAGCTCTGTGCTCAAATTAGGTGTGTGAACTATATAAGCCACAAAAAAATGTCCATAAATTCTAATTTTCTATCTCATTTTCAGTAGAAAACAAAAGAGAAACAGTACTTTTTCTGCAGTAAAGGTACTTCATACTTTTTTCCCAAGGCAACCTGCAGATGTTGGAATCCAGCAGCCTCAAATAGTCAGGGGAAGATAACTTTATTGGGTTGTGGTGATAATATAATATGTTCTGTATGAATCTTTGGATTTCAGATTCCAACCTAATTTTTTGAGGTCCATAACCCACATGCAACTTTCCCAAAGAAGAAGCCACCCAGGTGACAGCAATTAGCTAACAGTTCTACAGCAACATACAAATAAATAGCTACAGCTTTTTTCACTTAATAATGTTGCAACACATCTCTTTTCCCTCTTTCACTACCTGCTCAGAAACATTTTGAAAACAAGGGAGCTGTAACATGATTATTTACTGCAAACTGAATCTGAATATTTACCATGCATGCCATGCAGAGTATATTCCTAAAAGGTAAACAAGTCAAAGAAATATTGCTTCTACTTTTCCTAAGATGCTGATATAATTGTGCTTCTGGCCCTAACAATACTATATCAGTGGTGTACCCTGTTAAATAAAGAGGAAATGCTGCTGAAAGAAAGGTGCTCTGAGCATGAATATGAACTGTCTCCACGGCATCGTTGGATTTATTTATTTTCCTTAAAGAATTTCTTGTTTTCTTGATGGGAAGAAAGGGCATTATAGGTAAAACAAGATAAAATCTAGTTGTTGTGTATTAAGGAAAAAAAGAAAAACAAGGAGCTTTTATTTCTTTTGTTCTTATTGATTAAACTATTTATATATTTACCATTTTTTAAATTACCAAAAAGGTGTTCACATACACAATACATTCTATACCTCTTCTAGTTCTCTTTTGTCTTCTTTTGTTTGTCATGGGCTTCTTTCTCTTTTCATTTTAAATATAAGAACAACAACAGCTGTCTTTTTTATTTTTTTAATTTTTTTTTTTTATTTTTCATTTGAACTCAATTCCATCAGAGATATTTTATAGCTAGAAGCATAAATGAAAGGCAGGCAGCAAAATCATTTGTCTAAGAGACCCAGACTGTTCTGCCTTCTTAGTTTGCAATTCTTTTTGCAGGAGGAGCTGTAGTATATGATGCAAATATCACTTTAGCTAGAGAGATTTACTGTTGGTGAATAAACTTGTCCTCAGTCTACAGCTTCTCAAGTACTGTAAAGTGAAATAATTATTTTGTTCTTGTGCCCTTGATAATTCTTCCATGTTTGTTCAGCTCCTTTTCTATTCCTCCTTCCTTTTTCTTTCAATTTAACAAAATTCCATCTAACATTATATCTAGAAAATAATAGAAAATGTTTATGATGTGTGTTAAAATTAACTGAAATGCCTTTTTATTTTGGTATTTAATATATGTTTCTCTCTTGGAGTAGGTATGATCTTAATGCAGATAAGACAGTCTTCACTGCACTCAAAAATGTCTGTATTAAATGGAATTTTTCATTGCTCCTAAAATGTGATGCCTTATGTTTTCTGTATCTTAACCAGTAGGCTTCCACCTATGAGTGATAAGCAACATCTTGGAAAAATGAAAGGTAATATATCCTTGTAATATTATTAGGGAATTATTTTGTAATGTCAGTGAGATTTGCAGGTGTAAATAAGTAATAAAGTTAATGTGAATGGGATGGACTAAATCAATTCTCCATGGACAACCCTCATATGCTCTGTAAACTATACGTGGACACCTCTTAGCAGACATTTTCAGAACAATTACATCCAAAATACATATGTTTAATATTTTAGTAGTAGGCTAATAATTTACTTCTGATTCTGTAATTCCATTAAAGAAGGGAAGAGGTTGGACCTACAATTTTGATTTCTTAGAAACAGAACCCTGCACTACAAAGTGAGCATTGCCTATTTATTTATAACATATGCACCACTTAGAGCCTCATGGATGCATACCCTGTATTTCACAGAACTGCTAATCCTGCTGAAAACAACGTATATTGTATTTGAATGGGACCATAATTTCATTCAACTATAAATGAAAGACACCTGCTTAAAATTTGTGCCAAGTAATAAAAATAATACAGAACCTACAAATCTAATTTACAGATGGTGGACCATGCCTACATTTACATGCAAAAAGTTCTATATACTTGAAGTTTTGTAATAAGATAGTAACACATGTTTTTAATTGAAATGAAAAAAAAACAAAACAAAAAACAAAAACCAACCATAATCACCTGTTTTAAACATCAGCCAGCCCTTCATGTTAAATATTGAACAATTCAGAATGTGGTTTAAAACCATTTCCAAGAGCAATTAACTCCCCCTTGCACACTTAAATATTTCTTATGTTATCTGCAAGCCATACACTTGGAAAAAGGCCAAAGCAAAATCTATTCTTGTAAAGTATGCTTTAAAATGAGAAATGCCATTAACCATGAGACTCACTGAGGTCTATTTTAAGCATTGCACTGATGTCTACTGACTGAGTTCAAATGACTTCTTCATTGGGTTTAAAAAAGCAATACCAGTCAAAGTGAAAAAAAGAAGAAGAAAAAAAAAAGGTTGCACTGACTTTTGATCATTTTGCCAAGAGAAAAAATTAAACTTAGTAGTAAGTAGTACAGTATGTCTACTAAATACATTAAGGACAGGACTCTGAGCCCAACTGAAGTTAGAAGTGATATCAAAGAACCTGTGCCCACATAAATGAAGATGGTGTAAAACAGAGAGCCTTATATACTCCATGGCCACTCCTATGATGTGTGACTGAGAACACGCATGCTGCACTGTACAGTACTAATACTTTATTTCATTTTCATGAGATATCTTGGCCTATTGCCATTTTCAGGCATTAATTCAACCAGAAACATGATGTTCTCTATACCTCCCCTGAAGATAAATTAAGGCCATTTGGTGGGAGTTTAAAAATATGCAGTGACATACCCTTCCACCAAATATATGAAACAGACATGGCCTTTTGTATTCTGGGGTCTATGCTTAATATTTGCTTGAAATTTTGTTGCTTGCGAGGTCTGTGAGTCAAACAAACTTTGAAGCATAGAATGAAGATGCTCTGTATGTTTCATAAACAGAGTAAGAATTACACAATCTGTAACTTGTTTCATTGTATTCTAAACATGTGAATGAAGTTGTGCCTCCAACACCCCTTGTTCCAAAGTTAAAAAAAAAAAACAAACAACAACAAAACAAACTCTCATACAGAATATAATTTTCTTAGAATAATAATTCACACATAAAGAATGTGATTGATATGAGTAAAAGTATGAAATATTAGTATATATGTAAAGATATGAAAAAGACAAATATTTACATAAAATACGTAAAAGATATAATGATATGCTTTTATATCAGTAAAAGCTTATGTTTCATGTATTTGCTTGTATCAATCACACATTCTTTTTGCTTGGATTATTATATAAAAGACAAATCATATATAATAAGTAATATTATACATACTTTTTTTTTTTTTTCATTTAATTTGGACCTCCTAATGCCACTGAAAGAGCTACATGAGCCCACAGGAGGACCACTCTCATTTTCTCACACAGATATAGAGAGCTCCCTGCTCAACCTGTTGATTGCTTCCCTTGCTAGTTATAGCACGCCACTCAGGCAGTCTTTTTAAATCCTGTGCCCCCATTCAAGGCTTGTTACTCTGCTGGAGGGAAAAAAATGCATTAGCAGTTTGTTCTTCTAGGGCAAAAAACCTGCAGCTCCTAGCTGTCTTCTAATTTTGGGCCTAATTCCTTTTGCATATTTGGTCATGGTGTAATTGCATAGCCCAGTCATACGGTATTGCTGTTGCTAGTAACAGGCCATAAACTTGGCAATCCTTTTGCCTGGCCATCTCTGTCTGAATTTTTCTTCATCTCCAGCTTTGTTTTACCAGTTTTATACAAAGAGCAACAATAAAAAAAAAAAATAAAAAATCATATAGCATAAGGTATTTACAGCTCTAGCATGGTGATGTAGTGTAGAGAAATTCAGGTCTGGTACAGTAGCAAACACTCAGAAGCAAGGACATGGGGCATGGAGCAGAGGAGCTCAGGCATGGGAATAAGAGATGAGGAACAGGCTTGGTGCTGGATATGTCATACCTATAAACTCCCCCACTGACAGTTACAGAAATGCAGACCTGGAGATGGACAAAACTGGTTCCCAGGGTAATGAACAGAACAGAAAACTAATATCTAACTGGTATATAAAGAGCACCATATGTAGTAATCATGGACAGAATACGAAACAGCGGACCAATTAGAAATGAGAAATATGTAGAAGCTTTAACAATCAAATACAAATTACCACAACTGAATACTGGAGAAGAAAGGAAAATCTCTAAACAGTATATTCATTTCAGCAAAGGACTCCAGAGGCTGACAGAGTTTTGCCTCTTTAAAGATACCTGGACATGGATCTTTTTCAATATAATAAGGGATGATAATAAAGGGAGGAAGTTATAAACAGGAACATACAGGTAAACAAACCTGACTGTTACATTTTCAATTGTCTTATGAGTATTATTGTAAAATAAATGAAAACATTTTGGTTGTTTTTTTTTTTTTTTGTCTTTAATAATTGGATCTAGACCAATGATGATTCTTGAACTAGAGTATTCAGATTTCCATTAGGAAAACAATAACCTCTTTACTTTAATGGGTATGTGTATTTTGTTTCCACTTTGCCCATAAACAACATTTTGAGCACAATGATAACTTGCTTTTCTTTATTCTTTCCCATAAAGAGTTTGTTCCTTTAGGGGAAGATTGGTTTCAATTTACTTATTTATGCCCAGATTCGTCCCACTGAACTTCAGGCATTTAACTAATACATCTGAATATGGGTATACTCTATCAAGTGCTTCTTATAGTCAATGGAGAGATACTGGCATGCCCAGAGGGAAAATCTGCTCTTAGTGACACTACACAAGGAAAGTCACTCACTTTATGAAAATTAGAGAGAAAAAACAGGACTGATCCCTAATTTATGCAGCTAAAAGAAGTACCAAGTCAGGCAGAATGGATCTACCCTTAAATAGATAAGCCTTGTTTAAGGAAAAGCATAATGGTTACTGCTATTTAAATCCCCTTTCTGTTATCAGTTAATAAATGCCTACCAGCACAATACAGAGCATATATAAAAGGAAAAACTTCTTACTACAAAAGGGGAGAAGAAGTAAGAGCAATAGACAGGACACAAACCCCTTCTTCCTAAGTGTTATAAGTGAAGGTCATGTGCAGAAGGAATGAATGCAGAATGATAACAGAAATTAATTTCAATGTAAATAAAAAACTTAACTGTCCAATGACCTGAGATATTGCATATTGTATGAAGTGAAACAAGTTCTGCAGCAGCAGGCTATTTTGAATTACCATTATTCTACTTAGGAGACAAGAGGTATACTACAATGGAAGAAAATAGAAAGGACATGCAAGAATTACATGGGAGAAAAATACTTTCTATGAAGAAACAATCTATCAGTACTGAGTACTTGTTCCTGTTTTTTGTTATCTTGACAATTTTATTCTGCTTCTCTATCTAATTAGGATATTAAAGAGACTTTTAGATGTCTGCAGTTCTTAGTGAACAGGCTTTGGACCTGCAAATAACACATAATTCAGAAGCTAGTTATTATGCAAAGATCCCAAGTTTTAAGTCAGAGAGGGCAATCCATTAGGAACCTAAAATTCTTCACTGTCAGCATTTCTCACTGTGTTCAGACTTGTTCAGACCTTCCACAGAGACTGTATATATCACAAGCTGTTTCTTTCAGTCTGCAAGCTGAAGAGCTAGGGAGAGCACGTAATCCCTCTTCTTCAGCCTTTCTGTTGCCTTCTGCGATCGCACATATCACCATTAGGTGGAACATTATGATTTTTTATGGTAAAAAAGTTCAACTCATAATAAAATATGTGAGCTGGAGTATCTAGAGAGTAATAATAAATATTTTTTCATTCCTAGCCTCTGGAAACATGTATGTTAATGCATCTGAAAGACATTTATTGCTTTGTCTACTAATGATAGGGAAGAAAAACATTCATCATATGGCATGTTCTATCAAAATTGTAAAGACTTGCATGTTTTCTTTTAGAGAGGCTGAATATAAAAGCTTTTGTGTGCAAATGGAGTTTTCTAAATCCTAAATGCTAAAGTGAGCTGGTTAAACCTGTTTGGTTCATATTTAATATAAAGACTTTTTTCGAAATATAAACATCTTCAATATTGATCACTGCTCATTTTGTGCCTTTTTTGATAGATAAAAAAGGTCTCTGATATTCGCTTTCTTCAGTACATAAAATTCAACCATATGTAGAACAAGAGAGAAAAAAGGGTTCAAAATCATAGTTTCAACATACATGCAACTGATTATTTCCAATAGGTTTCTATAATTGTTTTAGGACATTTTATAGAACTTCAGTTTCCACATCTACAATTCCACAGTAACTTTGCTGGCAGATAACACTGTGATTAAAAGAAAAGGCAGAACAAAAAACCACCGCATCATATTTTCGTATTTCTACAAGCACAAATAATATATAGATTAATCATCTGTAAGCAAAAGCTAGCACCAACCTCTTGCAACAATGAATCATCAGCTATATTTACCTGAAGATAAAAATGAGGTGGTCTTTGTTCTCAGTACAAAAATCTATGTATTGAATTTTTTGAACTGGTTAAAAACATGAAAAAAAAATAAAAAAATCACTGGGAATCCAGAAAACTTTGTAATCTGTAGCAATGGGATCCAAGTGCCAGTATTCATTTACCTTGATGCATTCTAAGCTGGTTAATAATATCATCACCCTATCAGAACTATCTGACTGTACTATTTCTTGTGTCATTCACTTTTTTACTCTTTTGTGACACCTTTCTTTTTAATTTTCTTTCAAATATAAAGAGCAGTCTCAGTGTGAACCTAAACCAATGGCTTAAAAAAAGAGCATCAGACGAACAAGGCTGCTCATTTTTAAATGGTTGTTTTCTTTCAGAGGATGACTAATAAAAATTACATTAAATATTCTTATGTGTGTGTGTTTTTAGAGTGTTGGGTTTTTTCAGAAGCACAATTTAAACATCAAATGATGCAAAAAATGTCATGAGGGTAAGCTTTCAAATTCTTTAACCCAAACAATTCTTGAAATTGCATGTACAATGAAACAATGAATTTTCTAGTGGCACCTTAACAAATTTCATTTGTGCTGGTTGGTATGATTTGTTTTTTTTGGTTTTAGTGAGAGGTTTTCTATTTATCTTCATTAAAAAAGTTCATGTTTGTAAAATAATGCTGTTTATGTCCTTGAATATAAGAATACTGAATAAAGAGCAGCTCACACTCTGAAAGGTGGCATTTCTACCTAAAGCATTGATTAGTTTGGCTACAGATCTTAATTGTTATGAAAATAACAATGTTTGCACTTTTTTTTTTTTTTTTTCCCTCTCAGGCATTTCAGGTAAAATGAAAGGTTTATCCATTGCTGTAAGAAGACTATTGGCTATGTTCATCTCATCCAGATCTATTTCATGTTTTCAGTGATACAAACAGATAATGTTTTCTTATCTGTGAAAACATGAAAATGAAATTTCTCTTAAGTAAATAAAGAAAAGTTTAATGTGTTGGAATACTTCCAGAGACAGATGACTGTGGACCAAAGTTGGAAAGACAACATCTTCATTAAATAAAGAGTTACGTTCATGTATCATATTTTAAAGTTAGTAAAATTAGATTTTAATCGCAAATTGCTCTGATGACAAGAAGCTATGTAAATATAGGAAGAAATATGCATTCAAAATCATGAAATATGGACTCAGTTAACTAATAAGACTAATCCATTCTGCTACATTGGGTTTTTTTCCCTATGCTTAAGGATTGAAAGATAAGAATATTTATAGACTCTCATCATCCTTCTTGATTACAATTTATACTGTCTCAACCAAAGTTTGGAAAAGACCTCACGTAAGCCTAGGTTAAACTTGAAAGAATGCAAAAGCTGAACTTTAGGAATGTTTAGTCCTTTCTCATTATTTGAAACTGGAGACATTCAAAGATAGTTACGAGAACTGTGGTATTTCTTTCTAGATGATATCTGTACACACATTTTATCTTTCAATTATTTTGCTGTTCTTGCTATGACCACAGTCCATGTCAGTAACAGCGCATGAACTTTTCTCCTATCTCCTGCTTACTCACCAAGACCTATAATCAGCTGTAACTATAAAATTTGACCTCTGTTTTTCTTTAAAAGACACCTATAGTGGTAGCTATTAAAAAAAAAACAAACAGGCATCCCCCAATACAATAACCCCTTCTGGTACTGATCCTTTTTATTTTATTTTTTTTAATCATAAAGAACATCCTACTAATAATTTCAATATTTTGTTTTACATGGCCATGAATTCAGGATTTTTAAACGAAGCAAGAGGAACTAACTATAGGTTATCCAAAACACATAGAACATGCTTTTCATTATAAAAAAATACCACATAAGATAACCAGAGCCTCAGAGAAAGTGTTGTCGACCTAGTGTTATACCTCACATCACCAACTTGTAACCTCAGTCACGAAGCCAGAGGACTGTGTGATTCAACTTACCTCAAACCAGACATCTAAGGCCTGCTCCAATTTTGCACAGATGTCATCAGCTGTAAAAATCAAATGCTCAGAGGTGTCTGACATAACACTGTGGCCTTGTAGATATAACAGGATTTATGGGAGAGCCATGGGCTTTTTGAAGTGGCAGCTGGATACCGGGACAATACCCTGAGGCATCTAGAATGATAGTAATATGTAGCCAACTGATTAATCTGAATAAGCTCTCTGCAGTGTGCCGATATACTGAGCAGGGTCTCAATTCAATTGCCGTGTATGTAGGGTTTTAATGTCATTTCAAACACCCTTAGCCGTCATGAGCTACACATGCACCACACTTACATTTCAAATTCACAGATATATCCTAAATGTTACTAGATGCCTTTGCAAATGACAATTGAAGAGTTTTGAATATCCTTAAGAAGGTTATATGTATATACACCCACAACCCCCATATTTACCAAGCTATATTTGCATATCTAAGTTTAGAAATCGACCATCTGGAACTGCATTTTACCCAAGGAAACATTAACTGTGTTGTATAATAACTAAGAGTCCTTTCCAAATTGCTGACTCCTCAGGCAAGGAACAGATTCTGAGAGTCAAATGTTGATATGCTAATTTGGATAACATCACTTCCTTTGGTTACAGATTTTCATTGATGGTAGAACAACATAAAGTAGATTAGAGATAAGATTTGAACTGGAATTGGATTTTAGTTTTGGGGTAGCTAACACCAGAGTTTCAATTTTCTAATTTGAAGAGTTTTCTTATCTAGACAGTGATATTAGCCAAATATCCGGGCAACTGCTCAAGACCCAACACTGAAAATATCTAAGCACTAGATTTACTAATAAGAATACTATTCCAGCAGTAAATAAATAAGTAAATAAATTCTGAATATTTTTCTTCTTTTTTGACTAGTACCCAAGTTGCAATTCTTGCATTGATACAGCACATGCATACCTCCCTTAGGAATATAATATAAATAGAACACATTTTTTTATTAAACAGCCCTTCATTCATTTAAAGTGTCTATTCATAAAAGTCTATTTAAGCTTTCTTAATCGAAGCTATTTTTACTTAATGAAAAAGAATTAAAACTTTGCTGGCAGTTACATTCAGAGAGAAACCTGCAGACCATCTGTGACTCAAAACCACAGCACACAGCCAGACAATCCCTGGTCTCAGAAAAACACTAGCCCACTTGACTCTTTAATGACTGCCTAGAAGGCATATTTCCTTCTGGGACAATGAAACAGGCAGCACTGACACCTTTTTCTTACTGCAAATGATGTTGCACCCTTGTTTTAATTACCTAACAAGAAAATCACAGGGAGACTTATGACACTGTGAGCCTTATTCTATGTCTTCTTTTATTTTTCTTTATTTGTTTTTCTTTATAAATGGGGTTTTATTTTTTGTCTGGAAAAGTTTTGGTTTGCTTGCTTTCTTTCTAACAATGCTAGAAACTTCTGAAATACTTGCTTGTTCATGAGCTACCACAGCTAAAATGATTCTAAATAACTGTAGAACATTTTACCATACCACTATACAGTTTTGCAAACAAACAAACAAAAAAACCCCAGTCAGTAAGAATAATCAAAGAAGGATAAAAATTCAACTTTAGCAGTCAGGAGGAGTAGGAAAAATTCCTATAACAATCAAAACATATGGGTATCTAGAGTGACAAAATGAATACAGTTTTGCTTCAAATGAAAGGAGAAACAAAAATCAAAATGTGTAAAACAATTTTAACACTGTTGATGCTCTCACAATTCAAGGAACAATGAGAATTTCACAAGACCTTTTCAGATGATGTACAATACAAATACAACAACATTTGTGTGTAGAATCTGTATTATTTTTACTCATGCTATTGTTAACCTTATTGAAAAATCTTAACATGTGAAAGCAGGAGTTTTTCTAGCAGCTGATTTTTTTCCTATGGAACATCTATTTGCTACTTACAAAATTGTCACCCTATAGCTATGTCTAAAAAACATATACACGCAATCTTTTTAGTCCTCAGAGATATGGAATTTAAAGGCAATTGAATTATGTTTATAATTTATGTTATATTATGACTTCTAAGTGGGTTACGAATTGTTGGTGTTATACATTAGCTTTAAATAGGTCTTGCCTTTTAATATAAAATCAATTTCCTGATGGCTGTGGATTTTTTTGTCTTCCTCTTTTGGCTTATAAAAACTTTTGTTTACTCTATGCACATGTGTGAAAATAATGAATTCCTGATGAAATCTGGTGCAAAAGAATTATTTGTTCTTTCACTTCAAAGCCAAGTGACTTTTGGACTTCTGACAGAATTGATTCGAGACACATATACTTATAGAAGACATTGTAATAGGTACATGTAGACATACAATATAGAAGGTCCCACCCTTCCAATAATTATTATTTTTCCATTAAATTATTGTGTTTTACTTTATGGTGTCCAAATAGATATTTTGCACTGATAAAATAATATTGCAATCTAAAAGATATTCTAAATTTCCACATGGATTGGAGACTCAGTGCTGAACACAGAAGTTTGCTGAATACAGAAGTTTACTGAGAACAAGATAAGGCAAACTAGATATGTATACAACATACGTAAGGTTGTATGACCTTTCATGCATTTTTCTTGGAGTTCTTTGAAGCAGATGACTATGTTCTATGAAGTTGTCCTTGTACTTTTTGTCCAAAACCCCACTCAAGGTTTGTGACATGACATTTACATTTACAATGCTCATATGCACAAAACTGACAAGAGATCTTAGGATCTGTGAAAAGCAGGACATTCCTAAGACTGAAACGGATTTTATCATCAATGCAGTTAATACCTCAGAAACAACTATGTGTATGGGCAGTTTTTCTATTAAGCAGCAGCCCCATCCTATAGTCCATTGCCTCTAATTCTCAGCAAATAATTAGTTAATGTCTCTATTGACTCTTCTTTGTTTGATACAATACTTACATTACAGTGACTGATAACTCTTTTGAGACTCTTTGGCTCAGAGAAATAGAATGACACTTTTAAATTCTGAATGGGAAGTCCCAGTTGCCAAGTAATGTTGTCTTTGCTGAGGACCTGGTATAGCAGTTTTCTCACAAGTATTACTGTAATAATTTATATAATTATACAATACAACGAGACATCATACCATTAAGCAGCATCTTCTTTTTGTTTTGGTTTTTTTTTTTTTTTTTTTTCCCTTAAGGGGGTTTTGCTGCTGTTTTCATAGACGTGCATAGCTTCATTAATAGTAGGTTTTAAATCTTGATACTGTAGTCAAAACACTTGATAAAATATTCCAAGAAAAATAATCTAATAAAAACATTGAGTTTTAAAAGCTTTTACTATTTTCAGAATTGGCAAAGATACGCAAGATATTGATAAAAGAGGGATTTAAAGGAGCATAAAAGTAGATGATTTTGAGAGAAGATTATTTATCTTCCTTTATTTATTTATTTATTTGCAGAATAGGCATTAATGGACTGATCAGGTACATTGTATTTGTCTCACTTAAGAAGCTATAGGCCCTTCATATTGGAAAAAAAGGTCAAGACACTAAATCAGACTTAAAAAAAAAAAGGAAAGAGAAGAAATAGTGACACAGGGTAGAAAAACAGGCTGAAAATGTAGTCTGAAGAATATCTAGAAATATTTGCCCATCTCAAGAAGCATGTAGTTTCAGGTTGGCAATAGTTTCAAACGGGAGAATCTCTTGGCAGAGAAGCTAATTGTTACGGTGTGTTCCAGTCTGTCCTATCTGGATAGGGGTAATGCCCTGTAAATAGTGGTCTTATATTTTCTGAACAAGCAAAATGCCATCCTTACAGATGAATATTAAATTAGCATGAAAATTACTATTACATAATTCCTGTTTGAGTTTTACAGGCTGACAGACTACAGAAAACTACAGAAACAGTATTACATCAAGTTGTAGGCAGTCTTTGAAAAAGTTCATGCTATTATTACTCAATTTAAATAATAAAGCTTTGGGAAGAATAATCCCATAGGAGGCAGTCTATCTATTTCTGAAGCCTGTAAATTAAGTTTACTGATTAAGAAATACCACAAGAAATAAATAAGATATTATATTGATTTTAAACCTCAAGATGGTTTGAAGAAAATTGAAGTCAATAGACGTTATTACATTTTATTCAATGAATCTTTTTGTTCATACCAAAGATCCATCATGAATAAATCAAATTTTCAGGATTAGTCATTCTTAATAATAAATAATAAAAGCATAAATATCCAGATATAATTTCTAAATTAATTAAAAATACTTTATATTGAGAAACTTTCTATTCTTGTGTTATCCCCCCAAAAAAGAGAAAGTAAATGAGCCTTTAAAAGAAGTTGCAATAAGGAAACAATTAAGAAGTAAACGATCTTTAATTTAACACTGCAGCATATAGTTACAACCAAGACCAAGAATCAAACTCAATCAATGCATACACATAGATAATGTTCAATCACATTGAACTGTGCATAACCAGTACTTTTCAACATATTGTATTACCTCCGTGAAGCAGAATCTGAAAAATTCATACTGAAAAATATACATATATATATATGTACATAGACAAAGAGAGAAGCAGAGAAGCAAGGCATGTCTGTGTATGTGTATGTTTGTATGTATGGTGTATAGGTTTTATTGACATGTTAAACTGGGAAATTATATTGATCTTAAAAACTGAAGTCTTTCCCTTAAACTTCCCTTGTTTATTTACAAAAAAATTCTAAAGCTCAGGCACAACTATTTGCACCTTGAAAAGCAAAGAAAATTATGACTTTCCACTAACACACATAAAGTTTTAAAGAAAAAAAAGTGTCTCAAAAAATTTTCTAATACTCATGCTTCCAATATTTTTACAGCACGTTTTTAGTTTAATCTTTTGAGTGTTTTTGTTTTTTTGGTTTTTTTTTTAACATAGGTAAATAAAATAGGGTCATAGTATGGGTCAGATCATGTAGGTCACATTATTATGAAACTAATGCAAAGTGACATTGTGCCACCTGAAATATTCAAGGAACAAAGACCCTTGTCTCTGAGCCTCAGTGTCATTTTTAACTATGATTTAGCCTTTTTTTTTTTTTTTTTTATTTTCCTAGAAGTTAGAACAGGAAAGATCTAAAAAGCTCCTGAAATAACAATTGAAACACTAAAAAAATCTGTATTTAGTGGTCAAGAAAGGTGATCTAAGGTCAATAAGGTGCTCATTGAAGTTTTTAGGTGGGCCAATCACAAGTTCAATAAAATTATAGGAATAAGAAGGATTTGATGATCCAGTCTCATTATATCACATTAGTTTCATCTATTTTTCTCTCTCAGGTACTTTTAGAATACAGTAGTTCATTATGAGATAGTCTGAGAATCTTGGTGTTTCTGATTGTGCAGAGGGACTTGATTCTAAATTCCAGCATAATGCATAAAGAAGTATCATATTTAGTGAAGGCAACTCTTCCTAAGTGTTAACTTTGTTCAGCAAGTAACTCACTGTCTGCTACGACCTGCTATAAGGGAAGGATTTCCTTTCTCAAAGACCTTGCTCAGAGCAAAGTGAGATATAGAAAAAAATAGTCCTAGAGGACTAGGTACATACAGTATCTCCAAATTCTGCCCTAAAATACTCTGCTAACTAACAGAAATCTATTCCTAGAGTAAAATGCTGCTTCCTAGAGCTTGAATTTCAGAGACAGCATGTACATGCTTCATTACTATTTACATGGCCAAAAAGAGCATGTAATAGTGTAATAAGATAAGTTTTTATCATCCTTTATTTTAGCTAATCAAAACATGGCACCCATTTGCTGTGCAACACCATGACAGTCAAGAAGGGAAGTTCTGAAACAGAGCTGGATAATGTGTGTTGGCACCCTCATTAAGAATGATGTGAATTCAGTAAAGCAAGCAAATTGAAAGCATGAGTTAACATCAGGCCTCTTGAGATTCAGGAGGACCTTCTTCACTTGATTAGGTAAGCACTCCAAATGAGGATGCAGAGTAAGATGCAGAGTAAGAAGATGCAAAAGCTGTCCTAGTGAAATATTTGCCATCTGCAATTAGGAGTTTTCAGTTCTGTGTCAAGTGCAACAGGGTTTCATGGCAGTATGGGACAGAAAATTTATAAATAGAGTGTATGTAAAGGTGTTCTAATTGCCTGTGCAAAACCAAAACAGGACCGCAAAGCTTACATCATTTTATTTCAGTGGGAGTTTTTATATGTACTCAGTTGGAAGCCAAGTGGGTTTTTTTGTTTTGCTTTGTTTTTAACTTTGTTCACTAGAGAAAGCAATATTGGGAGACAACATTGAGCAGATTACACAAAACATGCCATATTTATGGTTTATACAGTCTTGTTTCTCCAATTAAATATATTTTTTCTCCTCAGAAAGATAGGATTCAAGCTAAGTTTACAAGCACTGTTGTTTAATATACAGATCATTTTTATAATGTGTATATAAATTTGTTTCTGCACACACTTGGCAACTTACAGTTTATTCCCACTGCTGTCTGCATTTGTCACTGCATTGATAGTGAGTTTATTTTATAATGATTACTTCTATAATTTTATCTCTCTACAGACTAGTCTAAACATATCTAATACCCTTTAAACAAACAGCACATTAATTTGACATCTTACTGACAGTTCTGCTGGGAGGTTGAGTAGGTGTAAAAAGTTGCTTTACTATGTTTCAAGGAAATAGGTGAAATGTCCATATTTCCAGAACTGTGTAATGAAAAACATTGATCGTTTCATATAATATCATGCTAAGTTTTGGTGCTGCAACAGAGGTTTCCTACTGTTCTTGTTTCTCTCTTCCCTTCCACCCACTCCCCTTGTCATTTATGGAATGTTCTTTCTCTTCTTTTTTTTACCATTTTTTTTTTTTTTTTTAATTTCAATTTTTCTCCTCCCTACAATTCTTGATTTTTAACCCTTTAGCCTCCTTTCTGTTAGCAGTTGTCTAATTCAGTTGCCTAATTCAGTTGCCCAATTCAGTTGCGCAATTCAGTTGCCCAAAAAAGGGATAAAGCAGACACAGGTCCCTGTCCATAGGTACAACCTGCAGAGAGGCTGGCCATTTATTACCAGCAGGCAGACAAGCCTACATACATAGCATATAAGCACAGACAGCCATACAGATCAGCACAGGCATTCAGCACTCACATAGACAAAGACAGAACCTACAGCCTTGTCCTTTCCCTCTGTTTGGTCAGGATGAATGTTCATTAGTGGAAAGTATATAGTCACATATACAGTGCATACAATACAGATTCCTCCAGCATCTGGGCTCAAACACTGAGTCTGACTGGCAGCTGATCCTGGATTCTAGCTGCAGACATCTGGATATACCAGCCTTCAAGGCTGAGTCCCACAGCCCCTCTCCAGCTGATGGTTTTCACACCCTCTCACACAACAACGCAGGCATCTGTGTGTGTGCACACCCCCCCACACACATGCACTACAGATCTCTCTAGTAGCTGCCCTCAAACAGCCCACCCAGCAACTGGATCATCTCATCTCTCCATTATCTCATCCACAGACACACACACACATGCAAATGAGTATCTCTGACAGCTGATCCAGACTTATGCTCTGACCAGTAGCCAACCCCCAGACTCTAAGGTAGTTGGCTTGGACAACCTGTTTCCTCCAGAAACAAACTCAGAGACCCTCTGCTCTCTCCAGTTTGTCTCCCAAACTTATAGGTACTTCAGTATTTTGCTCCAAAGCTGCTTTTCCTACTGGCCAGCTATTCCACTAGAGATATTCCAGACAGATATACTTTAGTGATCACACGTCAGCAAAGGTTTATGCTCTATGGCATCTACAGTTGCTGTTTTCATTGACACATGTGCCTTCTGACCCATGCTCCGGTAACTGGCAGTCAAAACTCTATATAAACCTACTCACATGAAATAGATGTCTTTGCCTTCTGAAAGAGTTAGAAATGGATTTTAATGAGGAGATAGGAGAGACTGTGGTGATGACGTACAAATAATGGCCATGAGTAAGGTTTAGCAACCTGTTTGTAAATGGTCAACACTTTATGCCTTTTCCCCTCTATGTCCGTGTACTTGCTCCAACACAAACCTCTTTGATCTGTATATTTCTCTGTCTGGCTCCTTCACGAAGTATCCAGTAACAAGTCTTGCACACTCTCCCAGTGTTTTTTGAGATATCTTATAATGAGTCTTGCACATTCCCACAATCTACTTAGGCCGCTACATAATAAATTCTGTTCCATTCCCAAATCCTTTATACTTCATTCTGTAATACATGCCTATTTTCTTCAGTTTAAAAAGACAAAAATGTCTGCTAAGAGGGCAGGAGCTTTTCTGGGGTAGAAAGGTGGAAAGATCCTCCCTCCAAGTTATTATTTCAAAATTAAGATGTTTCAGGAACAAAATGTAGTAATGGGAAATAACAGTTCTTTACTAATATATATACACATATATAACCAAAACCAGAACAGAACAAACAGCAACAGCGTAACAAAAACTTTCGGATGCAATCAAATGGTACCTGAGCCCTTTCGGTGCCCTTTCGGTGCAGTTATAGTTGCAGACAGCAGGGGGTGCCGTGGCACTTCAGGAAGCCGCGGCTGCAGAGCCTCATGGCCACCAGGGGTGCTGTCGGGCTCCAGCGAGACAAAGGCATCGCCGAAGGAGCCGTACCCGTTCCAGAGCTCCAACGGGAATGGCGGCCACAGGGGCGAGACGGGCCCTTTCCCCTGGGTACTGCAAAGACCCTCTCACCATCTTTTGTCCGAAAGCACTGGGGGGTTGGGGGTTAGAAACTCCTCTGAAGATGCCACCAACCCCTCAATGAGTCCAGAGTGAATCCAGGCAGTGGTGGTAGCCTTCATAGGAGAATTTTGTGTGCTCCCCGTTCAGTGAATAGCTTACTAGTTTCCTCCACTAATGATCTTTGCCAATCTTCAGTCGTGGTACTAGACTTCAATAGATAGCTTCACAATTTCGTTTTTTCTCTTTTTCCATCTGAAGTCATCTCAACACTCCTATTTCCATATGAATTACTTTCTTTTGCTTTCCACCTCTTAATTTTATACTTTTACTGTCCACCTATGCCACCTTTTCCCCCATTTTATAATTTAATGAGTACACGGAAATGAAATACCATAGCTACCTTAGAATTAAATTAGAAATTTTATTTTAGTGAAATGGGAGAATCCATGGTAAGGATTGGCACACAAGCAGTGTTTACTACCTGTTCTGTCTGCATAGCATATTAGTTGCTTCATATATCTACCATACCATTTGAACTACAAAAGCTCATTTCTGTCCAGTAATCTGAGCTCCTACTCATATCCCTTGTCAGACACATGAATCTTCTATAAGTTCTGCTGGTCGTCTGGCATTACTTAACATGTATATTGCCCATTTGCTACTACATCTGCCTTTCTTGTCTGCTCGCCATAGAAGACAGGAGGATAACACAAGAGGCAGCATAAAGAATGCTCTCACAGAACCAGGTAACATCAGAGAAAGATGAAGCCTCTGAAATTGAGAAAATGTCATGGAAACAAATGGAAAAGATGATCTGTCCAAAAATGTGCACACAAAAAAATCACTCATATTGGCATTTCTTCCAATGAAATATTCAAATGTAGTAGAATACTGTCTTACTGCATTCTCTTTACTATATATGTTCATTCCATAATTAAAATATGTAAATAATATTCTCTTAATAATTTAGCATATGTTTTGGCAGCCAGGTTTCCCTCTTGTTCTCATCCACATGCAGCCTACGCTCACACAAAACACATACAGGTCAGATTCCATCAGAGGAATGATAATCTTACAAATTGCATTTTGTTAGAAAAGCTGTTGAAAAAACAATCAAGGAAAGGCCCAGTCTTCTCTAAGTGTTGTATCTTGAGTACCAATAGTGGCTAAGCTACGGAAAAAAGGGCTTTTTTCACCTGAAATACTTACCACCAATGAATGTCCAGGCAGAATCAGTGATATCTTCATGTTCTAGGAAAAAAAAAAAAAAAAAAAAAGAAAATAATTAGTTGCACTGATTTACTTCAACTAAGGATTAACAAACATACGTCATTTTCTGACAATTTTAATCAGTCAGCTACTCCAACTTATCTTAACTCTTAAGTAAAAAAAAAAAAAAAAAAATCACAAAGGACCTTCAAAAAACTTCTATACCTTCTTATTCCTACTAGGAATTAGTTGTTATATAGATGTCGAAAATTGGTTTTGTCTTCAGCCATGTCTTATAGATGTCAAGGATATTTCAGTCCTTTTTGTTGAAGTGAGATTTAAAAAAAACCTTCTAATTTAAGCTTATGTATGGCATCTGGGAAATAAATTCATTCTTGAACTTTGCATGTGATTCTATTTTTCTTCTAGGAGAAATTTTGAATATTTGTGTCTGTCTTTCACCAGTACCTCGAGTGACTAATTACCCTTTCTATTTTTTGGTGTTTGTTTGTTTTGGTGTTTTGCTTTGTTTTGTTTTGTGATTATATCAGTTGTCATTGGCCAACCTCAGACCGTACTTTTCCATGTGTTAAGGAGGCTGAACTACCTGAGAGTACTGAAATGGCTAATTCAAACTTTCCAGAATGTTTAATTCAAAATGAACAAAAAAAGACTAAACCCTGAGTTTTAGCTAGTTTCTACTAAGGCTCCTTTTATAGTTAAAGGGCAGAAAGAGACATTTCTAGGCAATGATTCATTTCATCTTATAGGAAAAGGATAAGACATGGTCAAAGCCCCTTTCCCAGAAAATATCAGTCGTTAATGTGCAACATAATCAGAATAACCCAGTTTGAAATTTGTCGGACTGATCATATTGATTCATCATACTGATTCACTGAAATCATGGAATAAAACATATTTTAATATCTATGGCTTACTCAAAAGTCAGTTCTGTAATTCATTTTAAGTGTGCTGCTTCACCAGTACTAACTGAAACAAGATCTTCTACAGTGAGTTACGAACTATGGTGTTTGGGTTCTTTTTTTCTGAAATGAGAGGAAATACTTATTTTTCTCACTTTAAAATGAAGTTAAAAGATATTATAAACCAACATGACAGGCGCTGATTAACTATTCTCCTGTAAATCATGAACATATAGCTGATACACCATTTTGCTAACAGCTTTTCCATACTGCCGTTGATAAGAAGTGAAAAGAAGGTACAAATCTCTTCTGAAATAAAAAGGTTTTTATATCTGCTCATTGCTGATATATCTATTGGTGGCAGTAATAATAATTTGATAAAATTTATCTACTTAGAAAGGCACAATGCATAAATTAAATCAGTGTAGGTTCTTTGACTTAATGAGAAAAAAACCCCATTTATATAACTTTCATGCAAAAAAATACATAAAGTACTATTAAATAAGAGGGAAAGATATAGCAGGGTGAAAGAATTATAGAAATTTCAATTTTCATTAGAATAAAAGTGTGTGAACTTAGAAAATGCAAATTTAAAATTGCATTTTAATTTTTTAAGCTCATTAAACATGATTATGCATAATTAAAGAAAGTCAAATGCAGAAAAGTCAACTTTTAAAAGTTGAAGAATAGCATAGATCATGGCATGAACATTTATAGAAATTAAGATTGGACTGCAAAGTTTGGAACAAAGATTTTAAATAAGAATTCTGAGATAAGGGATGGTGGGAAATTGAAAAGGAAATTGAGTTCCCTTCTATTTTTCAAAAGTAATGTTTTCTTAAATCTGTGCAATGTCCCTTGAAATAGAACATACATGTTTATTTCCATCCTTCAAAATAATACTGGCAGGACTTCAGGCACATGGGGTTTTTTTTCCCCCTAAAAGCAATCTTTCTCAGTATAAATATGTTCCTGTATTTTTTCCTCTTTTTTACCCTTGTTTGTATATTCCCATATGTACTGTTTGCAAGAATTTAAACTCAGGCTTAGAAGAAATGACAGTTTGTTATGATCCATGTGAACATACAGCTCAATATGACATTCAGAATGCCCCAAGGGGGGAAAAATCAAAACGAAACAAATTAATATTCAAAATACGAATAACGTCAGAAACAGAATGTCACTTAGATTTGATTGTATCATCCTAAAAAAAAAATGAAATAAAATTTTGGGTTAGATTTTCTGATGGATATCTTTCTGTAGATATACTTGTAATTTAACTAGTAGGACATGTAGTATCTCTTCTAAGGATCTAGCCACACCTACTGGAGAAGCCTAATTGAAGATAGTTCATTGACTCATGCAATCCAACACTTGTAAAATTTTGTATCTTGCTTATGTCTTTCAGAGTCTATGTATGTAAATATATATATATGTATTTGACTACATTTTGTATTACATCTCCATCATGGATATTATTATTGATCTTTAAAGTCACTTCCAACCCAAAGCCTTTTATGATATGCTTCTATGATATACAATTATATGTCATGCGTATTAAAAACCACTTACTTTTACCTTAATGTGCTTTTTAAAGTTAAACTATTAATTTTCTTATTACCTACAAAAGCTATGGCTGAAAGAGGTCTAAAAACCTCTCAAAGTATTTTCTGTGTTTCAAAATTGAAATTAATTTAATTGCATTCTTATTCTAACCTTCATGAGTTTCTTTGAAAAGCCAAGCTATTATAACCACAGAAGTCTTGAATCAGTTAATCCTGGTTCTAGGAAAAAACTGAAGCCAAAAATTTCCCCTTTCAAGTTTTCAGGCCAGCTCTGTTCTTTAAAATGAAATCTTCCATGAACAAGCTCTGTCATCTGTCACACCATAAGCACATCTTTGACATTCAAAGCTTACTTAAAAGGACTCTCTTTCAAACATCTCCCACCCGTACGCCACACTTCTTTAGTTGCAGGCATTTCAAAAAAACACTTGAAAAGATGGAGAAGGAAGTGAAGCGAAGTTGCAACATATGAAGTGCAAGTATTGCACGCATGCATAACCATCTGTAGGCTTTGCTTTGAAGTCCCTTTTTGGCAAAACTGAAGCTTCTTATCCTTATTTCCTCAAATACTCGGGAGAAAAACCACTTCTTTCAAGCCATTCCTGGCAGCAAAAACATTTCATCCAAAACAACCACATAGCAAGTGATTTAACATGTGCCAGGAAGAATTTGAAAAGAGGAAAGAATGGTTTTAACAGATATTTTGTAGTGCTGGAGCACTTGTGAAATTATTAATTCACTCTTTTTTTTCAAATATGTATTTTATCCTGGTAATTTCTCTTTATCATGAAGGTAGATACACTTTTTCAGTACAGTATCCCCGATGCAGTTTTGGCAGCACAAGTACAGCAGCAACAACATGAATTAAATTACCTTTTTAAAGGTATAACTGCTCTTTGAAAATTCCTTTTTCCCCTAGAAAGATTTTGGGGGTTTTACCTGTTTTGTTTTCTTTTGTTTCATTTTGTTTTCAAGAGAATTAACAGAGTAGCAATATTAATAGATGAGGAAAAATATGATACATTAAATGAAACTGATTTCATAATTGGCAGATAAAAAATGAAATCAACTACCATCTGCAAATACATAGATGAAACTTGCATTACAGCTTGTTTCCTTCACTGAAGGAATGCTGTTTGCTTTTTTCCCCTACTGGGTTTCCCTAAGTCAGTGTTGTTCTAGGAAAAATCAAGCATGTCTGTGTTCTGGGTGACTGCCAGTGAGACTGACCCAAACCTGTTCAGATCAGTGAACATCTTTCGTAGGGTTCAGCTGTCAGCTCGGAAAGAGAAATATACTTGGAGCAGAATTGTCTTCTCTATTTATGGAGCAATTTGCTGAAAGCTAGTTAAACCCCAATAATTTATATCAGGTTTATACTGATGCCTTTAGAACTCTTCTTTTATATAGCATACACCTTATGTTATTCTCACTTTTCCAAATAGGTGAATTTATATGAAGAGAATATACATTAGAAGCCTTCAGTAAGAAACTGTGATGCACTGCGTATAAAAGTGATTTTATTTTAAATTTACATAAGGTTTAATAACCAGAAACTCAGGAAGAAGGGAAAAAAGATGAACTTCTGTAGGAGAACGAGATAGCTATGAGACATGGAAAAAATTTTCAAAAGTGGACTTACG
>JAWWEW010000001.1:71640500-71665014 GCA_035583185.1 Anabacerthia variegaticeps | reverse complement strand
GCCCCCTGTTCCATCCAATCACGTCCCAGTTCCAGAACCTTCCCTGGGAGCCCTATAAAAGCCGAGCCCCGGGTGAACACACACCCTTTGTGCCTCCACCCCCAACCTGTGCGGAGTGGGGTGCTGTGCGGGAGGGCATTCGGTGGGCGGCTTGTCAAACTTTGGTAGGCCTGTCATTCCAATTTTCCTTTCTCTTGATTTTTTTCTGATTATTTCGTTTTTTCCTATTATTCAAAAGTAACAGCTCACATCTCAAGTTCAAGCAGTACTTCATAGATAGAAGTGTATATCTTCCACTAACGGTTTCACAGCAGTGAAAATTATGATCTTTACCCTATAACAAAAAAAGTACATAAGAACTGTATTAAATTGATATATATTCTGAAGAAACCCTTGTTTTGTAAGAAAATGAGACACTCCCTAACTTTTTGGTGCTTTAGGCCATAGTTTATTAGTTCAGTACAAGTATTTTTACTCTGAACCTCCAGAATTGTAAATGATTGGTCTCTGATCTTCAGTGAATCACACCATTACACCTCACATAAACTATTAGGAAACAGAACATTTTAAATTTTGCTCATGTATTTGCTCCTTTCCTCCCCTTTACCCCTCCTACCCCCCCAATCAGTTTTATTCACAACAAAGAATGAGCTTTAAGGTCTGTCTTGATGTAAATCAACCAATATTGAAACACAGCTGTTTGGAATGAACACAGTAGGGGAACAATTTTTTTTATGAACAAGTTTTTTCTTACCTAAAACTGAAGCCTATATAAGAATTAGACAAATAAAACAGATGTAGGAGAAATGGGATACACCAAGGTGAGAAGTACAAAAAGCCTGAAGTAAGTGGAATGAAGGTATGTTTGAATTATATATATATTGATATGTGGTGGTTCACACTGTAACTCTCCCTCTGAAGAGCTGAGAAAAGAAACAACAACAAAAAAATTGGTTTGCTTTGGATAACTTTGTGGCCTCAATAAGAGAAAATGGTGCAATGTGGTGTAGTCTAGACACTGTAAAGAGAATTTAAGCTGAGTTCACAGCCTTGTCAATACTTGTCAGAAGCCTAAACTGTGGAAGGTAGTTACAAATTATATTACCTTTTGGGAGCTTGCTTTGTCATTTCAGGCCTCTGAAGCAGGTTTTGGACTGAAATGCTGACTTGCGTTTCTTGTGCCGTAGTAGATATTTGCATTTATAAAGAATACAAGAGAAAAATTTTCTTGGCATTATGAACAGGATGGAAAACCAGAAAACAGAAAAACCAAGGAATAACAAAAGAATGAATCAGTTATTTAAAAAAAAAAAAAAAAAGAGAGAGGAGCAAAATTTCCTAGGGAGGTAAGAGTACGGAGGGTGCATTTACTTACATACAAGTCCTGTAAAATGCTCTGAAACTTCACTCCAAGCTGGAATTTCTTTTGTGCCAAGGTGATGTCTACACTAGCATAGTGAGGACAAATAGGAGTGAATCTTTAGAGTGGAACAGCTGGTGCTGAGGCACTGATGTCCACATCATATGTATTTCACTGACTTTTTTTTTTTTTGTTTTCTTCAAACTGGTTCAGCTCTGGTGTCATGAACTATATGTATATATGACACTTTGGTATAGCCAGGAATCACGTTTTTCAGCTTCATCTGAAAGCAATTCAATTCAAGAACTTGGGTACAATTCCATGATGCAAACTAAAGCACAGTAGCTGGGATAACTGGGGCTTCATTTAAAATCCCACTCCTGATCTGTGAGGACTCTGCTGACATGTGGAAATGAAATATCCAGGGTGCTCTGTCTACTCCCTCATATAGTCTTCATGATGTCTGATCTGGGCTTTTCCATTCTGTGAAAATATTCCTCAAAAGGCCATCACAAATCTTCTTTTATATTTCCACTTGAAAAAAAGTCTGGATGCAACGCAAATAATATGAGCCGGCAGTATTGCAGTGTTTCTGCCCTGCTGTTCTGACACATCCTTAGAAAAAATATGAAAAATGTTTTCCAATGGGTAGTGGAAAGTTTTGATATTAATATTTGACAGTTTGGGGGGTAAATAAAAGGACAACACCAAAATTTTGTCTCTAAAATCAGTCAATTTTTTTAAGGCAGTATAGCTGAAGAATGTGAAGGAGAAATTTGTAAAAAGGCAGAAAGCAAATTAGCTCAGAATTTTCTAGATTCTCTTCACTTTCTTGCTTTATTTTTCACCTCCAAGAAATTAGGTGGACACAACCCCAGGCTTTACAAAAAGCTTTGTTTACTTAGAACAAAGTATGACATTAACATTATATATAATATCTGATTCATATGTAACACTCTTCTAAAGAACTTTGAATACCATCTCAGCATCCCCTTATTTATTCAGGTGCTGCACCAAGAACTAGAGGCATTTCCACAATCAGTGGCATGATTTGACTCTTGATAAAAGCTGTATAGATAAAGATAAGTGTCTGAACTTATCAACATTGCAAGATTGTTCTCCTACCTTGTCTTTTCTCTTGAAAGAGCAATTTTATAATTTTTTTCCCTCTGAACTATTATAAAAATGCCTGGTGTCACCAATATTTTGTTTTCTCCTTACTAGAATCGTCTGTCATGGTAAATTAGTTTTAAGCAGAGTCAGGGTGTCAGGAGTTTGTGGTCTCCCTATCACAAGAAGGTGTAAAAACCTTGCAAAGGAGTGACTGTGATGACTTGGCAAGCGACTTTGCCAGCATAAGTATGAAGTCAGAATTTGGATTATTCCAGCCAAAAAATTTTTGTTAGTGACCGAACAAAGAAGGGCCTGGAGTAGCTGTAAACTGTGGGTTTATTACCTGATACTTTCTTAGTTCTTGTAGGGCAACAAACAAATTTGAGATAGATACTGTTACATGAGTGTTCCAGATTGGCAGTGACAAAGATATATTTTGTCAAATGAGTCTGTTGGAGAGCCATTACTAATAAAAATATAAATGAAATACAACATTAAAACACCCAATCTTTAATAAATAGGCTTGTTAGGAAATGCAAAAACTTCAGAAAAAAATAGAGACAAAGAACATAAGAATATTTTTCAATTGGTACAGTTTATTAATCATGTCACAGCAATACTCATCATTATACAGAAATTTCAGTTCCAGCCTTAGAGTACTATACAGAGATAAGTAGACAGTACACATATTTAAGAATAAATAACTAAAAAGCAATGAGAATGCAAAGGGAAATGTGCTATATTAAATTACCTTTTTTTTTTTTTTTTTTGATGTAGTGTATTAAAAGAAAACATGATCCTCCAAAGGATGTACAAGTTGCTTTTATTCTGCTGTGGTTTTTTGGAGAAAAGTTTTAGAGAGAGAAAAAGAAATACTACCTTTTAATGGGGGGAAATTCTGTAGAAAGCTCTATAATGTCATTGTCATCTAACCACATAGATAAGCATATTGTAAATCAATCTACATTTTGCTAAATATATGATGCAAAATACAAAAAAAGTTGGCATTTTCTTTGTATATTTACAAATCATTTAGTTTTCTGTTCTTGCAGACTTCCTTCCTTCATTACTTGGAGGCAAAATCAATCTCAACTGACTTTAGCTTAAAATAGCTTCTATTATAATTTAAATTTTATAGATGTATTTCTATATAATTGTCTTCTAGTCTTCTTTCCTGCTGTGTGGGGTTTTTTTGGTGGATTTGTTTGTTTGTTTGTTTGTTTTTAATGAGGGTGCTAATACAATAATAATACAATTTTAGTGTTTTTTCATGCAGGAGCCAAAGCATATATTCAGTCTGTGTAGGCATACTCAGGTTACTTGCCATTCATTCAGAGGACTACCGAACATGAATGTATAATACTGTCAATTTACAACAGATTAACAAAGACTTGCATACATTCAGGAATTTCAAGAGACTTTTGAAAAGTTATAAAACTATAGCTGAAATGCACAAAATTACATTTGCACTTGAAAAACCTTCAAAAAAAAAAAAAAATAAAAAGATGAATCCATAATGTGTACTTTGATGACCCTGAGAATAAGCATTCAAATTTGATACTAATAAAATTAGATATAGAAGAATAATGCAAGATTTTATTTTCTTGATATAATATATATATATGTAATTTCCTGGCTATCTTGCCATTATCTCTATTCCTCTTTTTTATTTTGTTGACTTATTTCATCACTCATCACCCTTAAACTGTTTCTTTTTACAAGTTCTGTTCACAAGCAACACTTTGTCTGTTCTTCTAAATACTTCTGAAATGTTTTTCTGACTTTTTTTTAAAATACATTATTTTGCTTTAATTTAAAATTAAGTTTAATATGTATAGTGTAAACCACATATAATTATTGGTGTAATGGTGTAATTGCAAGGCTTTTTTTCCCTTTCTTTTGGAGAATTAAGAAAAAAAAATTAGTTGGGACAGTTGAGACTGGGAGACTAAAACAGAGAAAAAGCTTCTCTGATAATTTTCAACATACTTAACTGCTAGGGAAAGTGAGAAAGGCATGTAGCAGACTTTGGGTTTCAGAAGAACAGACTTTGGCTTGTTCAGAGTAGGCAGACAGGCAGGTTGTCATGTGAGGCTGCCCAGAAGGATAACAGAACTTAAGAAAACTGGTCTTTTGTCAGGCACAGGCTATCCAAGGAGCAGAGCTGTCCATCCATTTGCAGAACAAAATAAACAGGCTTAGCTGGAGGCCAGTGTGCTGAGCAGGAATCTCTTGACTGAGCCTAAATATAGAAAGGAAGTGTGAGGCTTCCTTCATAGAATGTTATAGCATTGCCTGGGCACGCAAGCATGGATTTGGGAAAGCCAATACTCAGCTGGAAAATGGTCACTTACATGAAGTTATTTAAATCTATTTGACAACATTATACATGATTTCCTGTCTTCCAGAAGAGTTGTACTACAGTCACTTTAATTCATGGATCTCAGAGTGATGAATAAGGTATTTTAATACTTCAATTCTGATTAAATGTTCCAGTAACAGATTAGGATTATAGGTTTGCTATTTAGTGGCCTGGCAATGACAGATCCATGCTCATAATAATCAGTTTTAACTGTAATCTTTCAAAATAGCATATGATTTATGTAATAAAATATGTTTTTTCCAATGTAAGAAATGATTTGTGTCTATTTCCTTTTCTGTTCCTTTCCACAGAAAATAGAAATCTAATATTCATGAGGATTCAGCACATTACTAGTGCTAACAGCATTACTTCAGTTATGATCCTCTTTTCACAAGTGATTGGATCTCAGTCACTAACAGAATTATTTGCTCTCTAGAAATCCAGTACAAAATTTGTATCATTTGTATAGGACTAGAATCACTCCTTTCCCCACCATTGCTGATAGAACATAATGCAGTCTTATATCTTCTTCTTCATTATTCTGCCGTTTTCTCTATGAGACTCCTAGGTGCAAAAAATATGTCCAATAGCAGCTGCTAGATTAATTTTGTTTTTAATTTTGAATTGGAATGTTTTACTGACATAAGCAGGCTGAAAAGGCTTCAGGAAGAGTTATATAGGCTAAGAATTACCAGGGAACTCCTGCCATGTGTCTTTTGACCATATATGCTCTATTAGTTCTAGCCTCATCTCAAGCCCATTTCACCTGATTTTGAATGAATTGAATCTACAAATTTGCAGGTCAGTATTCATCCAGAGAACATTCATTTGCACAGAAGCGAATAAAATACTATTCTAATAGCTGGGGAAGTGTGTTCGTGCTCCTTTCTGACATTTTTATTTAATTTAACTATTTTATTATCAGCTCTGTCAAATGCCCCTTGAGTTATCATAGCAACATGTCAGCTGACATAATTAAATATCTTGTAACTGACTGTAGACTTTCCACCATGAAAATGCAAACCTTTAATATAATGTTAAAGAAAAAAAAAAAACACACAAAACCCCCCCAAAAAATACTACACACACACACACACACATGCACGCACGCACACACACAATAGTATAGCAACTACCTGAGAATAATTCTGGGACAAGTCACAAAGTTATGAATGTCAAATGGCTTCATGACTGTTTCACATATGTTCTCTATAATGATATACTCATTAATTCCCCTGATTTTGCTGTCACTCTAAAATTACTTTCACATCTGTTTTTGACAAATGGAACTGTGCTTTTGCATTAGGCAGATGAAACTAGAGTCAGATTCAAGAAAAAAAGTTAAGCATAAAATAAGCTTCTCATATAGCTGATAGATTCTGTATTTACTAACTGGATAGAACTGGCAGAAGACTGTGTAGCAGGTAAATGTAAAATCATACTTAACTAGATTAAGCCACCTCACAAAGTTTGTTTTTGATGAGTTAATCCTTCTCAAATACATGGCTAAGGAGAGAAACTTACCTAAACTCATAGAGCTAATTTTTCTGTTTAATTTATTAAAATGTTTTGGATGAAGTGAGAAAACCCTGCAGTTCCAAGAGTCAGTTTTTAAAAACACTGTAATTACTTCAATTATTTCAACTAGGCATGAAGCTCCCTCTGTTATTTGCTTATTTTCCTTTGGAAACTTGATTTGTCAAATTGATCTCGAAGTGAACTATGCACTAACTACAGTGGTTAGATAGGAAAAGAAAAAAAAAAAATTAACGAAGTATAATTTGATAGGAAAGTTGTGTGGGTTGTTGACCTTAAAGCTGTTTCTCAAGAGCAGCCCATCACAGACATGGTCTTATAAGAAGCAACTTTAAACAGGTTACATTAGTCTAGCTGAACAGTTATCATTAATCCAATAATAATGGCACTAACCCTTAGAGACTAAGTTACCCAGAAAACAAAACCTCACTCATAACAAGATTTCAAATTGTTACTGAGGCACATACAGACTCATACACATACATATACACATATTTAATCTCTCTTGGCATCGTCACCTTCTCTTCAGCATAAGGCTCACCTTTTCACACCCCTCTGGGTTTTAGAGTCAAAGGCATCAATATTCAATAAGAAGGAGCTGAGCAGTGTGCATTTGAAAGGGTCATCGGCACACCAGCACAGCAACAGGGGAAGCTATAATTTTAACAGGGGTGTTCATTCCTCCTCATTCTAAGGTCTCATTTTCTAAAATTTTCTAAACCTTTTTCTTTCTTCACTGGTCTTCATTTCCACATAACATTCATATTTATAACTACTAAAAAAAAAAAAGATTTGGCTTGCTCCCCCAATTTTTATCCCTTTAATGACTGAGAATTGATAACTGGTGAGTTGTTCACAGATGTGGAGCCTCTGTCATCATCACAACTACACAGTTTCAAGGCTTTTGTTATCATGCAGTCAGTTCTCTACACTGAGTTTTATTCTAGGCTCACAGTTTATTCTACATGTACTCATTTGGATTTAGCATTTACTAGTTATAAAGGTCTATCAAAATTATTAGAATAGGTCTAATGTCATACTGTTGTACAGAAGTAAGCTAAACCTAAAACAAATTAAATCATATTCATCTGGATGTTTGACAACTGCTGTTACAGCTAAGTCAGATAAATGAAGTCACAGAAAGGCCAAAGCAAGTGTACATGGAGAGGTCCTGCAAACTCACTGTCCTGAGACCTTGGAGATTTTGGACAAAGCCTTTGGCTTTTTAATAGCAACAACAAACCATATATGCTCATCTACAGGCTATGCTGAGAGATATTATGTCCATTAATATCAAAAATTCATATTTCATACTTAGAACATGTAGAATAGAGTACAGTGTGACAGGTTTTATTTGCATTCTAAGAATTATTAATATGCTTTAGCCAATATATAGTTAATGTTAGTGTTCAGAAATATTATTCAGTGAATGCAAACTGCCATTCATAGCAAATGCAAAAACCTTTTGCCTGTAGAATCATACTATCAGTTCTTGATCTAGTCAAGCATTACATTTTCTATGGACAAAAACGTAAAGGAGAAATACAGAACTGCAAAATGAGAATAGAAACTGCTGTAACTACCTATAGTAGCTGTTTGATTTTTGTTTTATTCTAGGCAGGTGTGTCTTGCTGCTGAGAGGAAAATGAATTTAGGCAAGTGCTTTTTCTCCTAACTACTGTTTAGTAAGGAAACAGAATCACACAGATGGAAAAACACTTTCTATCTTTTTTTGTGACAGAAGGGACAACAGAGAATATCTTCAAGATAAGTGTAAAATGCATAAGTGGTGTTTCTAAGTATGTGCTAAATGAGCAAATTATGCTATTCTTTCATTGTTCTCCCCAAACTTTCTGTGTAGTTAACACCAAGTAACTTCTCACACTGTGTATGTGATTTGGTTGGGACCTACATGTGCAAGAAAAGCAGGTGCATGGCCCAGGGGTCTGGAACCAAGGTTCCCAAAAGTTAATCACTGCAATACTTAACATTATGTCACCTACATCCTCTTGGCTCTTTTCCCAAATTCCTCACAGTGCATGGAAACCAGAGGCAGGTAAAAGATTGTCTTTATACTTTCACTCAGAGAGAGAAATGTAATCTATCTCAGTTTTATCACCCCTGAGCTGGCCTTAATCTTGTAGGTTTCAAGACCTGCAGAACTATCTTTAATCTATATTTTTTTGTCAGTAGTTTTACTACAGTTAACAAAACTATGTTTGTACAGGCCAGTCCTGCCCCCCAAGAATCCATGAAAGAATGATAAATTTAAATTTAGATTCAGATTTCGGATAATATTTCCCCTGATATTTGTTGGCAGAAAACCCAACCAATAAGCACTCTGGTTATCTACCCTGTAATTTGACATAAGCAAAGAGATATATTAGGATATAGTATGTTAAATATATTTAAAATGTGAAAAAAAAGTCTTTTTATCCATAGAGAAGATTTTTTTCTATGTAATCTCTAAGTCCTTAGAAGAAAATATTCACTTAAATGATCTGTGAAAAGTTTTCATGAGATTTTGAGATACTTTGTTGTAAGACTGAAGATAAAGCAACAGCATACATGTAGAAGGCCTAGAGGAACCTGAAACTCAAATATATACACAAACTTACATATCCATTACATTCATATTTTCATGCATGGCCTGACCTAAAGCAAATCGAAATTTGAACTTTTCATTTGTTTCAATGAGAATCAACGTATGGTTCTTACTTAGTAGCTTAGTGTTTGGGATCAAATGCAAGAAATTATGCATTGCTTAAGTGTTTGCAGACTGAAATTCAAGGTTTTATAACAGCTACCCTGCAGTCCATAGTGTGAAAGTCTGAGATTTGTACTAATGGTGATTCAACTCAGAAATTACATTTCCTATGGAAATATGTTTTTTTCTGTGCAAATGCCTTCAGTTTAATGTGATTATCATACTATATACTTTGATATACCTTAAGAAATCTTTGCAATGTTAATAAAAAGTAAATTTCAAATAAATTATAACAATACTTTAAAGGGACTGGAAACTTGAACTTGTTCTTACAGATCATGTTAGAAGACATGCTGGGGCTTTCTCTCCATCTTATTGCACATTGCGTAAACTTGTCTTGACTAAATATGTTCTTGGGAGTAGAGAAGGAAAGTATTAGCATTATCTCTAAAAAAACACCCAGTTAATTTGAAGATTCTTGTCTTCTATCCAAATATACATTAAGATTAAAGTATCTATTCTATAAAAATAGCTTTATGTTTATGATAATTAAAATATTCCCAGACTTTCCTGTGCCATGTATTCATATAGAAAAAAAATTGTTTGTGGTGGCAAAGAGATAAGAATCATCTGGATTTGGTTTACAGTGGTGGGATAGTAAGTCATAATAACAACGAGAAAGTTTTTAATTTAGCTAAATCTAAACTGTTTATCCTTCCACTAGATGTCTTGCATTACTGCATAATCATTTCAATGTTTCAATTTTTTATAAGTTAAATACAGTAGTAAAAGACTAACAGTACTGTTATGGTGCTTTAAACTTCACATATTCTTAAAGTTAGGCCTCTAGTCAATGTTTTATCATTTTTTGGTGAGAAAAATCATGAAGTGTCATCCTATTTAATAAATAAAAGTAATGGAATACTTTTTCTTGTAACCTTAAGGTTACAAGGTGTTTATTAGTAAAAGTGAGAAGCAAAATTTCTAAGTCCCATTTCTGTGTTTTATTGTTAAAACATGCTGTCACATAAGAACAGAAAGGAAACAGAGAAACAGCAGCCAACTCCTGTTTACATGAGGAAAAAAAAAAAAAAAAGGAAAGGTACACATATAGCTAACAGTGCCAAAACAAATGGAATTTATATGATCCATTGTACTGAAAACAAGTTGCAGTTAACTATAGATGATGAAAGATTACCCTTCAGCAGGCAACAAAAAAACACAACATATGCTTTATATAGTATAGAAATAGATGTGAGTTGTCTCTAGAGAATTTCTAAGGGAAACTGCAATGATTCAGTGGGTTTTTGCATCCAAAGACAAGAGTTACTGAGTAGGAAAAATCAAGCATATATAATCTTGAACTTCTTATTTTAATATGAACTCTTTAGATAGACATCTACTTCCTTCAGGTCTTAACTATTCAAAAGAATATTTGACTGTAGTGAATTTTTAAAAGAAATGTAAAGAAAGAAGTACATCCACTGTGAATTATTATTTGTAAGAGTCTGACAGGGACACAGATGAGTTGATCTACTGCAGAAGACTGTTAGCTAGCCTTGTTAGCCTTGTTCATTCCTTGTTAGTTTAACAGCACTATATAATCAGAGAACCTTAGAATGGTTTGGGGTGGAAAGAATTTTAAAGATCATCTAATTCGAATCCCCCTGCCACGGGCAGGGATACCGTTCACTAGACAGGTATAGTATTGTCCCCTTCAGGAAACAAAGATCACTATTTATGTGAATGTGACAGTTCCTTTTCCTATAATAGTTAATATTGTCCTTTCCACAATATGCCACCAAATTAAATTCAGTATTTTTTCACCAAACCAATTTATTTCTCAAAATATGATGTCTCCTCATGAAATAAAGTAAATATTATAGTATGGGTAATAAATCTAATCTTACAGTTAGGAAATTGAAATTATTGGCCAGTGTGAAACCTTGTGTAATGCCTCGTTTGTTTAAAGAATAAGTTAAGACCTTCTGGAGTATATGTGAAATTTTATTTTATCCAGCTTTGGAACCGATCCTGTCTTGTCAAAATTAAATCACTTAAGACAAACTTCTTTGCATACAAAATGTTCTGGCTGTCCTTTATGATTTCCAGTGTTCACAGTACAGAAGACTAAAAAACAAAAAAAAAAATTATTCTTGGGAATCTAATGAATCCTATCTTTATAAATAAATCTTCCTCCCTTTCTTAGCTCCACATAATTTTCTCCAAGGGGTTTTGTGTCATTTTGTTCCAAGATTTCATTTTACAGCTTCTCTTGTTCCTCTCTGATCCAGGAAATCTCACAGTTCTTCTCCCAATCTCACAGAAATACAAATTCTCTAACAGCTCTTTTTTCCCAGAGCTTTCACTCCATTTTAGTCACAGAATGCTTAGGGTTGAAAAAGAGCTCTGGAGGTCATCTAGGCCAACCCGCCTGCTAAAACAACTTCACCTAGAGCAGGTTGCACAGGAGGGTTTTGAATATCTCCAGAGAAGGACAATCCACAGCTGTAGCAATGATCCTCTGAAGAATAGGAGAAAACTAACCATAATACTTTGAAAACAGGCTTTTACTCTGTTGTAAAATGGATTCTACCCTGTCTGTGTGTTACCCTTCTTGTTCCCAGGACCCCCTGGGAACACCCTTATTAGGATGCAAGAATGTACCTGGGCAGGTTTATGTGAAGAGCCCCCTCATTGGTCTTTTGTTAACCCCTTCCCTATTTGCTGTTAATCCTCAGTTTTGATTGGTTGTGACTCACTTCCCCTAAAACCTTTTAAATACCCTGACCATGAGAATAAATGCTCTCTCTGCTTCCTCTCCTGAGGCCATGTGTGTGTCTGTCCTGGGACAACTTGGAGACCACGTGGCAAGGAGGGAGAGGGGAAGGGGAAGTGATCCACTATGCTGTCGTAAATGGTGCCCTGTGGGAGGAATTAACTGAACTCTTCTGTGAAAAGGAGGTTATTTAACTCTACAGGAATTCAAACGCGGGATACAGCCTGGAGACCCTGTGTCCAGCGACAGCCCCGAAAACTCAGCCAGTTCTGGAGTCTCCATAGTTCAGCGTCGGTCACAGCACCGTTCATCCCTTCGTGGAGCAGCTGTGGAGACACACATCAGCCCATCTTGCAGGCAGAGGTGGGTAGCAGTTTCAGGATAATCCCCAAAACCCATAAATAATTTACTTTATTTTAAACTGGGAACTTTCCAAGAGATAAAAGGCAAATTACTGCAATTTAAAAAGCCTACTACTTAAAAATGATAAATCACCTGATAAACCTGCTCTGAAATGCCTTTCCAAGTTTATGACTAAAAATGATTTCAAAATGCCTTTTTGCCTTACTGCGGAAGAATGGGATATTCTTGGGAAACAGATCTGGATGGCTGCACAATCGAATAACAAAGCAGCTACACACACAACATTAGCTTGGACACACATTCTTTGTATATTGGAAACTCAAGAACAGAATGACAATTTAGGAGTTTTTGCAAACTCCACAGCAAAGAAATATGTGTCTCCCTTGAATGCCGCTAAAAACTCTAACCAAACCCAGCCTGCTATTGGTTCCACGTGCTCAGAAGTGGCAGCACCTCCCCCCACCCCACCACAGTATCCCAACTACCCGACCGGGACCCTCTTCGAGCCAGGGAGCCCCGTTCCCTGTGAGCCAACCGTGCCACCGTTTCACTGCACGCTGTCTCATCCATTCCCACCAGGGCCGACCCTGCCAGCATGGCCAGAACCACCTCTGGCTGTGTTGCCGGTCCTGTCCTACAGCCTGACAAAGCTTCCTTCACCCCTGCTGCCACCGGAGCTATGTGCGCCATCGCCACCGCTGACTGGAGCTGCCAGGAGTCATTGTGCAATGCGGACTGCGTGGCCAATGGCGCCGGGACACCACGAGGCAGGCACACTGCCAGCACCGGGACAGCCGCCATGCAGTGCTCCACTTCTGCCCAGTCACACGATTACACCGTACTGCACGTGCGCGGGGGGAGGGGGTGACATAATCTGCCAGGGCTGGAGTGTTCAGTGGACTGCTACCAAGCTTACTGACTTGTGATACTCAAAAGAGAGGAAATATCCATTGCTCCTCAATAATGTAGTTAAAAAATAAGGGAGAAGAAACTGGACAGAATTAGAGACTGTGTTATCACAGCTGAGTCTTTTGTGTAAGGACAAAGAAACATTGCCCCACCTCAAAGGATTTGACTCTTTCCATATCTTGTTCAATACCCAGCTTGTAACCTGAGGTGTCAGGTGTGCACACCCTCAACATCTGGATGGTTACTTTGCACATTTCCAGCTTGCACCTCGATTGTCTGAGCCATTAGCATTCCAGTCACTCCCACTTGTGGATACATTCTTCTCCTGAAATGATCAGACAATAGTACCACCTTTATCTTATCTCAAGTTCTGTCACAGTTCAAACGAGTTGAGTATTCAGGGAGGGGTGGATTTTAGTGAGTAGTTGCTTCTTTGCACAGTTTGCTGCAGTGGACAAAAGTCTTTCAGCAATCTTAACAATGTTTGAGACATTAGCCATTTCAGTCTCACAAAAAACAACATTTTTTTTGCCAAGTAACAAGCTATATTAAGTCTATACAGCTAAATTAAGTGTAAGTGGAAATGATGATTGAAGAATCTCATCTTCATATTGTTTGTGCTATCTCAGCCACAGAGAAATTATATTTTAGATTTTTACTTTTTATGAGTGTTAGATTTTATTATTTCATTATGAAAACATCATTGAGGTCTCCTTGAAAGAAGAAAAACACTTTTAAAGCTTAGCAACTGGACTGATATGCTAAATAGATGTTTATAATGTTGGCATGAGTTGAGCAATATGTCATTTCAATTACCTCTTCAATATTGTTTCCCAGTTATTATTTAAGACCTCAAGAGCAGCTGCAGCACAATGTTTCTGAACTGTTTTTCTAAAGTGAGGCAAGAGCTCAGTTAGCAAAACAGAAGCGTTGAATTAAAAGCAGTGAACCAGTAAATAACAAATTAATAAGGTTCAAGTGAATAACAGTATAGAGTAATTTTTGAAGTATAGTGAAATATTGACAAAGGAAAACAAATGTGAAATCTATTCCAATATTCCAGGACAGAGCCAACCATGTTTTATTTTACTATTTGCAACACTTTGTGCATTTTAGAAATGTTGCTATTAAATAAGAGCACTAGGAAAAAATATTTGTGAGATTATAACCTCAGAAATTGTTAACTTCAAATTAATTTATCTTCCAACAAAAATTAAGGTCTTTCTCCGGAGCTAGAAGTCCTCCCTCTTCTTTGCTAAGTGCAAAGAAGAAAATGCAATTGCAAAAATATCCCAGCTTTGAAGGAAAGAAAAAGTATATTTTCTTTTTTTCTCTCAATTTTTTAAAGTTACAATCTTTTTGCTTTAATTATGTCTTTTCCTTCTATTTTCAACGATAGATAAAACAATTTTTCACACATAATTGTTGGAATTACACTTGTCATGGCTTGACTTTGAGAAGAAACAAAGTGCTCCTTTAAATAAGAGGAAGAATTTACAAGTCAATAAGGAAAAATAATATTATCCTAATTTTCCAAATGTAATTAAAACATAGATGCCTAAATTATATAACATTTTGAAGTACTTGCAACCTGATTTTGTTCTTGCTTGTCTTCCATGTTTATTCCAATGAAATAATTCTCAGCTGTATACATATAAAATATTTTTCTGCCATTCTGGCAACTTGAAGCTGTCAAGCTGTGGCAAAGTGTATTTTCCAACATCATTCTTCATACAACAGATTTAGGTGCAATGATACTGTACTAGAAGTGCGGATAGATTCTGTTGCTGACATATTTATTCCCTGTAATGATCTTGTGGTAGCAAAGGTGCTACTAATCAGAACATGAGTAGCATTTATTTCAAACTACCTGGATGATCTGGGATAACAGAATATAAAGTAGCTCCAAGTACAGGACTGATGTAATAGAAACTGATTCTTGATTTTTTTTTACATTTTTACATTCTTTATCTTACTCCTCTCTTCTTCATAGGTGTTTTGATATTTCACAACCTTATATAAATCAGTTATAGAGATAGCCAGGTGCATGTGCCAAAAGAAGCATTTACTAGAAAATGCAATTTGTCTACAAAATATCTGTAGATTTCTTCCTGATCTTTGTAATAAACAAATTTAGATAGGTCAGTTACAGTAATAATGACATTTGAAATATTATAATTCCATTTTACCTCTTTATGACATCTTAGCGCTAACATAGAAAGCTGTTTACAAATAGATAGACCTCTTTTTCCCTCAGAAAGTAAAAAAGAAAAACACTAAGATTGCTGGCAAAATAGCTGAGATATTTTTATCAGTTCTGTAAGGAGCTGCAGTCTCCTGAAACCTCACTTAAAGATTAGTGTTACATGGCAGATGTGAACTTTAATTTCTTTTTTCATTTTACAAAGTTGCTAATTACATGTCAGATTACAAGCAGGTAGCATTTTTTAATTATTTTTTTCTCATTAACTTTCAGTGTTGAAAGAATTACATAAAATAGTTTTTGTTGTCCCATGCAAAAAAAAAACAAACAAACAAAAACAAAACCACCAGGATTCTCTTGGATTAGGGCCTGATTCTTAAAATAGCTCCTCAGTCTATAACAAACTGTCAGCACAGAAAACTGTGGTTTAAGAATGGGAAGTAACACCATTCACTAGCAAAGGCAGATGTCCAGAAAAACTCATAAGCTATTTGAGTCAGCAAAACTGTGTTGTCACACAACATGATATGAAAGCGATCTGAGATACAGAATTTTCACTGAACCGATACTGTGAGTTTTCAGTGTAATCACCCAGCCAACAATTCTTCCACTAAGTTTCTGATTTCCTAATTTTGGAGAAGGTCCAAGAAGAAACATTCCAACTACTGGACCTGTTTCTCATTGCTTAGGAGGAACAGGATAATACAGTAATACTCTTTCATCTGACAAAAAATTTTTGTAAATTTATATCTAATGATCTCTGTTATTTCTTCACTTTCTTAGAATTAAAAAAAAAAAAAATATAATTTCAGAGTTCCAGAAAAAGAAGTTTTCTCTGTTGTAAAGAAGGGAGAAAAATCAGTATCTGTTATTCCTTATATCTTGGAAAATAGTTCTTTGTTTCACTTATCCACATGCACATAAAAAATAACAATATAAAAGCTTGTATAGTCTAATTAAAACTTTGAATTATATTTTATTTTTAAAAATGTACAGTAAGAACTTTGAAAATTAATGAAAATTAAGGTATCCTTATGAATGGTTTTGGAGTCATTTGATTTTGTTTTCTTTAATGGCTCTCACCTTTCCTTTCAGCTATGCTTTGTTATATGTTACTAAAACTACTACTATTGAGATTGAGATGACGTTACTAAACTTCCCTCTGGAATAAATACACAGTACTTGTTTTCTCCTTTCAATGACTTATTCTGTTCAAACTAGATAAGCAACTTTCAAGCTCCTCTGAAAATGTGTTTTTAGGTGTTTGCTTATGAAGAAAAATAAAGTTATATTATAGAAAAAGTAGGGCAGTCCAAACCCATATTAAATTACTGTGTACATGCTTCAGTGTCATCATTTATATGTAAGTTTTCTATATTTTATTCATAAGTCCTCTGATTTCTTCTCCATTGCATGTTAATTCTGCTTCACTCTGACAGCCAAGACAAGCTGTTTCAGATTCAGGGCAATTTGTAAGTCAGAGGAAAATCTAAGAAAAAAACTCTGGAAAAAAATACAGTTTCTACTTTTACAGTTTTGTCAGTGTCAGCTTAAATGGACAAGACTTTGAGGTGTCGACATGAATTAGCATTTTGCAAACTTAGGGAAAGTTCCACACTGAAGAGGAGCCAGAGATTGAAGTTATATTCCACATCTGCACCTTTTAGATAGAAAAAATGTCATATTTTGAATTACAGCTGTGTTAAATTGATGAAGGCATTTCATCAGTTTATTTATTTCATCAGTTTATTTTCCATGGGAAGAAAATAAAATCCACTAATAGAGACCTTTGATATGTACAATGAATATATGACAATATGAATATGTGAACTACTACTTTGGGGAATTTTCCTTGGATTCTGTAAAAGATATGCCACTAGTGCATAGTTTTATATATATTAGGCTTTGAATATTATAACCTTTACTCTTCACTGATTTTCTTCATGTCTCCTGGTCATGTGCTTTTTACTTTTAAAGTCATGTTTAGTCCAAACCATTCTTATCTCTTCAAATCTTTGCTTCACATATGGTATATCACATTTCTTAGGCTTTCTTGTGCATGGTTCTATGTGCCAGATGTTCCAGTGAACCTTTTCATTGTCTCTATTGATGTATTCTCTGCATTCATTTCAACAGACAGCTGATGTCTGGGAGTGTATATTATATGCAAGAATCATTAAACATATCTTCTTACAGATTCAAAGGAACATTTGAGTATTTGATGAACTAATTAGGGAAACAATAAATGCACTTAGAAATTCCCATCAGTAAGCTACAGCATTTAACTAAACATCACAAGAAATTCTTTTCCTTATGCTTGTTCAACAAAGTTTGTGCCCTTTGTGCTACACTCTGAGCTACAGGCTGAAGTAAAATATCCCCACTGATGTTGCTCATTTTCACATGGTTTAATATATTCTAATATCATGGGAATGTTAGGGGAGTGTAGACAATTTTTTATTACATATCTAAGTTAGGAGAACTTTCATCATAGTTAATAGTTGATACACACACTGCGGCCTGTGGAGGTTTCCATGCCACAATAGGTGGATATGTGTTGAAGGAAGCTGCAACCCATGGACAGCCCGCACGGGTGGAGGCAGATGTGTCTTGTGGACTGGAACCCACACAGAACCATATTTTTTGTCAGGATGTGTAAACCCATGAGGGGCTTACACTAGAGAAGTCTGTTCCTGAAGGGCTGCACCCCAAGGAAAGGATCCACACTGGATCACTTTATGAAGAACTGCTGCCTGTAGGAAGGACCCACATGGGTGAAGTTCTTGAAGGACTCTCTCCCCTAGGTGGGACCACATGCTGGAGCAGAGGAGCATGAGGAGGAAAGAACATTTGAGACAACTGGTTATTAGCTGACTACAACACCCCCTTCTCATCCTTGTGAACTGCTCAGGGAGAGGAGATAGAGAAATCTGGGGCAAAGTTGAGCTGGGATGAATGGAGGGGTGAAAGGATAGTGTTGGGTTTCTTTCCTTTTTTTTTTTTTTTCCCTCTTGTTGTTGTTGTTGTTCTTGTTTTTGTGTTTTTTTTTTTTTTCTTGCCATCCTACTCTATTTTTAAAGGGAAAAAAAAAAAAAAAATTAATTTTCCCAGAGTGGAGTTGTTTTTTTTCCTCTCATGGTAGATGATGAATGATCTTGTCTTTATCTTGAATCACAAACTTTTCCATTTAATTTTCTCCTCCTGTCCTATTCATGAGAAGGAGTAAGATAGTGGCAACAGAGGGTTTGGCAGCCAACCAAGGTCAAAACCACCTTTCCTACCAATTTTTTTTGCCTTATTCTTTAAAAGCATTTTCATTTCTCAGAGGGAATAACTATTTCTTTATATACTGAAGCTCATATGCCCCATTTCAGGGTTATTTTTCAACATTAATAGTGGCACAAAATATTCAGACTATTCTTGCACAAAGTAGGACCAATTACACATCCTATTTATGAGTAATTCTATATTCTTAATTTCACAGCCTTTTGAGTTGGTACTGGCACAGGAAAAAGAGATCAGCTAAAGAGCTTCAGTAAAGGAAACCTTGCATTGCTAGTGCAATACTTCTATTGTTGTATGAGAGCAGTAAGGTTGCAGCAAAAATAGAGTGTATGTCAGGTTGACACCATACACTGCAATTAGGCAAAAGATACTTTACATTTTAGGTCATGGGGATACAGGCGAACCACCAGGCCTAAAGGACTGATATTGTGTTTCAGTGCACTCCTGAAACATCATGGAACAGTCTCATGCTCAAGCTTATTTCTATCTCCACAAAGTAACAATGATTGTGTTCTGCGACAGAGGGATATAACACTGATAATGAAACAATAACTAGGAGAAATTTTTTGGGTCTTATTAAATCAGGTTTAAAAAAGAAAATGTACTGAAAGGACATGCATTCTATATAGGGGTAATTATTTTCTGAGTTGTGTGTGGTTTAAATGGAGCTACTTCAGAAAATAAGAAAGCAAAATCCTTATTTGAAGGGAATTGCAGTTTGCAGAAGTGCAATTCATTTTGTCATAACTTAAATCCAAGGAACTGACAAAATGAAGATCATTTTTAGAGTAATTTTATACCCACACACTGCACATTCCTGGTAAGATTGAATTTTCAATAGCAACTTCAGTCTGCTTCCACCAGATAAGGAAACATATGTATATTCAGTCTCTTCCACTGTGTAAAACCTTTCCTTAGTTATGCTACCATGCTTTCTTTCCAGTCCCAAATGCATATTGCATTGTTTCTTTAAGCTACGCATACATAATAAACATGAAGACAAATTCTTAATTGTATAGAGGTAGATTTAAAAATTATGTTTATAATTTGTGGGCATTTTTTGATTGTAGTATTTTTATTTTTTTTTTTTTGTTTGGTGGTTTTAGTGCTTTCTTTGTTTTTCAATTGAATTTGGGTAGGGTTTGCAGTACTGCAGAAAGCAGCAAAATTAGAATTTTTATTTTTAGTTGTATACCTAGTTAATGCTATAAGCCTAAAAGTGACTAGCTTAAGGAATTAAAATTAAATTTCTTATATAAGCACTGATAGAATATTGACTACTATAAGTTTAAAATTACAGCACCATTTTACAAACTATCTTCCATTTCCCTGTGTCATTTACTTTGGCAGTTCCCACAAAAGAAAATTGTTGATGGAACTTTATGAACAGTAAAAGAAACATAACAGCTGTTCAGTATACCTTTGCAACACAGAAATATTTAAAGTTAGCAATTCAGACAATATTGAACTACTTACAACTGTAATTAATAATAAAAGGAAAATTTATTCTGGTATGCACTGTGTTCCCATGAGTAAAACTTTTTATTCTCTGTTTAGAATAACAGTTTTATTAGTGCTAGATTAATCAAATTAGCTCAAGTAAATTTCAGATGTTTGTGATTATCAGATTTTTCTCACATGCTGCAGTTTGTAAAAAGATGCTTTTCAAACTCTCAGGGTGACTGTATTGTTGTAAGAAATCTTCCAAATAAAAGTCCAATTGCTTAAGGCAGCAGGGCTAGAAAGAAAGTTATGTGAGATAAATCATGACGTGGAAGCCATATGACTGCCATGGCTTTTGAAAGATCATAGAAAGTTACATCAATTGCATCAGCCAATTCCCTCAGGATTCTGGGATGTATCTCATCAGGTCCAATAGATTCAGGGTCACCACGTAGTCTCAAACCTGATCTTCTTCTACAGTGGAAGACATTTTGCTCACCCAGTCCCTGTCTTGTAGTCCATTCACTTGAGAGTTGTGGGAAGAGAGATCGCCAGAGGACTGAAGTGAGACAGTTGTTGAATACCTAAGCCTTCTCCTTAGATGTTTTTACCAGTTTAATATTCAATTAAATTTGATAACTAAGAATGATTATTAATACCAAGTTGTATTTTGAACATCAAGTTGTATTAATTTACTATATATACTTGAGAGCTTGCATACTCGAGAGCACTATTACTAAAATGGAAACTGTAGGTTTAGAGATAAAAAATTCACAACTCATGCAGAAGTAGTAGCAGTTAAATAGAAAAGTGAAGTACTAGTTTGGAATTATTTTCTTCATAGGTCATTCATTACACTATTATGTGATGCAGGACTTTCACCAACATTGAATGAAACATTTTACAAACAGTCAAAGTCAGAATTTGTCCCTAATGATATTCTGTGACATATGCATACGTTATTCTGTGGCTAGTTATGCAAAGAGCCTTGTTTTGTTAATAAGTAATATTTTTTATTATATTATTCATTTTTTATTTGCTGCCAACATCACACATATCATTTAACTTGCATTTATGTAGTGAAATATAGTAATACTGCAGCATGTAGTCCAGTTTCATTTCGTGCAGTTATTGTTTTAAATTTAGATAAGTAAAAATGTACTGCTCACCTACACACCATCTAAGTAAGGTCTACAAAGAAAATTGTCGGGAAGCCAACTGGAAAATATGTTGTTCACTGAAGTCTCAAATGTTGGGGCTTTTTTTTTTTCCCCCTAAATGAGAGCCATTAAAATAAAAGTTTATCTAGGACATTACTTATTCCCATTATCATCCATGCTTTTTGGCAGGCATCAGAAATAACAACTGAAAGAATACTTAAAAGTTTAATGGGCACAACTTATGAAACGGTCTCATTAACTCAAGTATCAATCAAATTAAAATGAAACAAAATGTGAGGAGCAGCAGCAGATGGGTTATAACAATTTAAAAAATAGGCTTGGAAAATGTGAAGAGACTTATTGCTGCTCTTATTACATTGTACAGAGCTACCAAAGAACCCAGTATAAGATTCAAATGGTGATGCAACTGCTTTTATTTCATGTATTTCAAATCCATCCTAAAAAATTTTGTAATGTAGGTAGTATATGATCGCCACTTCTGAAGGACTGTGGATACTGTTTTCTGCCATCTCCATGCTAAAATGAACAAAATTTTAAACAGAACATTTAACTTTATCAGTATTTTTTACTATTTATTATAAACATAAGATAAACTGGAAGTGGGAGAGAAATTTGCCACAGGTAGGGAAAGAAGGAATATTAATAAAGTGCATCTAGGGGAATGACTTTACATGTGTTGTCAGTCAACAGTGACATAATATTTGAAATTCATGCTTTATTCTTATAAACATGAGGAGGATAATTAGCTGTGGATTTAACAGCTAGGGCTGTAGTGCATCACTACCATGAATGCAGTGTTAAGACATGAGGTCTGGAACATTAGGTGTGCTCACAGCTACATCTTTCTTTCTCTGACTATTAGACTGAGGATGGCCTCAACCTCCTGAATCCATGAAGCAGTTTATGTTTCCTGCTGACATTAAGAGACTCTTTTCTTGCAGGTCTATAAGCTTGAAACATCCTCTTAACATATCTTTAAATGTAGCCACACAAATATTTTCTGTTTATCCTTTAATTTGTGTCATAAGTGTAAATAAGTAAGACTTTTCTCCTAGCCCTTTAGAAGCCATCCAACATAACTGAAAATGCTGGAAGTTTTTGAAAGTAACTATTAGTGAGTGACTAGTATTCATATTCTCAAGATTAAAAGAAGTAAGCATAATAGTTCACTTGACAGTAATAAGTATTTTTCTAATTTAAAGTTTATTCACAAGAAACTATTTCACGACAAATACATCTACACTGTACTGTTGTATCAATTTAAATGACATCCAATCAAAAAAGTATGTTATTGCACATAAATACTATTTTTTATCTGTTAGGCTTTAAATATTGTGATTTTTTTTTTTCCTCATGTTTTAAAATATCTGCTGAAGACCACTACAGGTCTGGAAGTTCTTCTCAAAAGAGAAATTTAAATCATGGATTTCTTTCAGAATTCTATCTGATACTATGTGTCTGATTCTTATACAAACAGTATTTGTGTAATAGGGTATATATAGGGTATTTATACACATTCTTTTAAAAAAAAAACCCAAACATTAAATTATTAAATCTAAATAGATAAATAAATAATATATTGTGTAATAAAATATAAGGTGGTATATTTATATCCATTATCAGCTAAATACTATAATTGAGATATGGCTATATATTATGAAATATATTTTGAAAAAAAAATGTTCACAATTTAATATAGAAATGCTAGTTTTAAAATGTTATACTGACATGTTGATTATACTCTATGATGTTGTGCTATGATTGATACAGTATGCTTCTATTCTTCCCTATATATAAATATGGCATTATTGTACTACAATTCCTATACAATTACATAATATAATGCAATAGTATAATTTTAATCAATGCAATATAATAATGTAATATTAGAATCTAATTTATTAAAGGTTGACAGACAGTCAAGGATGCTTCCTATTCTTCCTACATATAGCTAAAACAATTGAGGCTAATCCATACACTGCTGTAGAGTTTTTAGTTGTACTGCACACATTAACACTGAATTTTTTGTTATTGTCATTTCAATCTCTGGTACAAACCTTTGTCAATTATGATAAGCCTGGAGCTCTTGTTGTTAAACTTTCATTGCCTTGTAATTATGCTTGTTTCGTATTTTCTCATTCCTGTTAACATTTCAGTAACTGACATAAAATAGCAGTGAATTGACTCCCTGTCCCCAGAGAAGAGGGAAGCCTAGGACAAAGAATATTATGGGTTTGTAAAACATGGTTGCTACAGTCAGTATGTGTCTCCATATGAGCAAACTTCTATTAACTGCAGACATAGAGGGTCACATCACAGAATATGTTGAGTTGCAAGGGACCCATAAGGATCATTGAGTCCAACTCCTGGCCCTGCACAAGGCTATCCCCAGCAGTCAGACCATGTGCCTCACACTACCATCCAAACACTTCTGGAACTCTGTCAGGCTTGGTGGTCTGAGCACTTCCCTGGGAAAGCCTGTTCCACTGCTCAACCACCCTTTGGGTGAAGAACCTCTAATATCTAACTAAACCTCCTAAGACCTAGAACCATATCAGTCTCACAGACACAGAAGCAAATGCACAGATTTTCTGAGCTTTGCACCACTAGATCAATAGTGTTATCAAAAAATGGAAAAAAAAATAAAATATTTCAATTAGAGTCTTTGGAGCTGTTCTGTAAATATCTGAATTATTACACTTGAAACAAAAAATGTGTTAAATCATGCTACAAAACCAAAAAAAACAAACAAACAAACCAAAACAAACTCTTTGTGTATATAAGGAGCAAAGCAAAGTAATCCAAAATACCTTACAGTTATGGACAGTCCATGTTGCTACCCTGTGATATTGCAACTTTAAGACACCTGGGTTAAGCAAACACCTTTCCCTCAGGGATAGTTTACTTCAGAGATTCAAGAGGGACAAAAATAGTGATTTCTTAAAAATGATGAAAAGGAAAAAAACCTGGCAGATTGGCAGGTGTAGGCAGAAGCCACTATCTTTACCACTCTCCCACTAACAGTTTCAGGGTAACAGAAGTCTTACACAGTGGTATGGTTTGCTGCTTGTGAGAGAGCTGGAAACTGCACCTTTGCTTTCTTGGGGATAATATGCATGGAATGCAACAAAGAACTCCAGAACTGTCAATTACAACAGATTTTTGAGGTCATGTTTTAGTAAAAGAGTAGCTCCAGCTTTCTTCTCCATGGACACCCCCTTGTCGTGGGGGAGAAGCTTGCGTGCCCTTATGAGGTTGCGAGCTGTGCTGGCG
>JAWWEW010000001.1:71628143-71640400 GCA_035583185.1 Anabacerthia variegaticeps | reverse complement strand
CTCGCATTGGCCTATTTAGCCACCAACGTGCTTGTAGCAAGCATGGGTAGAGCCCTTGTAAATCTTCGTTCGCGAAGTCTAGCCATGATGATGAGCTCCAGCTTTAGGAATTGTGCTTCCACATGAAAAAAACAAACCAAACCAACCAACCAACCAACCAAACAAAACAACAAAACCCCCACCAAAACAAAAACAAACAAATACGCAACAAAAAAAAAACAAACAAAAACACACACAAAACCCCCAAACAAACAAAAAAGGTAAAAAAACCAGCCAGATGAAAAAATGTTAGTTTCGTATAATCAAAAATAAAATCAAAAATCCATGACTGCTTCAATTGGGTTCTTTAAGCAGCTGATCTTTTTGCCAGCTGACATTTTATAAAGAGTAATGCATCATCTGTCTTCTAGAGACAGGATAAATCTGGTATAGCCATACAGTCAGCAGGAGTAGACTTACATTTTTTGCCCTGATGTCTTAACGGAAGTACATTTCTAGACACGCAGAATCAATTTTTAATTTGTTCAGTTGAATAATCCTGTCATGGACACATATGGTATAAATATTGTGGGATCATGGACTGAACAGCATTCTTGAGTTCATTCATGGAATCAGTGGGGCATAATCCTCTTTGCCATTGCTTCTTCTCCCTATTGCTCATAAAGTTGCAAGAGAGATGACTAGGAATTACTGTTCTCTGTCCATCTTCCCTTGTAAAGTGACAGAAGGATTTCTCTTGGACATCTCCTCTGTGGTGGTTTAGTTTTCTGGGTTTTGGTCTAGGCCTTCCCTGGTAACAGGGTTATAACTAAGGAAGTATTCCACATCATTCCTTCATGTAATCAGATGTATATAAGATGAGGAGGAAGGTTTCCTCTCTCTCCTCTTTTCAGGTGTTTGTAGGACATCAGGTCTCAGTGTGTCGGCTTAGCTCTTATCTATATGAGCTGAAGTCTATTTGAGAGCCTTGTCCGGAAGCTGCACGGAGGTGGAGAAACTGCTTCTCTTGAGGGAAGTTTGATGAGAATTTATTTTGTTAGTTATTTTATTGAGCTTTTCCCTGAGTTTTCCAATGTGTGTGTATCTGTTTGGGTTTGTTTTTACCCATTTTTGTCCTTCTTCCCTTTTCCCTTTTCCCTCTTTTCCCTTTTGGGGTTGTTTGGGATTCTTGTTCTGTATATACATAGCATTTAATTATATATAACTGTAATATATATGAATATACATATACTTTTACTGCAATTTTCTTTTGGTACTGTTTTTTCCTCTTTTGGTAGAGGGCGTGGAATCTGTGTGGTCAACAGCTGGGTTTGGCAGGGAGCCGACCCAAACCTCCACATCCTCACATGTGTTTTATGAGAGATTAGAGGAACTTCAAGGAACCCTATGATATAAAAAATAAAAATGTGCCTTAATTTGTCTGATGTTTACATCCATCACTTGAAGTACAAGTCAATTTTTTTTCTTGCAAGATGAACAAACTTGGCAATACTTCACCATTACTTCATTCTTCTTTGATTCATCTGGGGTGCTAGCCTCTGCTGGTCTTTCTGGTCTTTCTCTACCTGGAAGTTAAATATTACTCTAACACAGGAATCTGCCAGTCATCAGTGCCAAGTCTTCTCTTATACCAACAACTGTTCTCTTGATTAGAACTGAGACACTTAAAATTGTCACTTGTGTTATAGTAACATGAGAATTAGAATTATTATCCTCAAAGCAGAACTAAAGTTATTTATCAGGAAAATTAATAATTATAGGAAATCTGGTCCCACACAATACAGAAAAAGACATAGATAGAGTGGCATTGTAAAAGTCACTCGCACAACATTGTCTAAAACACAGCTGATGTTTTGGGTAGTTCACTCTAAGAAAAACTAGTTTATACTAGAATAAATTGATGCAAGGATTACCAGAATAATGAGATGAGATGTTAATAGATCTTCAACTATTTATGAGATGTAACTGCAATCTCAACATCTACGAATGATGGAAGATATCTATCCAAACTAAGAACAATCTTGACACATGAATAAATTGATATAAACTGCACATGAATACATTTGGACTGGAAAGGCCATTTTCCATCTATCATGAAGTGATATTCTATAGCAGCTTCATACTCAGTGAAGTATGAGCAAAAAAAATATTGCTACAATCAAGAAAATATCTGATACATCATGAAAATAATTACATACTGTGATTGTTTTCAAGAGCATGGAACTAACTCAGGGGTTCAAAAGTATTATTAGTACTATATTTACAGACAAAGTAATTATGAAAATAGTCTCTCTCAAGCACCTGGTTGAAAAGAGAATTCAGATAATCTTCAGTGTATCATGGGAACATCTGTGAGCTAAAAAGTTTGTCTAGCTAGACAAAGTGGAAGTTACATTTGTACATGTACATGTGTGTGTATATGTCTCTAATACAAACAATACAGCATGCTTGAAATAGCTTTGTGAGAGAACTAATTATTCAAAACAAACTCTCAAAACTTTTGATATTTTGATTAGCTCTAATATGATGACCTTTGTTTCATGTTAATACTCAAGTAGGCTAAGACAATGAGAAATTAGTTTTCTTAAATAGAATTTAGTGTAAATAAATGAGATAATAACAAGATCTTTAAGGAATTCCATACTTAAGAAAAGGCTTATGAAAGAAACGGTTAAATACGGATAGAAATACTTATTTGTATATATGTGTATTCTGTCAGTTTTCAGCTTTGTAGGTTAAAATTTCAAACTTAGGGATAAAAAGGGGGATAACTATACAAACATTTATTTCCATAAGAGTTACAGATTATTGCTGTTGATAAATTGTGTAAGTTAAAAAAGGTATCTATTTAAAGGATTTGCATTTTTCTGCAGTGTATTAATTGATTCAACATAAAATATTGTATTAGGAGTATTGTAGAAGACACTGCATTTGAAGAATTAGTGATCTCAGGCAAGCCATGTCTCTGACGGACATGAAGAGACAACACTGCTAAGTGTCAAGACAAGAAATATAGTTTTGTTTGTTATACTAACTAGATGGCACCATGGGAGACTGAACAACTCCATGGGTGACAATTCTGCAGAGTATGCTTTGTCTGTCCACCAGACATCTGTTGAAAGCTGTATGAAAGTGAAGTTCCCAACTTCTGGAGGGATGTAAGGTTTACTCACTATCTATATTTCTCTTCCTATTTATATCTTATTATTATTAAAGAAATTTTATTATGCTGTTGTGCCTTCTTTATTGAGATCCAGAGAGAAACCTGCACAATATCCAGTGCAATCCAGATATCTTTTATTGTTACAGAAATTTCTCTTACATTGACATAAACTACTTTTTTTTTTAATATATATATTTGTATTTTAACTTCTTGCTTGTGCAAATTGAAACACAGATTTTAAAATGTCATCTCTAATCAGAGCAATTAAACAATCAACATTCACATGATATGCAAAATCCATCTTGGGTTCCCTAATATATCCTGACACTTAACATGGCTTAGCAAATTATGTCTGACTCATTAGATGGCCTTCTGCAATGGAGGGGCAACTGCAGTGGACAAGGGAAGCCCTGTAGAACATCTGGACGTTTGTAAGATCTTTGATTTGGTCCCCCACAACACTTCTCCTGCTAAATTGGAGAGATACGGATTTAATAGATGGAATACTAGATTGATAATGAAGTGGCTGGATAGTCACATCCAAAATGTTAGTCAATGGCTCAACATCCAGCTAGAAAACAGTGAAAAATGGGGAACCCGGAACCACATACTTCATCCTAGAACCAAGAAAATGTAATATCTTATTCAATGACATAGTGGGATTGTGCACACCCTTGGCAACTTTGCAGATGATACCAAATCTAGAGGTGCAGTTGATTCACTAGAGAGAGGGACCTTGATATGCTCTTGGAGTGCGTGCCCAGATGAATCTCATGAAGTTTAACTCAGTTAAGTGTAATATCCCACACCTGGGCTGGGACAATCCTTGTTATCAGTACAGACCGGGGATTGAATTAATTGAGAGCAGCCAGGCAGAGAATGATTTGGAGATACTGGTGAGAGAAAAATGAATATGAGCCATCAGTGTGTGCTTGCAACTAAAAAAGCCAAAGGTATCCCAGGCTGCATCAAAAGAACCGGGATCTGCAAGTCAAGGAAGGTGATTCTGTATTCCTCTACTTCACCCTTGTGAGACCCCACTTGGAGTACTGCTTCCAGCTCTGCAGTCCTCAGCACAGAACATAGAAATGTTGGAACAAGTCAATAGGAGGGCCACAGAAATGGTCAGAGGTCTGGAATATTTCTCCTATGAAGACAGGCTGAAAGGGTTGGGAGAAGTGAGACCTAGAGAGACCAGATTGTGGTCTTTCAAAATAAAAAAGCAGCTTACAAGAAATATGGAAAATGAAGTTTTAGCAGGATCTTTGTGACAGGAGTAGAGGCAATGAATTTAAATTGAAAGACAGTAAGTTTAGACTGCATAAACATTAAATAAAAAAAATAAGGAGAGGGTCATAAGACACTGGAACACGTTGCCCTGTGAACTTGTAGACATTATTGACAGTGGTCAGAGTCAAGCTGGATGAGGTTTTGAGCAACCTAATCTAGTGAATAGTGTGTCTCTGACCACTATGTGAGGTTTGAAACTAGATGATCTTTAAAGGTACCTTCCAACCCAAACTATTGTTCTTCTATGTTCCTGTGACTTATATATATTTCTCTATATGTGCACACACATGTTCTACAAAATCCATTTCATAAGGAACAGTTTTCGCCTAATTCAGTATTCTTGGTTTATTTCTTTATTTTTTTCACCTAGTCTTTTCTTTGGAGTATAAAATTAAATGAAATTAATGGAGTATAAAACTAAATGGAATTATTATCTTTTGGTGTTATAAGGTCATAAAGGCTCAAACCATAGTGACACTGAAGGGTAAATGCATGAACTCTGTGATTTAAGTAATTAATTAGTTCTAAGTATGAAAATCAAGTTAATCCTCTAGTTATAATTGGTCTTCAGCTGTGTATCAGGGCTGTGTCTGTGTGCACATCCCAAGTATTTCCGTCATTAATTCTTCAGGCAGTCTAGAAGCTTCTCAGCCAGTGACCTAAAGATATGATGGCTGGATGATAGAGGATCTGCCTTGAAACTCAGTGACTGGCTGGACCTACAGTATGAAATATTTCACTGATTGTTGAAGAACCACCCTGGCCCCCAAAAGGGGGAATGGGGAATGGGACCCCATGGGCCTGCTGTTCATGTTAGACATAATGCTTGTTAAAAGTTCTTCCACAGCAAAATGAAACAAAGCTGTGATTTTGAGATTTATACCAGACTATGGTCAAGTATAAGTCATGCATCTGTTTTCAAGAATTATGATATATATATATAGACACACACATCACATATAATAAAAAAAAATTATGCTCTATCCTTCCTTTAAGAAATCGTTGCAAAAGTATTGGATTTTAATAGCAAGATTTTCTTGTAACCTCATTGAGATAAAATTTTATTTTGAACAGTCAACATAATTTCAGATTTATGAAAAACTTGTAATCTGACCAGCAATTATGTTTTCTGTACGGCATTTAAATATTTCTTACTTTTATCTAGGAATTCCCTTTCTATGTCAAGGGAATAGTTTTCTATAGAACTGGTGATTCATATGAATCATCTGTCTTCTGTACTGCTGGAGCAATGCAAAAGGATGAATTAATTAGTCCTGAAGCTTACTGCCTATTTGGAGCAGGAGAGGTTAGGATCTGTGCTCTGAGGTATTGTTATAGTGACAGACTCAAGTGTAGTGCTTTGTTTTTACTTGCTACCTGTCTGAACAGGGCACAAATGAGCCTTCAAACCCATGAGACATCTCCTACAACAGTTATTGTTTACTATATAGAAGTATGCTATTCGGAATTATAACAGCTTTTTTTTTTTTTTTGGTCAGAATTCTCAATTCAATATAATGCAAAACTATTTTATTTAAATCTCTTATTTAGCACAGTTGTTTGAATACAATAGTAAACTGAGATTCAAGCATGAAAATAGCTTAATCATTCTAAATATGGCTTGTGGCATGAAAATACTCACGATAGAAACATGTAGCTTCTATATGCTCTTTTCTACTCATACCCTCACTTTGAGATGTTTAACACAGTCTCCAATGGCCTCCTTGTCTGCAAACTGGAGATGTATGAGCTGGATAAGTGAATTATGTGGAAAACCAGTTGTATTGCTGGGCTCAAATAATCAGAGGTTTAAAGTGCAGCAAATGATGAGGAACTAGGCTTTCAGGGTGCAGCACTGGGAACAGTATTACATAGTATCTTCATTAACAACCTAGGCAGTGGGATGCAGTACATTATCAGCAAGTTTGTGAACAAGAGAAAGACAAGACAGAGACAGATTCTTAACAGAAGTTTAGTAAGGAGCAATGGACACAGGTGGGAACATGGAGCATGTGTTACTGTAAGGGTTATCAAACACTAGGACATGCTGCTCTGCAAATTCCTGAGATATCTGTCGTTTAAGGTGCTCAGGACTGTACTGGACATGCCCTTGAACAACCTGATGTGATTAGACCTGCTTTGAGTAGGTTTGGACTAGAGATCTTGACAGTTACTTTCTGATTGTGACCAACACACAGCACTCTGTAGTTGCAGAGGTACACCCCCAAAGCTCTGAGCATGGGTCTTCTGAGAAGGACCTGCCATGAACACTCCTCTTGTCCAAGCACGCACCACAGGATGCTGTCCCTGTGAGTGACACCCATGCCCCCTGGGCCACAGTAGACTGGCATTGTTAGCTTGGGGACCTCAGGACATGGGTGGGTCACACCAGGAAGGAGGGACTGGTGTTAGGCAGTTTTCCTGTGTAACAAATTTAATGTTAGTAATAATGATCTATTCCATATAAATTTGGCATATGAATATTAGTATCACTGTAACAGTACTAATGTGTACTCTATTTTTTGTGGGGATTGTTAAGACTTTAACTGGGCTAACCACATATTCTGATTTCCAGGCAAAGGATGTGTTTCATTTTTGACAATAACAAGATTTTATTTTAACAATAGAGGTTTTTTTAGTTCCCTCTGTATTATATTTGTAAGAAGAAGGTAGTTCTACACTGAATGTCTTATTTTTGCCAGAGTTACAGCAATACAGTTTAATTTTAGTCATGGATTACTCGGGAGACTTCTTTATGTACTGACCTTTTAGCACTTCATTTTATCTGGTGATGCTGATATTCCCAATTCTCACAAAATGGGAGTAGACCTCTAGAAGCATCTTGAATTGTCACATAATGAAGCAGTCCATGCTGTAATCACAGTTAATAGAAGCAGAATGGTTTCCAAACACTGTGAAAGGGTTTTAGAAAGTAGCAGGAACTCTATATGCAGTAATAAAGAAGCTACTATTGGAATAATAAATTCACTTCAAGAAAGAGCATTAAAAATTATTATGATAACGTTCTGAATTCTAGGAAGTTCATAGAGGAGAAACTTATGAAACTTCTTAAACCATGGCTTATTAAAAATTGAGCATATCATAAAAAAAAAAATCTGCAAATAGGTGTTAGCTCAAATTTGTAATTAGTGGTTGAAAAGAAAAAGGCAAAATAAAACATATGATAGTTAATAACTTATTGTAGTGAGGATCATTAAATGTTTTTCTAAGGATATCATATGTTGGGAATTCCCTCTACATGGAGTCCTGATATCCAGGCCTGGATTACTCTGAAAATTGCACAATAGCTTAGATAGAAGTTTCAGGCTTGACAAAGGGAATTATCTGGAAGAGATTCTTCTCTGTCATTCATGTAGAGGGAGAGAGCACTCAGACTGGTTGCCACAAGTTTTACATGTGGAGAAATCTTACTGATTTCAAACGTTCAAGTTTAATCAAGTTATTTGATGTCAACTAAAAAAAGTGTTTCAATGTGAAATAGCATTCATTTTCAAAATAACAGATTTGTCGTAGTTACATTTACTTTTCTTAGTGTTCTCTTCCAAAAATGTACATTTGACATATTTTTCTGATAACTAAAGATACCAGCTTTTGTCTTTTAATGAGATATCCCCAGACTGAATAGCTGCACATACAATGTTAGACATACACTAACCAGTAGATGAAATAAACAAAATGTGCTATTTTTATCAAGTGATATGTTATACTTTTTTTATTCTCTTGATTGTCTTTCTGTAGTTGCTTGAAAAATCAGTCAAAAAAACCCCAAACAAATAAACTAAATACCCTAGTAAAAATCTTATAGCTAAGTACTGCTTTTTGTTACAGTAAACACTGACAGTTGCCATGAATTGTACAGATATTCTGCAATTGCAATGAAGTAAAATATAGCAATCAGTATTTGACTATTCAAATATCACACAAGGGCATGTATTGCTGCATTGTACTAGCCATGGAAATCCCTGCAAAACCAGAGAGCATAAAATGCTATCTACATTTACATAGTTCTTTTTGGAATACAACAATATAATGTGAATGCACACATTTACCAACTGTAGCATAATGAGTGTTTAAAAAAGTTAACAAAGCCATTTATGGAATTGCCAAGAATTATACAACTATTTAATTTGTCATTGTATATTCCTCTGTGTGAAGAAACACAAGTTTAAGTTGCCTGTATCTTAAGTGATTTTGTCTAATCATTCTGCTCACCCCTTAAAGATTTCTTGCTATCAGAACTTCTTATTCACGTCTTCATATTGACCTTTGACTTATTTTATTGCTTGTTGTTTTTTGTTTTTTTTCAGAGAGTTCATCATTTACCCTATTGCATGGGGAATGAGTATTATTAAGGACTGTTTCAGTGGGAAGAAAACATCACTTCATTGTGAAAATTCAATTAATAATGTTTCAATTTATCAAAACTACTTTAATGGTTTTCAGTTATTCATACATAAATCATCCATCCAAACAAAAAAACAAACAAAACCACAAAAAAACCACCCTAAACCGGATTAATTTTAATTTTTTTAAAGTTCTATTTATTTCTTTTCACACTGTCTTTCAAGAGGCTGTAGTGCTTCTTCATTAAAAACTCTGACAGGTGGTAGAAAAAGAAGTCTCTAAAGTAACCACACATTCTTCCAGGAAGGCAAAAGAACCACCAAACTTAGAGGTTTCAAAATTAATCCCCATGTGGTAAAAATAGGGATATTATATTAGTTAGTAGTCTCATAACATATTTCTTCATATAAATCTATATATGCTGAGCAGGGAGTGCTAGGAAGGTCTGTGGTTCTGCCCCAGTCACAGACTTTTTGAAGCATCTATTGTAGGTGCCAAGTTTTATCATTACTCCCAACAGGTTGGATTTATAGAAGCTGTAAGATGGGGCTTGATTTATGAGCTGAGAGGACGGCATAAGCACACATTGGTAAAGCTGAACATTGGTATCTAAAATTATGATCCTAATAATGATAGTGCATAAATTCTCTAGCTGCTTGCATATTTACAGTACAGCCCATTATAGTCCCATTTGTTGCTTATTAGAATATTAACGTAACTGTGACTGTATCATGCACTGATCCTTGACATTTCACTACCAAACTCATCTGTGGGATCCAATCCAGAAGAAAACTAGAAAAGCACCTGCATTCACCAGAGAAATTCTATTTATGAAAATACACTTTTTTCCTGTCTTTTATGCTTACTTCCTGTATGCAGAAGTAAAATGTTTAAAATGTTTGAGATGAAGACATGGTTCAAAGATCTTTCTGCTTAACTGGATCTACTTCAAGGATTCTCGTGCATATGTAGGTTCTGGATTAAGTATTTAATTTGGTTATATGTTTAGTGAATAACCTTCAGCTATCTTCATCTTTACCAGTCAGTAAATCATTCTTTTGGTTAGTTTATCCAAATGAAAAAACATTTTCTTCCCCCCCTCCCTTTCTTTTATTCAAAGAAATCTACTGAAATTATAAATGTAGTTATACACTATTCTTGGCCTGTGGTATTTTTGCTTTTGTGTTACATAGTATTACAATGGCTTTTTTTTTCAATATTTACAAGTAAGGTTTGCATACATATATAGTGGGGGAAACAGTTTATACTCATGCATGATAAAATGTCTTCTTTATTATCGCTTTTTTCTTTTCTATTTTTTCTAAACAGAGGAATTGCATTTTCCCCCAGTGGTCCTCTTTACTCTCCTTGAAAGTTTTGAATTATAAAGAATATTCAGAATATTAACCTGAAATATGAAAGTATGAGACATTAAAAATTTAGTAGTAATCAGATCCACTGGATTTCCTATGCAGAGGATAAAAAAGATGCGTATTATTAAGATATTAAAATATGTGTAACTTTAAAATTATAATTGTTTGTGCCTCTGGACTTAGAGAAAAACATAAAAGTCAAGGAAACACTTAACTTACTGGTGAAGAAAACTGGGAGAAAGGGAGAGGGCCTGTTTATGTACACCACTCAGGCCTCCAGATGTACAGCAGACATAAGTGGGTTTGTTAGCTGTTTCCATTCCTCTCTGCCTCTCAGTTCCAGCCTATGCCTGTCCCATTTTTGGATGATTTTCTCTGCTTTTTTTGCTGTGCATTGAGTTTTAAACACCAATATCAGAAATTTCAGTCAGTGTGTCCTTTTTCCTGCTTGTATGTCAGACTATTTCGCAGTGTATGAACAAGATCTCCAAGTAAAATTTGTGGTTGTTTGTCAACCTGCCTATTTGGAGCCTGTTTTCATTACATTTGGTGCCTTGCCCATTTTAAAAGCCAAGACAAGGAATTCTCTCTGTATTATTTTAATAGCTGTGAAAATGTCTTATACTCAGTTATACTCTTTGTAATGATCTGCATTCAGCAATGATAACAGCACCTTACTATAACATATGTTGGCCTGCTGCCAGAACTGGAGGGAAGAAGGTACAATGCCTGTCAATTGTGATTTTCTCTGCATTTTGCTCATGAAGCAACTGTCTAAGCACTTTCTGAATCAATCCACTGAGAGTATCTTTTTTGACTTTTCTCTTTATTCTTTAATTCATATCTCACTCAGTGTAAGTTTTCAATGTTATCCAGCTGGCTGGCTTTTTTCTACAATACTTTTCTGGTTTGTAGAATATTCCAGGAATCCTTTACTTTTTCCTCCATTACAAAAATGTGTGAAAAATGAGTTTCTTCTGCATTATTTTCGAATACTTTGGAGATAAAGCCAGCCTGTCTACCCAACTACCACCATGATCTTTTAAGTTGGCAATTACCTTGACATGTAATTTTTTAATAAATGTAAGTAGTTTGGGGTTGGTGTTTGTTTGTTGTTGTTGTTGTTGTTTTGTTTGTTTTGGTTTTTTCAGGGGGTGGATTTTTTGTTTGTTTGTTTTTTTAATTGTTGTAAGGCTTAGGAAACAAGTTCTTTTATCCATTCACAGTAGCTTTGATTCTACAACAACAACGTTCATTTGAAAATCAAAACGCTTGTCTTTTAAAAAGAATATCTCTATAAAAGGTGGACAGAGTTAAGATCTGCCTCCTGTTTTTAGCATGTATGAAACTAAGAACCATAGAGATATCATTCACCTTTAAACATCTTGGAATAATTAGGTAAACAGCCAAAACATTTCCAAATCTTGAAGATGGCCATGTTAAAGAAAAAAAATACAACAGAGAAGATAAAATTGATCATCAGTAAAATTTAGCCCTTACAGGTTGTTGGCACATCAGTCACTTTAAAATTTTTCTTCTAGTTTGAAAAACAGACATAATAAGAAAAAGGGGGAGGGTTAGGTATATTTCTTCAGAACTTCCAAGTATACTGGTGAAGGATCTGGGGTTGTTGGGACTGGAGAAAAGACTCTGGGAGAACTTGCCACTAGTATCTGTTGTAGCAACTTGGGGGTTGGCCTACTCTCCCAGGCAGCTAGAGAGAGGATGAGGGAACATAGTCTCAAGCTGCACCAGTGAAGTTCAGGCTTGACATCAAGAAGAATTTCTAGACAGAAAGGACTGTTAGGCATTGGAATGGGCTGCCTAGGGTGGTGTTGGTGTCACCATCCCTTCCTAGAGGTTTGAAGAAAAAAACTGTATTGTGGCAGATGGTCTAGTTGACAAGGTAGTGATTGGTCAAAGATTGGACTCGATCTTTGAGGTCTTTTCCATCCTAAATCATTCTGTAATTCTGTTGCTGGTTTGTTTGTTTGTTTGTTTGTTTGTTTTTCAAATAGTGCTTCTATTCTCTCTCTTATGGGTGATTTGATTTTTCAGTGACTTGT